>VXBB01013657.1:483031-650980 GCA_013399915.1 Illadopsis cleaveri | reverse complement strand
GTTTTGGGAAAATTTTTTGTTTTGGGGGGGGGGGTTTTTTTTTTTTTTTTTTTTTTTTTTTTTTTGTGTTTTTTGTCTTTTGTTTTTTTCTGTTTTGGTTTGGTTTTTGGTTTGGTTTTTGGTTTTTTTTTGGTGTGTTTGGGTTTTTTTTTTTTTTTATGCTGGGGAAAAATAGCTACATCTCTTTCAAAAGCTTTGTAAAATGGTAGGAGCTATTCTATCCTAAGTCTTTCCTGAAGTTCATGCTGTTTCAGTTGGGTCAGTCAGAAATTTTCAGTGAACTTTCAGCTTATGGACGTTTTTTATGTTCATTTTCCTTCATTTTGAATGTGTGGCTCTTTACCATTGTTTGGGATAAAGACTTCTTTCATTAATTCAATTTTTATGTAGACTATGGTAACTCTAGCTGTGAAGTTTTAAATGTTTTTTGGGTTTTTTTTGTTATTATTTTTAATAGTGGTTAATCATGAGGAGAACTACTTATTTGTCAACAGGTCTGGCAGGTAGGGGAAGGAGTTTGTAGTTAATCTGCAATGCAGCAGGAGAGGAATGCCCTTCAAAGCTTTCCAGCTCTTAGGTTGATATCCCCCTCCCCCATCAGTGTTGAAAACAGTTTCTGCAGGGCATGAAAACAGGTTATCATTTATGTAATGTTTCTGTGAAAATAAACTTTAAAAATACTAGAAGAGTAACAGTTTTTAGAGATTCTGAGTTTTGAAATGCCACAATTTGAATGCTTGGAAGAAAAACACACCTGCCCACTCAAATGGGCTGCTGCTTCATATGCTCTTAATAATAATGTGAGTGGAGTTTTTTTGTATAGGCTTCTTAGATTGCCTGCAGAAGAAGCTTATCTTAAATGTCACAGCTGCCTTTTTAAAGTTGCCTGGTATAAGGATATCCTGTATAATTTGTTATCTTAACTGGTCATAGTAGCTGCAAATGGCTGAGACCTACAATTGTCAGATGAATTCTTGCCTTGTAGACGATGGGGAGGTGCTCCTTGTTTCAAGAAAAGTGAAATAAATACTTGTGACCTGTGCAATCGATACCATTTGTTGAAACATGCATACACTAAGTGATGTTGTAAATGACAGACCTTCCTAGTTCAGCTGCTCAAGGATTATGAGGAGTTATTTCCTGTGGGGATTGGGAAATTGCACTCTCTGCCTAAATGGGTAGGTTGCTGCTCTGGAGAGGGGACTTGCTGAGTCAAGATGGATGGGTACAGAGATTGAGAATTTCCTTCCAAGATCAGAAGACAGAGGAACTAAGAGAGTTGCAGACATCCTGGGATAGCAGTCAGGTTAGTGATCTGGGATAAATTATGGAGAGAGGAATTTCTTGTTGTAATATGCCTGAGGAAGGCTGATGGAGGAGGAAGCCTACTACTGGTTGGAGAATTAATCTCTTGCAATCTTAGGTGTGGCTATACCATTCTGAGGTAATAAGGACACTTGTGATGTCTTTTTCTCTCCTTCCCCAGCTCATCTCACTCCTTTTATGTGGGTGTGTGCACACATGTATCTATTACTTACATTCTGTAAGCACTGGAGGAGGACTACCTACAGCTGTCTGAAAAATGGCAGCTTTTAATAGGTTGGGGTCTTGACCAGGTAAGTGGTTTGTAGATCTTCCTATGGCTTGGTTTTACTCAGTGGCTGATAGTAAACTTGTCTGTTTAGCAAGACCAGGATGTAGAAAATAGACACAAGCAAGGATAACTCTGGAAGGAAATATTGATTTATTGGTTTCAAAAGTGATGAAAAGCTCAGTTGTATTTAGGACGAAAAAGGCTGTTGAACTCTTCCACCTGTAGGAATGCAGCCTACAGACTTTTGATTTCAGAATCTTTACTGCAAGTGCTGGCTGAGCAAAATGATGAAAAATCTCTCAATCCTACTGGTTTGCCCTGTTGTCATGTTGGTTGCTAAACTCTGCCACCATAATCCTGCGTGGTTTCTGAACTGCCTGAGTAGCTTTCCGGTGTGGCTGGCAGGGCTTTGTCCGGAGGAATCCTCTCTGGTGTTCACTGCCAGCCGTGTGTGCGTTTCCATGACCATTTTGTAGGTGTTCTGTGGTCTGGGGGGCCAGACCACTACAGATACAGTTGTGTGCATCCTGCTCTTCGTGGGGAGAATTCCGTCTCAGCTACGTATAAACCAAGTTTTGAGAAAACACTCACTTGACTCAAAAAAGATTTAACTCTTTTGAGTTTACATCTGTGCTCTTACAGATGAAATGACCTAGTGATTTCACTGAGGATTAAACAGTAACTTCACTTTAAAATGCTTTGGTTTTCTAACAAGTATTTAAAAAAGGTTCCTGGAACTTCAAGTGAAAACTTTGAAAATGCCTTTGTAAAAACCAAACATGGATGGCTTGTGTCTAAGAAGGTGTCAGATACTCAAATAATTAAAATGTCTTGTGTTCTAAAGTTGTCTTAATATTTTAACTAAAATTTTGTGCTTGATTGAGGGTTTGCAAGGTTGTAAAACTGTTTTGTGGTGGATTAATTATTGCACTGAGGCAAAAGATCAAAATGCGTTTTTTTCGTGTCAGATGTAACACTTTCAGACCTGCCCATTCTCTCCTGCTGCTGCCAGCTCCATCTGAGGACTTGGAATGAGCTCACCTTAGTGAGTGTGACCTTGCTGTGGGCTGCTGCAGGTGAGCTGGCAGCTGAAATAAGGTTTTCCTGTGCCTCCAATCAACTGCTTCCTACTTGAGCTGTGTTTTGGGAAAAACAGATAACACCTTTCGCTGCAGAGTGTTCAGAGAGAAGCAGGGTGAGGCACCCAAGCTGTTGGGGACTGTCCTCAGGAATAAAAGGAATAATTTGGGAGGCTGCCAAAACTGCCATTGGTTGAGCAGATGCAACCAAGGGCGTGATGTGTTAAAGAATGTGCTCTTTGCTGTATTGTAGGCTCAGGATGGGAGAGGCCCCTCCTCATGGCTGGGCATCAGGATTTTAGTGCTTGTGGAGGGTTGACTTCAGTTTAAAGGGTTTCTTAATGGCTTTTTTTTTTCTTTTTTTTTATTTGCTTGCAAATGAACCACTACTTTTAAGAGGCAGGCTGAGTGCTAGAAAAGCAGCATAATTAATACCTATGTGAAAGATGCTGCTTCCTACTAAGGGAATTGAAGCTGTTGCAGCCACATTTTTATTAACAGGAAAATGTGTGCTGTGCTAGCTTTGCTCCATGAGAGAAAAATCTGTTGATTGTAATTGTCTGCCAATTGTTCCCCTCACAATCAGTGGTACATCTGAGAATTAATGGTCTGACGTGGGGGAGGGTGAGGCAGTCTTGGGAATTGTTGCCTATTGTTGAAGATTTGAAATTGTTTTTACGCATATTCCTCAATAAAGAGTTTCAAGCAGCACAAAAACTCCCCTTTCAGGAATCTGCTGAAGTGACCGAGCTCTGCTCCAAGCAGAGAGCAGCTTTCCCCAGGAACTGGATTATGCTCAGATTTATAGGAGGGCCAGATGTACTCACTACTTAGATTAACACCCCCCCCAAAAAAAAAAAAAAAAAAAAGGAGCCACATAGAGAAACTGGGTTCAAGCATTCATTCAAACTCTGAATGATACCTGCAATTTTAGTTTACTTTATAGCCTGTTTTCCTTATCTCATTTTAGTTTCAAAACAAGCCTTGAGTCACACATTCTTATTCCAAAAGCTGCTATGTTGGAGGACCCTGGGGCAGGCTCTGCAGGGTTCTGCTGTGCCACAAGAGGGCATTTTTTGTGCCAACTTTGCAACTGTTAAGGAATAAATCTACTTTTTAAATGTCTCACTCTGGATTAATTAGTCTTGAAAAACAGTTGAAATGATACATTTTTTCTCTAAGCTCTTTAGTTTTGTAACTAAGAACAGGTTTAGAACTTTGTTTTCCTAGATAACGTGGGATTTTTGAGTGGTTTCTGTAATTACATAAAGCCTGAGAATTGAGAGTAGAATTGTACTACATTTGGAGTTTTATGTCTGGGGAAGTTTATTTAAATGATCTGCCTAATGTTGATTGCAAGGAATTAAGTTGGACATTGAAGAAAATAACGATGCTAGAACGAAAATAACGATGCTAGATGTTTTTCCTTTTAGGACCAGTAACTTAAAATAATGTGGTTCGGTGTGGGAGATTGTGACAATAAGAGCAGTGTATCCTTCTCTTCTGTTTATATGGCATATGAGGCCACTAAAAACAGAGGCAGTGTACTATATAAACACAGCAACATGCAGTACTTTGAATATTGCAAGATATCATTATGCAAACGTTTTAACAGAGTTTGCATTTAATCACCGAGGATCAGCACTGTTGTAAACGGCAGGAGAAAAGCTTCACTTTGCCATTTCACTGGGAGCTGCTCACCCTTTGCAGTGGGAAGAGAGAGCCCTGGAAGAGCTGGGGGTGTCTGCGTGGGATTGCTCCATGGTGTGCCTGGGACGTGCGTGTGCCTGTTCCCTGGGAGCCTGCATCCTCCCAGCAGCACGGAGGAGTCCAGGCGGGGTGTCCTCAAGGTGAGAGGCTTCCCTCCTTCATCCCCAGTCCCAAACCTCTGGTGTGATGAGTGGGGCTCTACTCATAGGAGAGCTGCAGGAGCAGCCTGCCAGAAGAGTTTATCCAAGCTGAAATACGTCTGTTTTTGAGCATTCCTGGGGAAATATGGCTGCAAGGAGGAGCATCTAAGCCAGATAAATTGTTCTGGCAGGTTTGGGTTGTTCTGCCGGCTCAGCTCATCTTCAGGGGCTTTCCAATCTCACTGAAGGCAGAACATAATTGTGGTAGGATTTTGTTTGTTTGTTTCTTTTTTAAAATATGGGGGTTTAAGTTTTGCAAACCGCCACTCATGCTCTCAGGTTGGTGGGCCCACCTTGGGATGGAGACATTAGCAAATCCTGAAACAATAGCATTGAGGGCTTGGAAAGTTGACACAAAATTTCTGTGTGCAGCAAAAATTGGCTGGATAGTTTTAATGTGATCTTTTTCCCCCTCCACCAAATTCACATTTAGAATAAAAAAGCACCTTATTTTTTTAATAACCAACCTGTGCATCATTAAATTTGAAGATAATATCTGATCTCTGTCCATAAAAGCTGAAGTTAGGGAAAGACCTTTAGCTTTATTTACTTCAGTCGCTTGGTATTTTTTTTTTCTCGAGTTCATAAATCAAATTTGTACTGAAATTGTGCCTTTAAAAGTTAGCGAGTGGTGTGCTCTGCCTCAGGAAAACAGACAGCTGTGCTTTTGTCCTTTGGTTCTGCAGCATCTCTGCATGATTATTTAGAGAATGTGTGAAGCCTTCTGAGTACTTCATGTGAAGGGGTATGTTTGCACCAGTAATTTCTAAACATCAGTTAAATAACTTACTTGTAATAATGTTATCCACTTAGATTTGGCACGGTTCATTATGAAAAACAGGAATTGTTCTGCTGATGTAGTTTTCTATGGGGGATTTTTTTTAAACTGTGCTGTATATTTTTCCTGAAATTTATGTGCTTTTGTATGTGATGTGCCTGTTTTTTTGGCTTGCTTGTTAATAATTGGATTAGTCCATTGCTTGGTTTGGTTTTATTTGTTCTGGGTTTTTTTTTTTCTCCTTTAAAAGAAAATCTACTTTATTGGTTTAAAAAAAAAAAAGTTTGTGAAAACCTTCTTATAATGCATGTGCTTTGAAAGAGGTAGTGGCAAACTGAGTATGTGCTGACAGAAAGGATAACCTTAATATTGCATTTTAAAAACCCCAACCAGCTGGGTTCTGTAGTGCTCCTATGTCCTCTAACAACTTCATTTTGAGGTTGTTACATAATTTGAGTAGTTTTTGCAATGAGGAGGTGGATGTGTTGGTAACTCCTGTTATTTACTCTTAAGGAAACAGTGTTTCAGTCATTAAAAAGAGTTTATTAAGACTAGGATGACGATTAAAAACCTTTAACGTATGTCTCTTTTAAAGTCTTTTTAGTGTGTTTCTGTACAGAAATGCAAAAATAACTAGTTCCAAACCAAAGGCCTATTCTTTTCGCAGTGCTGAGGGTTACAATAAAAAATGTAGACAGCTGCTGCAGATTTGAGTTTATAGATGCTTTTAGAGAGATTCTGTTGAATGAATAAAGGCTAATAAAGTGTTTGCAGTCTTTGGCTAGCCCTTCTTGGATTCTTAAAGCGTGCTCATATAAGAAGTGCTGGCATAATTGACACCAAGTAATTACTGTTTTGAAAGCCTTAATTGGGGCTTGGCATGGATTACTCATGGCATCTTTGTTGTTTTCCTCTATAAATTCTGCTATAAATTGGTGCTGAACTGCAGGGGGAACTGGTAGAAGTCCAAAGGTAGACCCCTGTGCAACAAATGTGCTTGCCTGCAGATACATGCGTGACTTGAAACCCATACATAACTGCCAATAAAACAGCTTTCAAAAACCTTTTTCTTATCATCTAGAGTCTGAGAAGTATGACGAGTTATGCTAGCTGTATTTAAAAAAAAACGTACCCTCCCTCTTCCCACACATGCACGTGTGGAAATGACAGGACTTAAAATTTGCATCAGCACGGAACTGCAGGACTTGTCTTCATACACGAGTGAGGTAAAAATCATACTGGATATGTGGAAAATAAGCATTAAATGTCTTGTCAGAGGGCATGCTTTGGCTGGCAAGGTTTTACAGAGATGCTGCTAGTATAGTAAATATTCTAGTGAAGAGCTATCCAGCAAATCAAGGAGTAGATTCCAGGCAAGTTCCAGTAAAACATAATTGTTACTTTAAATTGTTAAAGTTCTTGGATTCTACGATAAAGGGCCTGTTGTAGTGGAAAGTATTTGTGGTCAGCCTTATTCAGACACAACAATTGCTTTTGTTCATTCATGTGATGTAAATTTGCAACTTCTTTATGGCTTCTGGTGCTTTCAGAATGGCTTTGGAAAGTAGTATCTTCAGCTGAGGAGTTATTGAATAGGCTGGATATTTCTCATAGTGGTTTTCTATTTATACACTAGAATAAAAATATTGTTTGAAATTATTTTAAACCATAAATGCTTTGTTTTTGAACCATTAGAACAGTGAAGGTTGTGAACTGCTCGAGTAATTTTTACTTTTTGCAGTTCATAACAGGAGAGGGAAGGAGTTAGTGGAGGGATGTGTACAGAATGTGAGCAGCTGTATTTATATAATGCTTGGACATGAGCTTTTCCAAGGATGGTTAGGAGATTACTCAGTGATATACTGGTCAGTAAATGAGGAAACATCAAGTCCCCACTTTACTTCTGTGCTGAATTACTTGGTGTGGAAAAAATACAATAGCTATGAAAGCAAACAGTGTATCTTTACGGGATATAACTAGAGCATGCCTGCTTGGTGGTGTAAAGCCAGGGCCAAATCCTGGGAGTGTTAATTTGGCCAGGATGCACATGTGCAGACTTGCAGTGCTTTTCAATATGTCACGTGCTGCCAGTCTATTGCAGACAGAATTGTTTGGTGTAGAGAATACAGTACCTTGACATAGGCGTCGTACTTTTGTAAAATCCTCTCTGTGTGACATTCTAGGAATTTGAAAAAGTCAAAGAAAGGGGGAAAACGCTTGTAGTTAAGCTGGAGAGAATATCTGTTTGACTGGAACTGAGTATCTTTGTGTGTATTCCTTAAATATATGAATGTTTTGCAATTTCTGTGCATAAAGTACTAGAACAAAACCAGAACAATAGCAGCACATATATCAAAGCTTTGCTTGTTTATAAGTCTGTTCTACAACTGTTTAATAAATAGGAGAATATTGAAGTTATTAAAACAAATAGGAGTTGTTTTTCCTATTACTCAGCACATGTATTTGGTTGTTTTCTGCTTCATCTCTGCATCACTTATTATAATGGGTATGAAATCAGGTGTCTGTACTGTTTCTGTGCTGGTTATATACACTGTTACAGGGGTGGGCAGATGCATTTACTGCGTGTTTCACTCATGGTTTTCATGAGGGGGAAATCTTGAAATGTAACAGATGATGTCTGACTTGGTTAATGAATGTAAAGGTTACTTGGTGATGATTCAGCTGGTGACCTTGAAGATTGCCTTTTTAGAAAATGAAATTTCTTCAGCAGTTAGTATTCAAACTTGTCATTCATTTTGAGGCGTTTGTTGAGGCCTTTTGTTTTTAAGCTTCACGATGAAATTAGATGATAGATTATGTGTTCACAGTTTTGAATCTCACTAGAGCTGGTCTTCTGTCAGTACTGAAGAAGTTCAAATGTACGTAGCTAAACTACTCAAAGTAAGAAAATAGTTGTTGCTGTTTATTTCTGAGCAATCTAATAACCATATGTGTTTCTTAGGTAGTTAAATTCTAGCCTAAAACTTTGTAAATGTACGTGCAATTAATTCTGTGTGGAAGATTTAGGTAAGCCATCCTGCTTTGGTTTGGGTTAGTACACCTGGGCATGTTTGTCCTGTCTTACCTCTTCTGAAGTCAGTGCAGTGTACTTGTTGCCTTGGGCATGAGGATTTGCTAGGTCTGTGTAATTGCCAGAGTAGCTGAGGTTTTGTGTGACCATAAATGCAGTTGCATCATGTGAACACAATTAACTCTCATTATGTGTGCCTCATAAGTTCCATTCAGTTATCTGAGCTGCCGTCAGCTGAAGAAGTGGTGGAGGTCCTGTGTTCACCAGCCACGCAGAAGAAATGTAGGAATGTGTAAACAGTGGTTTGTGTTGGGGAGGGCTGGACCTCAGGGGCCAGCATGCAGTAGCACTTCAGGACAAGGGAGCTGAGACTCCAGCAAGGACAGAAAAAGTATCAGTAAGTCAGAACAGTGTTGGCTGAAACTACACATGGGATGAAAGACACAGGAGATGTAATGGTGTAAGGGAGTAGGATGGTGTATGGCATTTTTCCTGTTAATTCTGCAGCTATGGATGTGCCCATTGCTCTTCTAAAATGATTGATGTGCTCCTGTTTAACTAGAAGTTCAAGCTGGCAGTTTGAGAGCCTCACATCTTGCTTGTAGCTGAGGTCCTGAATTTGGAACTACACTTTGGAGATCCCATGACCCTCACCTCTAGCGAGTCCTCCTTGCATGTGATGTTTGGCCAGAATGTGCATCATCCTTGCTGATGGGCTTTCTACCAAAGTACCCGTAAATAGTGAGTATTAGCAAATGTATGAAAAGATAGGAGGCAAAAATTGTGTGTGAAATAGAGGATAGAGTTGAAGGATAAATGGTACTTTCATGCTATTAAGTTAGCCTACTTAGAAGATTTGCTGGTTGATAAATAATAAAAAGCTTTATTCTGTCATCTTTAAATCTCGTGCCTTGACTTTTTCCAGAAACTTTCTGTTCTCTGAGGTAAATTCACAGTATCTGTCTTTATTGTTCCCTTTTATGTGAGCTTTTAACAATAGCCTTTCAAGTCAGCTGAGTGTGCTGACAGTTGTGAGAAGTATTCATAAGTGAAACTTCAATGGATGGAAAATGAGGAATATTAAATAATGGGTCACTCAAATAAGTTTAAGGAAAATCTAAATGTCTTGAAAATTAATGTAGTTGCAGTCTCATAAACCCCAGGCTTGTCGCAGATTCATTTTTGCGTGGTGTTACATTCCTGACATGCATTTCTCCTGTCCTGCAGTTTAACTTTTTCTGAAGTATTTTAGGGAAGGTATTCAAACTGGGAAAGCCAGGTTGTCAGAGTTCTGCATTTTAAAACAGGGTACTTTGATTAAAGAAACATAATTTTTGTCTGTATAGAAAATACTGTACTTTGACATAGGCAGACATTTTGATAAAGAGTTAAGCTTTCAGGCTGTGTAGAAATTATAGCAAAGGCTGTGGTTGCCAGTATAGTTCTGGAAGTGGAAAAAGGGACAGAAAGGTCAAAAAGGGGAACTGTCTTAAAAGCGATATTTTGCTATTTTTTACTAAGCTTTGGGCAGTTTTCATTCTTTCATTCATATGTTTGTATGCATCTCTTTGTTAGAAAACTGAAGTGGAAGTGGGAGANGAGTTAAGCTTTCAGGCTGTGTAGAAATTATAGCAAAGGCTGTGGTTGCCAGTATAGTTCTGGAAGTGGAAAAAGGGACAGAAAGGTCAAAAAGGGGAACTGTCTTAAAAGAAATATTTTGCTGTTTTTTACTAAGCTTTGGGCAGTTTTCATTCTTTCATTCATATGTTTGTATGCATCTCTTTGTTAGAAAACTAAAGTGGGAGGTATACAGGAATAGATTTATTTATCAGGTAGGGTGTTTGTTACTCTATATTTGTTTCTTGGGTTTTTTTCCTCCTGTTGCTCTGTTCCTGGTTGGCTTATTCCCCATCTCACTACCTTCAGATTCCTTCTCTGCTTCTCACCCTAACTTTTTGATTAATTGTGTTTTAAACAATGTAATTCCAAACTAGTTACATTTAGTCATCTTTTCCTTCAGTGTGATGACTAAATGTTGTGAATTGGGGTTTTTTTGTTGTTGGTTTTTTTCCCCAAACCTTAAAGTTTGAATTAACTCCTTTAAGTATTCTGGGCAACTTTGTTATAGTCAGACTCCAATGGCCAAATTATAATTCAGTCTAGTCTCCCCATGTGTATTTGGAAGTTACACAATGTGCAGTGCAGTTCCTTTTTAAAATAATTTCCAAATTGGAGTCCTGCTGCACAAGACTCCTGTACTCCCTGCTGATCTAGGACAAACTGCAGTCCTGCCTTAGAAAATGGAAAAAAGCTCTTTGGCTAGGCTTTTTTTGTGATACCAATTCAGCCATTTAATTGTGTTTTCAGTTTTGGCATAGATTGGTTCTAACATAACTTCCTTTTATGTTCTTGGATATTCTTAATGTAATCTGATCCTGAAGGCTCCAATCTAAAAGTTACTCTTTTCAGTACCTCTGTATTGCTATTTCTACAAACTTCTTTTCTGGCACAGTTGCGTTTACAAAAAATGCTGTGATAGCACTTGCTGAACAGCATTGTTAATATATATTTAATTTTAATTTTTTGTATTATATATGCAGATTTTATGAGAGAGAAATTTCCAGGTATTCAGTAAAAGTTTCACAATTCTATATGTATCTCAATAAATACTCTGTGACTTGAGGGTATTCAGCAGTATGCTGCACTTGGCTGAGGAGCAATAGCTATTAATTTAATAAGTTACTTTGGTAGTTAATATTTTAGCTTATAAGTCTCTTCAGTACAGTCTTGGAATGAACAGAAGTATTGGCAGAATACTTTATATAAAATACATATAATATGTATATAAACACAAGTATACATGTGTACTTGTATATAAAGCCATATGGTACAGTTATATTTAAAAATGCAAGTCTATACAATTAATTCCAAAATTATTTTCTGTCCTCTCCATTAAAAAGTTTTACATTTAGAAATATTTTTACAGTAGTGTTCATAAATACAGGTGCAAATAATTTAGATGTTTTTAATTACTCTGTAGTTTATTTAACATAAAGAAGCAAAGTATTAAGAATTAAGTGGGATTAGTTTTAAGTGTGCTTTTACATTGTTGACTGTTACTTCAGTAGAAGTGTTGTTTTGGTTCTGCCTTTTAGCATCTGTCATTGCTTGTGCTATTTTATTCACTGTATTTTATTCCTAATACTGTGTTTAAAGATATTTTTACATGGGTTCTTTTCTAGAATCGTCTTTACTAAGGATGCTGAAATCATGTTTTTAGTAGAATTACAGGTTTTCTTACCCTGCAAGAGAGGAAAGAGGGATTGTGCTGAGGGTGTCTGGGACCCTTGTATCCTCACATGACCGTGTGATGTCAGGGTTAATGTGCCAAACAAAGTGTTCTAAAATCTGTGCCACTGTCAAACCAGGCTTAGTCTTGTGGGGACTGACTGGGTTCTTTTATGATTGTCCAGCTGTCAAGTGTGATGTTCACCTATCAGCTTGAAGCCATCAGCTAGAAATCATACACAGGTTTACTTCTTGTCTAGCTGTAGATATGACACCTGAGAAAGTCACTTTTGGGTTCATCTATAGGTAGCAGAATGTCATTTCCAGGGCTACTTCATGGATCTTGGCATCTAAAATAGATCAGGTGACTTGTTCCCCCAGATTTGCTTTCTTTCCACTGTGAAATGCAGGGGACTGCAATGCAGTGACTAGCTCAGCAATTGATGCTTAGAGATACAAGAATGTGTCTTTATTTGGAAACTTTATGTGCAGCTGGTACCTAGTTGATGCTGGGTCTTTTGGAACAGGGCTAGAAAAGTCACTTACTTGGGTAAAGAACTTTGCTTAAATGCTTTCAATAAAGATCCTTAAATTAATACACGTTAGCTGCTGTCCTTGTTGATTTGGGTCCAGAGAGGAGACCTCGCTCCTTGCTATGCAGTATTTTCAGCTTTCTACTAGACTGGGACTGATGGAATAACAAGTATTTATAAAAAAAAACCAAACAGTAATGCTGTCTTCTTTGAAATTTATATTCTTATTTCAGAATGGATAGTTGCTTCTGCAGGGTAACATTTCATGGGTTTTCCTTATTTAGTCTAGATACTCTGGGATTAAACAAAGTTTTGATTTTGGAGTCTGAACAAAGATGTCTTGCTATTTTTCTGTGTTCAGTTTGGCCCGCAAATGTTTTCTGCCTGCATATAATTAAGTTGTTGAACAAAGACCTAGTTTTGCTTCTCATTTGTGACAATAGCTGTTGTGAGCTTTCAGTTTCCTAACAGCTAACAAAATACTGTCAGCGGGAGTATCTGAGTGAAAGACAAAGAACTGGAGTAGTCTAAGTCGGAAAATCCATGAATAAATCATTAAGGGTACTGCAGTGCCTATTTTGAAGGTTATATTATTTTAAGAAATATTCTTTTTTTCTCTTCATTTCAGTAGATGTTCACTTTTTTTTTAGGCTATAAAACATATGGGGAGAAGAACCAAGACTTCTTTTAAAAACAAGTGACCTTGGGTAGTTTTGTATTTTTGTCTTCTGTGTGGTACCATTTCTCAAGTCCCCTCACTCCATCATAGCCATATGCCTTAAAGAAGCTTTAAATTGTGCTCTAGAAGGTCTGTTGTTGCTTCCTAGGACTTGGAATTTCTTTTTTGGGTTACTGTTTTGGTCAGTGGAGTGTTACGTGGTTGGTTGAAGTTGCTTTTGCCACCAGACAGAGAGTTACTTACAGCTGTTGTGTGGGAGTGGAAGAGGCAAAGGAATTAACATGTGCCTGTTTCTGAGCATTTCTGGGAAACAAAGGACAAGGAAAGTAAATTGTGTTCTTTCACCACTCCAGGTCATTAAAGGTCTAATCTGAAGCTTGGTGATTTCAGTGAGCTTTGGATTACTGCATGGCTGAGTTAGAGGCAAATTAATTCAACAGCTTCAATTTCATTAGAAGGGAAAGGTGTATAGTCCTTTCCTGATGGCTGTGGATGAGCACACCACAAATTGGCTGGCTAATAAATTTCAGTGGGGCTTAAATGAATCCAACAGTGAGCTGTCAATGGAGGGGATGCTGACTTTTCCACAGTATCTTTCCTTTGCAGCCCTTTCCTGACCAGTCCTGGAACACTTGTTTGGCAGCCTGATGCTCCAGCTCACTTCTTTGCTCTAGCTGGAAACACGTCCTGTGGGAGACTGATTTCAGCTGAATCACTTGCCCTTTGCTATGCTGCAGGGTTGCACAGGCACCAGTACCAGTGCGGAGGAAACATTGGGAAGGCAGGAGGTGGAACTGTTCCTTTCAATAGTAGTGGGATCTTTGTTGGACTTTTTCAGCTTTTTAGAAAATGACTTGTTCAGTGGAACTGCGTGGCCGATGAAAATTAAGTAGAACACTTCTTAGAGATTTTCACCTCCCAGGAGAGCAGTCATTTCTGCAGATTTGGCAGTTGTCCTTGAAGTTTGGTTTGTATGCTTCCTATCTGCAGTAATTTTATATTACTTTTTATTACATTAATTTCCTTAGATCCCTCTTACCTAGCCTTTGCTTTTTATGCCTGTCACTTCCCTGAGCAGAACTAAAATAGCTCCAGTTAAATAAAAACAATGCATAATTAAAATTAAGTGGTTTCACCTATGAAAGCTTACGTTGGATTTCATATGAGCTTTAAAATGAAGTTAGTATGCCAAAAATCCTTTGACAGAGGTAGGAAAAGGTAGCAATTTGCTGAACAATGCCTTTGTTAGAGTTTTATTGGAACAGCATTAAAGTTTTGTTTTAAAAAATGTGCACTTTACCAATGTGTATAGGCAATGAATGTCTTGTGACGTTCAGAATACAGATATGAATTCTTTTAACATAATTTAGGCTTTAATGTACTATTTATGGAAACTGAATATAAGGATATGCAGGTTAGATCACTGTTGTGTTCTGATATGTACTTTAGGTTTGTAGAATTTCCTGGGGTTGGGTTTCTTTGTTTTGCTACTTTTTGAGATGGGGAACTTCAAACTTTTCAAGAACTTTGGACAATACCAAGCTATTGTTTTGGTACATGGAGAGTTACTACTGTAAAAAACTTGCTATTTTTGTCCTTTTTTTTTTAAACAAGGAATACAAAGAAGTGTTGAAGTCTACAGCTGTGGTGGGAGGATGTGCTTTCTGCAGGGACACTGCGGTACATTCCATCCCATGGAATGCACTTGGTGTGACATTTAACAAAAAGTGTTGCTTAACAGCTTCGAGAAAGGCCAGCTGAATTGTAAAGATGAGTGCAATGGGAGCCTTTCCTGCAAGATGGCATGCCTTCCTTACACTTCTGCAGAAGGCATTTATTGGCAATGTAGGGAATGGGACTCTGCTGCTGGACGGTGTTCTTGGAGCATTTGTGGACTAAACCAAATTACAGAAGGCACTTCTCTATATCCCAGAAAGCAGAAGGATTACCTGTCCCTATATAGTTCCTGGTGAGCAAATTGAGGTGATTCATTTAAATAAATAGGATAAATTGTTTATTGTTCTTCAGATGTTTATGTAGTCAGGTTGAAAACTGCAGCTAATCTGCAATCTTCTGCTGTCTGCTTTTTATGCTAATATGGAGTTATTTTGCAAAGGTTTGGGAAGGAAATCCATTATAGGGTTTATTGATCTTTGTGGTATTGACTGCCTGCAAAATAGTTTTCACAGATGGCAAAGTAAACTCATATTTTTAACTTGTGGTGGTGAATTTGAATGTTGTCCTACGTCTATTTCATAATGAAATCCAACAAAGAGCATAGGAATTTTGAATTGGGTTTTGGTGCTTTGTGGTTTTGTTTTGTAACAAAGCTTACTAGAATGTTTCTTAAGTGCTAAGAGTTTTATTAGATCAAGTGTGGCTCTTTCTGTGCTTTTGGGTGGGGGAGAGTTGGGAACAGTAACTTAAATAGTATTGGTAGAATGTAGTGGTGATTATGGCATATAATCAGTGAGAAATAATTCCAAAATTAAGTTCCAGTGTATCAGTTGTGAGGATTTCTAAATAACAGGGTACTGTTTAATGTAAAAAGAAAGAAAAAAAAATGTGGGAATGAGGCATTTTCTTTAAAATGGGCTTGTCACACATTTGATTCTCTGCGTTTCTTCTTCACTAGAAATACCAGATTGCAATTAATGCAATTATTTTAGATGTCTCTATTTTAATGAGAGGCTACAATTTTCAGAATTATAAAAATAGTTCAGAAAGTATTCGATGAAATTGAGAAGGAAACAAGTTGGTCAGATTTAGACAAAATCTTCTGAATTGGCAGGCAGGAAGAGTATAAAATTTTATGTTTAAATGTACGCTTTAAAGAAGACAGGTTTAAGTCAAGAAAATTTCTTGATGAATCTGTAGAATACAATAGTATATGGTTATATCTATGGTGTAAGGTTGTGTCTGTGTTTGTGAGTATTCTTGAGACAGTGGGAAAACAAATACTGGAGTAAAATGTAATTTGAAAACATTCTTATCGAAGCCTGTTTTAAAGGAATGTTATATATTTTTAAAAGAGAAATAAGTTTAGAATAGATGATAGAAGTAGAAAAAAGTACTTCTTTCAGAAATCTCAGTGCATCTGAGACAGACAATGAGCATCAATGATGTAATTTTCCATTTCTTGTTAAAGCTTCGTCTTTATTCAGAGGGAGAACATTCAGCTTCATGAAGGTAATGCAAGTGTTCTCATCTTCTGGAGAGTGCACCCAGAGGACCAAAGGAGCTCTGTGTGTGAGGAGGGTCTTTCTGGATTTTGTTGAAACTGATTTTTGTCAGATCTGTTTCCAGGTGATGGGAACAAGGAACTTGCAGTTGGCAAAGTATGTCGAGGCTTCCATGATTCTTTTTGTCAGCCTGTACTTTTCTCCAGGAGCCCATCAGTCCTTATTAGTGAACCAGCTTATTGTGATATGCTGGTTCTTGGTCTTGAGACAAGGACTATCTGTTCCTGACCCTGCTTTCCTGGTACTGCTTGTTCTGGGAGACTTGAAGGTGTGTGATACTCTCTTGGTATAGATTCTTTTGTTGTTTGTTTTCTACATTTCCCTGCTCTAACATAGTGAAGAAGTCAAGATGTAGAAGGAAAACAGTGTCATGAATAAATAAATAAATTGTGTTCAACTTCTTCACAAAGTCCCTTAGAGGCCCTTTGTAAAATGCTGTTTTGTAGCCAGTTGGTCTCCAGCTTTTGCTGCATGGTCTTATTCCATCCCACAAGCCTGCATTTGTCTTTCTTGGATGTCATGAGGTTTCTGTCAGCATTTCTTCACCCTCCAAGTGGCAGCTCTACATAGCCTCTAGTCTAGTGTTGTTTAAAACTGTCTTAGTAAATTTAGAAGGTTTATTAAGCTTGGCTTTTGGTCAACTTTTGCATTGGTTTCCTTTTTAGCTCTATGCTGTGAAGAGTGGCTGTATCTGGCAAAGCACCCTTAAAGGCAAGCCTGAATTTTAGCATCTTATGAGTACTCTATGCATGAAGTACTCTATCTATTCTGGCTCAGTTTGCTTAAATAACGTAATACAACTATGAAACTTCATAAATTTGGCAAACCCAGAAGAGAAGTGCTTGTTGTATTGGATTTTTTTTTTCAAAGAATGGTAAAGAGCTCTGTAAGAGAGATGTTTGTTCAAATCTTCATTGTTTATTATGATTTTTCAGTGTATGAGCTAAAATATTTGTGGGTAAATATTTGTTTTTAAAAACCTTTTTTTTTTTTCAGTCAACTGAAGAACTCCATTACTATCACTGAGGCTAGAGCAAAACTTCAAGCCAGTTACAGTCAACTTAAAAATGTCAGTGCAGGCATCTGTGATTGTCTTGCTCTGATTCTTCTTTCCGACTTTGCTGTGCTTGGCTCAAATGTTTACATTTCCATGTGTGTTACTTCGATATTCATTGTGAGGGACTACAACAGCTTTATGAGAAAATCACCAAATTGCCTTTGCTTCCTTGTGGAATTTACTTGAATGGAACTTTTTTTTGGTGCCACTTATGCCAATAGTTTATATGGCTTGTTTAGTTTTAAAAGGGTATATAAAAATGAGGGATAGATGAGATAGATGAGGCAGCTGAGAAATACTAAAGCCAAAGAATTGTACTTGGTTTTGCTTTATTTAAATTCATTTTGAGCTACTGTCTCTACAAGGTCAAATTCTGATTTTTTTGTTGCAGGGGGAAGGGAAAAGAACATACAAGGGAAACTGTTAGGGTTTGGGAGTTAGGAGCAGCTTCTGAGTAAAATGAGAAAAACAGCATAATTGTGCACCTGATTATAATTTATCTGTGGAATGCAATAGAATGTCTGGAATCTATACTGATTTAGAATTGCTTAACATTTTCTAGATTTACTGGCCTCTTACTCCTTATTTATACCCACATATTTATCTCTTTTTTTTTTTCCTGAGCATCTCCAAGGCCTATTTTTTCCCTCTTAAAATATGGATATTAGGACCATCTTTATAAGATGAAAGCATGCATTCTCAAGTCATTACATGATTCCAGGAGCTGGGTTCTGTGTAAAGATGCTAAATTTTGCAAATGGCAGCTCTTAGCTGCCTGCCAAAAGCTTTTTGTTGGATCGAAGGCAAGGCTGGCCCAGAGAATTGGAGATTCTGTGGATGGTGTGTTTCCCTGACTAATGCCACTCTGCGTGACTCTTCTTGCTGGACTGCTAATGAGCAAGTGCCTCTTTGCCAAATATGTTCCAGTGTGGTTGTTCCTGTCAGCTGTTCTATGGCCAGGTCTGGTATTTATGGTGTATTGATTAAAAATACATTAATGTTTCATTTAACATAATATTTATTTCTAGCATAAGTAAGAGCCTAGCAAATCCATTCTCTTTTTGAAAAATGCACACCTAGGAGAAGCTGTGTGACAAGGATGGTGCTTACATTCTTTGGGGTTTGAAGGGGCTACTAAAAGCACTACACATTTCTGGATGGAAATCCAAGTATAGCAATCCCGAGCCTTCACTGTCATCCCTGATCAGTCAGGAAAGGTGATTCTTCATTTTGGGAACAGTTAAATATTGGAGTAGGTTGATTAGAGGAGGGATGGAATTTCCCTTGCTGGAAGTATTCAAGATTCAGTTTAGCTGACCCTGGATCATCTGAAGTCTCATTTTCAGCAAAAGATTGGACTGGATGATTGCCTGAAACCTCTTCTTGTCTAGGATTTTCTGCAATTCTTCACTGGGAAAGGATGAGGCTTACTCTTCAAAGTCTTCCTCAGATTACTTTGGGGCAAGATTTTGGGTATTGCTGTTTGTCCTTTTATGGATGGAGCAGGAATGTCTTCCTTTCTCTAGATTTAGTTGGATCATTTGAAGCTTTTAACATCCATGTCTCAGTAGGTTGGACATCCTGACTGCACGGGTTGAACAGCAACAAAGTGGGTTTATACTCCTGGGACAATCTAATGAATCCAGAGCAGGCTGGGATTCCTGACATTATGGACTTAGGATCGTATCAGAAGAAGGTATATTCCTAATAAAATTTTGCATGATAATTGAGCTCCTACTTTGCCAGCAAAGAAGAAAATGCCCTTGTCATTCCTTTGGTTGGTGGGGGAGTAAGGAGGAGATTCCAGTCGTTGCTGGACCGAGGCATTTTGAGGACACAAAAAAAGAAGAGTTAAATCTACTTTGCATAGTAGCTTAGCAGGGTAAACTCATAAGAGATTATCTTCTAATATGTTACAGATGAAAGACTTCTTTTGAGAATTCTTGATTCAGACGTTTTGAAGTTTGAAACAAGTAGGTGTTTGCACAATTGGAGAAGATTCATGGTTTTAGAGATGTAGGGGAATCCAAGATATTTATTGATGTTTACAGACAGCAGCAAATTCTTTGCATGATCAGTGTTATGAAGTACTGGTGAATTGCCTTTTGTTTCTGATGTCTGCAAGCAGGTATTGACTCAGTTGTGTCTTCTGATTTTCACCACATCGTTATCTCATGGACTGACTAATTGTATCTGGGGTTGTTTTGTTTGTACTTGATGTGTCCTGATCTCTTCTTCAGGTACACAAAACCCTTTTTACATGCTCCTATTTGATGGTTTCTAAATGTGGATTGTCTAGAATGTAGCGTGATATTCTTGATAAAGAATATTCTTGCTAAAACACGTTGAAGGCTGCTTAAAATATTTCCTTGTCTCTTCTGGAAATACCTGTCATGATGTATCCTGGCATTGCATTTTGTCTTTTTCACTGCCATGTTACAGTGGTGACTTTTTCTGGGTCCCTGCTGCTTACTGATCAGTTTACTCTTGGGCATTCATTATGCATTACCTCTGCATTTCTCTCCTTTCAGTTGTTAGATCATGTTTTGGATCTAATTTTGAATGTTCTATTTCTCTTGCTTTTTAAAACTTCAGGTTTTTCTTCCTTAATTTTGTGTTCAGCCAATTATCTCCTACATACGAAAACTTTTGTCTGATAATTAAAAAAAAAAATCATTCATGCAACATTTATCATGTTACATCTGTGTAAAAAATAGTGGGTTTTGATAGTTTCTAACAATGAGAGAAAACTAGAGTTAAAAACAATTTGGGAGGGAAAGTTTGTCTTGCCAAATACACCTTTTCATTTTTTTTTTTCCTTTTTTGAGTGACTTGCTGTTGTGCAATTCCTCTTGCTTCTTTTAAGCTGGTTGTAGGCTCTGATGTCACAATATGGCCATGAATATTTCATTATATTTTTGAAGCGCCTTGCTGAAACTGGTAGAAGTGGTGGTTTCTAATTGCATCTAGGTGGTTCTTTCACACAACTCAATTGCCATCATGTTTCTCAAATAAAGCTAATGTTACATAAAGCTCCCAGTTCGTATAGGACTCCTATTACAATGTTGTTTTTCTATAATGATGCACACAGATGTACATACCAGCAGCAGAGTCTTGATTTTAGGCGGTGATTTTTAAACTTAGTAACTGTCCCTTCAGATGGAGAATTTGGCTTTTTGCTCTGCTTCATTTATCCTGCTTCTTGCTACTGATAATGAGGCAATCCTCCTCTGAAGCTCCAGCTGCTCCCAGGCTTTGCTGCTCATTTGAAAAATCTTGTTAAGCAGAGGAAATGTGGTAAAGCCCTGCTGCTGTCTTGGCCAAAATAGCTGTACTGTAAAGGTGTATGGAGAAGAAAATGGGAGGTTTCTGGAGGAATGATAATTCTCTTAGAAACCATAAATGTTTGGAAGATGGGGTGTAATGACAGCTACTTTTTCTCTGATGTGGTACTTGTTTGCTGCTCAGTGAGTGTAGTGCTTAAAAACAAAGATGCTGCTGGTTTGTTTTAATCTTCTTACTGTAAACCCTCAAATTAAGATAGGGCCAGTCTTTTCAATCAGTGTAATCTGAGTCAGATTTGAGAAAATTAGTGTTAACCACCCTTTTTACCATAGTGCAGGTAAAACTGTCAAGACATGAAAAGAGATAGGAAAAGCTTAACTGCAGCCAAATAGTCTTTGCTGCTGCTTTTGGGTGTTACAATAATATTTGCTCTGTCCAGGGATGCCAAGCCAGAACAACTATATCTATCCTGTATTTCACGGGTTAGAAACACGTTTTATTTGTGTTTCTCCTACCTTCTCTTCTATCCAAACCACTCGCAGTTTTTGCATTTTTTCTTTCCTTACGGATGTTTATTCTTTCTGTGTTTGTTAACATCTAGAAGTAGAGTGAGTGGCTCTTTATTTTAATTTTCATGGAGTCTCAAGATTGTTTCCTTTGAGCAGTTGGAAATTAATCAGAGTGTGTAAACCTGTAAACTGGGAAGGTTTCTAGGTATATTTAAGCATAGGTAGTAATATGAAGGCGAAATAAATCAAGATACACTGCTGGTCTTTAAACTCTTGTGTAGGCATTCTAAGAAACGAGTGCTTAGTGCACTTTTAAAGGCTGTAGACAGATATCAAACTTGTAACTGAGCAGGAGACTGGGGACGTCATCACTCATTCTTACTGGTCAGTCTTTTCTCCTCCAGGAGCTTATTGTCCCCTTGGATCAGCTAAACATAACTGTTTACATTGTCTCTTCATCAGCTGCTGTCTCAGTGATCTGGGTTCCTTTATACTCTGCTGTATGGTTTGAAAAAGTTAGATTCTTTTGGTAGAACAGCTTATGGTGACTGATCGGGGACATTGGCTGACCTTTTCAAGTGGGAAGCAGTGAGATTTTGGCAGTAGGAGTGATTTGCACTAGTAATAGCTTTTAAACAAAAGTCTTTCCAAGCATGGTGATGATTTTTTTAATCTCAAACCTATTCTTAGTCAACACAGACTTAATTGTTGTAATGTGTTCATAAGATGAAATCTATGCAGATTTTGAACTCCATGAATTTCATGCCTTATAAAAGTATACAACTGCCGTACATCTTCGTGAATTGTACACTGTGAAGGGTCAGTAAGACAAAGTGCCAGATTTTCAGAATCCTTCTGGCAATGGGATCTTGCAAGTCATGCTATTGTCCTCTTTGTAGTGCAGAAACACTAAAAGCAAACAGAACTTGATGGAAGATCATTCTTCAGAAGAGCTTCATAGATCTTGATAGAAACATTAACTTAGTGATTCACACAGATATGTAGACTGCAGTTGTCATAGGCTTTCTAAATAGAAAATACAAATGATAAAAAATCCAGTGGAATGTATGGGGAAGCTGCATAAAACTATCCATTATCAAAATACTCTGTAGGGTGATTTCTCATCTTTCTTCATAAATTGCATGTGTGAAGTATAATGATAGTCCTGTGGAATTCTGGGGACAAAATCTAAAGCCTATAAAGTAGTGTAAAAATGACTTTGTGTGAAGAGGGGGGAAAAAGGTAGTGAACACAATTTCTAAAAGAGCTGAGGTCTCACTTTTGTATGAGTAGGAATGCACTTCATGAGAATGGTTTATGCTGCCATCATGAGGAAATTTTATTACAAGTAGCTGTTCCTGCAGTGTGGTACTTGTTCATAATTTAAATGATTCCCAGTTAAGATTGTTGAAGCACCTTTGAAATGTTTTTCAGCATGCTTACAGAATTAGTAGCATACTTTAGATAATTAAATTGGTTTAAAAAATATTTTAAAATCTTTCGAGCTCAAGCATTTGGAAATAAGATGAGGTGTAAAAGTGAATCTTGGGAGATCTGGTGTTTCTGTGCTTTTGATAATTAATTTTTTAGAAGAAATCTGGTGAAGTCTGCAGTGTACTTCTGACATTTTGAATTAAAGCCCAGAGAACATCCTCTGTAGTTTTCTAGATCATTATTATGCTGCTTTTAGCCTGCAGTGCAGAAGGAAAAGTCTTCTATAATAACACATCACTTATGATGTGAGGTTTACGGTGTGTCTTTGGGCTGAACAAACACTTGGAAGCTTCTGTAGTAGAATTGCAGTGCTTTTCTCTGTCTTAAATGGCAAAACTAATCTGTTGGAACACAAGTAACCTGGGAATGGCTTTGACATTTTAGGATGTTAGATGGGAATAAATCAGAATTTGAGGTATCTGAAGTCTAGTCTTAGAGGGTAGTAGTTTCACTGTCTCTGGTATTCCAGCTCTAATTTCTTTATAGTACCAAACATGTCATGCTTGAGGGGATATGTTTTCTTGGTTTAGAGAAATCCATTGAAGGGATTTTTTGTATGTTTTTAAATACTTGTAGAGCCATTATGATTTTAATTGGAGCTTCTTACAGAGTTATGTTTTCTATGCCAAAAGCATAGACCTAATGAAAACTGTTCAGACAGCTTCACAGGGCTTCAGAGCGTTTCTCTGTGCAGAAAATTTGTTTAGCATATTGATACATCCTGTCTATTCTGTTTCAGATGATATACCAGAGCTGGAAGACAGGTCCACAAATCATCAGGCATCTTACATGTAATCTTGTTCTCCTCTCTTCAAAGCCCATCAGTAACACAGATCCCATAGTTTAACGTTCCCATCTGTTAACTTACTTCAGTAATCCTTTGGAAGTTCAAATATTGTGTCTCATTTTCTACATAATACTTCCTTTTTCATCATTAATGACTAATCTGTCTCCCCTTCCATCCCTGTTTTTTAAGTGAGAAAACTGTTCAGGTGTACTGAAGTAACCATGAAGTAAGGTTGCTATCTTTAGCTTTTCTAATCTAAATGCTGAAACAAGGTGGTCTTGTTTCATGGGGTTTCATTTTTTTTTTTTTTTAGTATATTCATCAACTATTCCCTTTTAGAATTTAAAATTAGCATGTAAAAGGTTGTGTTCTTCTTGGCAATGAGACAGTTCTGGTTTTTGAGGGGTGATGAAGATATGAAACAGTATTTTCCCCGAAGCCAAAATAAAACTCAAAACAGGTTGAGAAGTCATAGTTCCACTAGGAATGGCCAGAATATCCTAGTCTTCTATGAAGAAAAAAAATCTGGTTTGCAGAAGCCTGGATATGACCACAAGTTTTCACACTGCAGACAGTTCCTAAATTCAGAAGGTATTAGGGACAGTGGATGCAATAGGAGTCTTGGAAAATGGAGGAGAAAGAGTGAGTTGCCAGCATGGTGGCGTTAGGGAAAACTGGGGGAATCTGAGAAGTGGCTGGTTAAATATCCAAAATAATTGGATAGAGCAGCCTAATCAACTCAACTGCTAAGCAATGTTTTTTAAACATCCCTACAGGCAAAAATCCCTTTCAGCCAGGGAGTGAAAGTATTGATTTTACTGGCAGCTCAGTGTGGAAAAGGCATTTTTGGTTGGTCCTGAAAAGCTGTTGGAAGGATGGGAGGGACACTGGGATTTCAGCCGTTACGTGTAGCTCTGCAGGAAGATATTCATCCCCTCCTGGCCCATGTATAGTCTGTGGGAATGAACAATGTGGGAACTGGTGTCAGGTTAAGCGAGTAATTACTGCTACATTTGTATAAAGCTGAAGAGTGAAAGTTTATCAGCTCAGCCGAGAGGCAGCAGCTTCTTCCTGATGTTGGTTGTTTCTGGTCTAATGCACCCCTAGGAAGAGCTGTCTGGGACATGTTTGCTGGTGTACCATTATGCAAATATTATTTCAAAGCAAAAGTAACTTACTGTCTAAGTGACTGTCTAATATTATGATTCCAGATTAAAATATTCTACAGTGAGCAGAGATCAGTGTTATCTTTTTTAAACTTTGTGAGCACCTGCAATTAAATGTAAATTAATCGAAAACAAATGTTGAGTTAGGATAGCTTGTCGCTTACTTGCTAAATCTCACCTCTTGGTATATTTTAATGGAGCTACTTGTATAGCATTTACTCCTAGAACCACTTGTTTGCATGTATTTTCATATCTCATTTATAAGGCAAGTAAGGAGTAATTGGATTGTTTCCAAACTTGGAGTTTTTGATCCTGTGTTGATGAGGAAAATATAAGCTTAGGTAAAGGTTTTATTTCTCACACGTATATTTGGTGAACAGGAAAGGAAACAAGGCTTGCAGTTTCACAGATTTTTATTTGATTTTATCTTATTTTTAGAATTATATCCCTTAGTAAAAAGAGTATGGTAGTTTTGCCTTTTATTGTTTGTGTTGCATTCAGCAATGAGAGTAAAGTCAAAGCAACTTGGTGACAAATGACAGCCCCCTCCTGCTCCCAAATGCAGGAAGAATTTCAGTCATACGTTTGTAACTGATGGGATTTTGACAAGGATTTCTCTGTGTGTTTGCAGCAAAACAAAACTCATATAAAATACATGTGCTTTGATGTACGTGGCAGGCAACGTGTTGAGTTTCTCAAAGACTGTGGGTTGTCTAATATTTAATTTTAAATTAACAGTGTTTTAGAGAAAATAAGGCAAGCACATCTCTTGCAACTAGATTTATTAGGAAGAGCTTTAAGACAAATCTAATTGAAACAATGTGACCTACTTATATTAGCATAACACGCTAGGTAATTGTTTTCACACAGCGTATTGTTGAGACAAAATTTAGTTACCAAGAGCACTAACAGTGAGTTTTCTGGTAGGTTTGTATGGAAGTTTGCAACAGGAAAATTTTAAACTTACTGAAGCGCTTAGGCCAGAAGTCATTTTGTATTTTGAAGGCAGTTTTAAAATAAAACATAACAATTCCTGATAATTTAGTTGCTCTGAAGTAGGAGTCATGGAACATGTCAGTGCTCTTTTAATAAATTTCATACCTCACCAAAGTGCAGAGATTTTTAATTCATACATCTGAGAAGAAATTTACAGGTTTAATCCTCCCATCCATAAAATGCTCCAGTTTTATAAGAATTTCCATTAAAATCATGCTTACAATAACTGTTTGTGCTTTGCTTTAAGTAATTATTCAGAGTAGGGGTATTTTCCTGGAAAAAATATATTTAATTTGGCTTTACAGAACAAGCTGATTAATTTGTTCTAGATGGGAGGAAACCCAGAAGGTGGTTGTCTGTAAACTTAACTCTGCAAAACTGCTGTGATCTCTACCACAGAAGTTGTGTGGCCAGGGAAAAATGCTGGGAGCTAATTAAAAATGATGCATCATTTAAACATCTGTTTTCTGGTTTTAGGAATTACCTTGGATATCATAATTATGGTTTCTCGATATATCTTGATTTAAATTTATTGCCTTTATCTCAAAACACATGACAGAATGATGGCACTGAGTGGATGTGGTCATGGCAGGGCCACATGTAGCTCACGTCAGTCACATAAATCAAGTTAATTCTGGTTTGTTTCTCTTAAGCCAGTCTGAAGCCAATTTGGAGACCATTTTTGGTCCTTTTCCTCTGTGTGGCTGAACTCTTGGGAGGAAATGATGGCAATGTAGGCGGTGTTCTGCTCTAATCTTCCTGCCTCCCCTTGCTTTCTTTCCCTGGGCAGAAAGAGAGGAGTGAAGGCATTAATGATTTTTTTCCCAGCTAATAGGGAGAGTGCAAGCATGCTCCTTTTTAATGACTGTGTTTCACTTTTGAATGCTTATGAGTGCTTCAGGCTTAATTATGAGAACTCTTAATGGCTGACTGGAGCTGACGGGTCTGCAAACAGTGTTATGAAAAGGTACTGTCTAAGGTGTGTATCAATGCTCAATCCTTGCAAAAAAAAAAAAAAATCTTGTAATGTTCAGTTGGAAACTGTATTTTTTCCTGTGTGCTAAATGCCTGAGGTAACATGAGGATTTTGTACTGATGTCTTGCTAAACCCTTTTGAGTTTTCCATCCCGAAACTCTAAATGTGCATTGTTTACTTAATGACGTGTTTTGCAAAGTTTGCTTTGTGATTAGAATACCTGTCTGAAAGTTGAGTGCTATTATCTTCAGTAATTAGGGTAGTGAATGTCAGATATTCCTACCTTTCTCTCAGCAGTTACATTCTAGATTTGTGAAAAATCCTGGTTGTTTCTTGGTCTTTGTAGACTTAGCCTTCAAACTGATCATTAATTCTTACCCAGGAAAATAAGTATTTGAGTGATTTCCAATGCATTTAA
Source organism: Illadopsis cleaveri (assembly GCA_013399915.1). Lineage (NCBI taxonomy): Eukaryota > Metazoa > Chordata > Aves > Passeriformes > Timaliidae > Illadopsis > Illadopsis cleaveri. The sequence goes on along the minus strand of VXBB01013657.1, from coordinate 624,158 downwards.
ACAGATTTTATTATGAAGGAGGTAGAATGGAAGTATTTCTAATATCTTCTGAAATAATGAAGTTGCTGTAGCAACCCAAAGCTTAGTTGCAAATCAAATCATGCCTTACCTTGGCTTTTCCTTACGATGCTGAGTCATAGGTTTGATTATCCAAGTTTGAGTCTATATCCTTCACCTTTTTATCCTTCTTGTTTTTATGGGGAGAAAAAAAATAAAGCCCTTCTCTTTTGCCAAAGCACCTGAGGTTAGGTGGTCAGATGTTGTAAACATGAATCATTTCACAGGCTTCAGAAGATTAATTGAAATATAATTAGTGATTTTTGTGTGTGTGTAAGTCAGTGTACATTTTAAGGGATGTCCTGTTTTGCATAGAAATGCATCTTCTGCCGTTGAAAGCACGTGGCCCCTGTTAGCTTGTGTGTTGCCATTCCTGGTGCTTATAGATATTTCATTTTTTTGCTTTTTGGTTTGTTACTTTTTTTGCAGATATCATTGTTCTTTTAGGATTCTGTGCAGTCTGTTCGGTTCTTAACAGCGTGGCTGTGGGTCAGATGTGCAGTATATAATGTCATGGTTAAGTTTAATTTTTTCCACTTCAAGTTTGTGTATAATATGGAAATAATAATCATGCAACAGATTCCTGTGTTAGGGATGTAAAGGATTCTTTGGCATTGTCTTTTTCTGAGATTAATGTAGATTAATATAGAAGAATATGCCAAAAGTAATTAAAGTTTGTACACCAACACAGAATGAAGAGTTTCAGTGGTTCACTGCTTAAAAATACTAGTATGAAATATTTACATTTCAGAGAACAGATTTAATAATACTTTAGTTTGTAGTCCTGAATTGTCATTTAGTGGCACTTGAATTGACCTAGAAAATAAAAATTTTGCTATGCAAAATAATTTTCTTAAGTGCAAATACAAGTATAATAAAAAGTGCCATCTGTCTAATTAAGCAAATTAAATATTTCTTCAGGGAGACTGGCAAGACATAAAATTGATTTAAACTATGTTTGCAATGTTCCTGTCTTTCAACAAAAGAAAACTCACCCTTTTCAGTAGCCCAGGTGTGCCTGTGGGGACGAATAAGTAAAATCCCATAGATGTAATCCAAGAATGGATGAATATGCTGTTTCATTTTTTTAGTGCACAGATTATAGTACATTAAGTTGATAACTATAAAAAAATCTTCAACTGATTTAAATAGGGAGTTTTCACAACACCTCTGTGTAGTTTTAGGAATGAATCTGGTATTTTCCTGAGTGTGAACTTTTATTTATTTCACCCTTATGACCTTCAACTGGTTTTAATATGCTGGTGTTGAAGCTAAAAATATTTTATCAAGAATATTTCAGATGACTTGTAACAGTGGTAATAACTGAATGCAAGCCAGCTCTGGTTTAGAAGCCTTAATTAGGAAAGCTTATTTGGGAAGTGGTTTCATTTATCACCCTCAGGAGTTTGTACACCCTACAGTTTCTTTTTACTTTTCTTCTTTGGAGGCACACCGAATTACACAAAATGTCAACTTAAAAGTGGGGTAACAGTGCTACATTTGCCTCAGTTTGTAACACTTTTCTGTCACCTGATAGGTGATTTGCACCATTTGCAAGGCATTGTAGTTACGGTTTACTTGCTAGTTTGAATTTTGAATAGGTTATTATTACAGATAAAAAATTATCAGGGATTCATCAGGGCTGTTAACCTAAAATATGTCTTGATTGAAAAGCACACTGTGTGATGGCCCTCTTGTGCAGAAGACTTTGATTTATCCTGAACCTCAAAATTAGACTCCCTGTCTGTATTTGCAATCCTACAAGAAGTATATTATTTACTCTGGAGCTTCCTCAAGGGCCAGCAAGCTAAATGCCATTAAATAGGCATCTGTTTAGTTTACATTAATAAACTGTGTCTGTGGAGAGAGAAATTTACTATGTTCTGGTAGCTCACACAAGTTAGTATTTGTGTCATGATAGAAAGTAACCTTGCTTTCTAAATTCAAAGTAATTTAAATATTTGCATATAATATCAGCATTCTGACTTCTACATTTGTTTGCAGTCACTGTTCCAATTAAGTCACTTCAGTCCAATTTACTTGCATGCATGCCCAGTAGTTATGCAATACTAGATTTCCTGTTTGTTTTTGTTTTTAGCAAAAATTAGTTCCTTTAAAGTTTATAGTTTATTTGGCTGACTCAGAGTTTTGGTGTTTGGGTGGTGGTGGGTTTTTTTGTTGTTGTTGTTTTTTTTTTCCCCCTTCAAATTCAATCATTTTAGTTAGTTTTGTGTTGAATATTTTCAGGTCACTTGACAGGACGTATTCGTCTCTGTCCAGTATAATTCATTTTTAAGTAGGATAAAGTAGCTTAATCCCATTTCTGGCTCTGTGTATTTATTTTTTTCTCTCTATATAATAATGTAATGTCTTCACGAATGCTTTTTTTCTGATTTTTATAAAAATCATTTCAGATGTAAGAATATGCAATTATTTCATACAGTGAGAGACTGTAATTTGATTCTCACTTTATCAGTGAGAATGTGTAATACCTGCCGATTCCACAGCGCACAAGATTTATACTCTTGTATTTATAAATGCAGTAAGCAGAAAATAGAACTGTCACTCTGGAATGGTCTCTGTAGAAGGTACAGGCATTAAAAATCTTTGCTCTGTGAGTCTCCTGTTTTCCTGGAAGAACAGTTTCCACCTTGCTAGTAATGACGGTGTGGCCAGGTGCTGTTTGTTCTGTTTCCTGGGTAAAGGTCATGGGGATGGCAGAGAGTGAACGTGGTGGTTGAGAGTAACATTTCCTTCTAGTATTAAAGGTGAGATATCCCCCAAAGTTTACCTAGGTTAGAATTCAAGGATGTACAGTACTGGCTGTTTGACGTGCCCAGGTACAGAATAACTAATGTCTGTGTGCCTCAGACTGTCACCAGTGATCAAGTGAATCCCAGAGGTTAGTTTCCAGTTGTGGGTTTCTTTAGGCTAATTGTTTCAGCTGGAATTGCAGTTGGAGAGGAGGGCAAGGCTGTAAGCAGGGTCCTTCACCCTTCTTGTCTCAGTCATGGTCAATGGCTTTATGTCTGTGTTGTTCTGTGACTTGCAGGAGGTTAATTTACAGCTCAGGTATTCTTCCCTGCCCCAGAAGACATCCTGATGTTTTACTGCTGACAAGAATTTTTCTTGTTTCTTCTGCAGATTGTTGCAGGCTGGTTCAGACAGCTGCAGGGCAGAATGACCTGGTTGAGAACACAGCACCTGGTTACACAGCAACCTCGTTGTGGCTTTGGGTGTGCAGGCAGGAGGGTTCACTGCTCTAGTTCAACAGGACGGGGTTATCTCTGCCAGGCAGGGTGCCAGCTGTGTTCAGTTACTCATGAATCAATTGAGAACCTTTGGCCACCATGAAGACTTGTTTAGCTTCTGCCTGAATACTTGCTAAACAGTAAAGAAACATGCACTGGCTATCTGACATCTAGATCCAGATTGCAGTTTATCAATCTCAGTTCTAGTGCATGATTTTTTCCCATGTTTGGTATCACAGAATGTGTGTGAGAGCCATTGAGAGTTTTGCAAATTTGTGGCTGACTGCTGAAACATGTGGTGGTAAAAGTTACCTAAGCTGTAGAGTAACTGAACTCAGTGATGGTGGCTGTATACATGTGCAAAGCCTGAAGAAGGGTGCTGCCTCTTGAGCATCCAGAGGAGAGTAAAAGGAATGCAGCTATGGATAAATGTGGAGTGCCAACTTGCGGGAAGAGTGAAAAAAGAAAGAGGGAGGTGTGTCATCTCTGTTTTGGGCACAAAGGCTGTGATGGTGTGCTTTGAGTATTAATGGCAATGTGGCAATAGTGCTTGAACAGTGACTTTTGACTTGATGTGTTACTGGAATGTGTCAGGTCACTGGAGGCTGTGCAGGCTGTCCCATAACTCCTGGTAGCTGAATGGCTTTTGGGTAATGCTGGTTAGGTGGCCTTGCACGTCAGGGTGATGATGTTGGACTCTGAACATCTTTACAGCTTTTCTAGTAAAGTAGCTAAGAGCAGTTTTATGTTTGGCCTAAAAATAAATCTCGTTTAGATAAGACTTCGATAACTCCTTCCCTCTTGTTCCAGATTGGAAAAAAAAAAAAGTTAAAAATATGATTTCTTAATCCAAGTAAGAATGTCTGGAAGGACTAAGATAGCAAGCAGACATGTAAGTCTAGTAACTCCACTATGAGTCCTCAGATATTTAGATTAAATTCTAGACCTTTTTTTCAGATACAGGAATTATGGTCTCTACAGCTCCCTGAAAGGAGGCTGTAGCCAGGTGGGGACTGGTTTCTTCTCCCAGGAAGCCAGTGACAGAATGAGAGGAAATGGCCTCAAGCTGCACTGGAGGAAGTTCAGAGGGGACATCAGGGAGAGTTTTTTCACTGAAAGAGTTGTCAGGCATTGAAACAGACTGCCCTGGGAAGTGGTAGAGTCACTGTCTCTGGGAGTGTTTAAGAAACAACTGGACGTGGCACTGAGTGTCGTGGTTTAGTTGACAAGGTGGTGTTTCGTCACAGTTGGGTTTGCTGATCCTGGAGGCCTTCTCCAACCTTGATGATTCTGTGTTCTTAAAATAAAGCTTCTGGATCCAGAAATGTGTGTTCTTACTTAAAATACAACCTACTGCTATGTCTTCCTGTTACGTTTACTTCAGTCTTCCTCGAAGGACAAATCCTTGATGGAAATAAATTCCTTAAATTTCAGATACTTTATGCTTCAAGGCTCTTCCTATTTCTGTTTTATGGAGTTCCATCAGTCTTGTCAGCTTGTGTGATTGCAGGGAGGAGTGAGTTGGCATTTTAGCTTGCGAAGGATGTCTTCATCTTTTGCTTTCCTTTCTTCCCTGCGAGGGTAGTGAGACACTGGCACCGTTTGCCCAAAGCTGTGAATGCCTCATCCCTGAAAGTGTTCAAGACCAGGCTGGATGGGGCTGTGGGAAGCCAGGTGTCCCTGCCCATGGCAGGGGGGTTGATCTTTAAGGTCCCTTCCAGTCCAAGACATTCTGTGTGAAACCTCCTTTTGAAGGAGTTCTGAATTTGCAGTTGGGCCCTGTGTTAGCCAGTGAAAGGCTGGGTAGGTCAGATGAAAAAGTACTGGGGAAATCAAACAAAAAAAGGAAGAAAAAAAGAGATTGACACTTTCCTTGGTATCTGCATGTGAGATTTGAACTCTACTGGTTATTAACGATTATTAGCAAAAGAAACAACATTTAGTTGAGTTGTTTGACCAGCAAGTTTAGGAGTGCAGCAGAGATTATGCGTTATCATTGAACCCACCCACTCTGTCTCAGGGAAGAGTAAGAGAGACATCCATTGGCAATGAGGTTAGATGGATTTCTCACACAGTACTGATGTTGTTTATAAATCCTCTTTCCTTCCAGCCTCTGCTTCTGGGTTGTTTGGGTTTTGCGAAGTTTGTTTGTTTGTTTGTTTTTCCCTATATGAATATCCAGTTAATCTTTTACTCTGGATGTGTTTTGCATTTCCAGTGATAGTGTCCTTCTTCATTTGCAAATTTGCCATTATTCTTTAGTATTGTTGAATATTTCTTTATTTTTGTGTTTCGTACATAAAGGAGGGAAAGACTTTCTGTTGTGTCGTCTAAGTACTGCTCATTATATTGAATATCTTTGTAATATTTTCTTTGTGAATACTGTTATTTCAAACTGCATGTAATTTTATTTTACATTTCTTATTTTTGTTCTAATTCACTGTCTAATTTATTAGACACTAATACAGCATGTAGTGAGAATATCAAATATAACACTTTAGATAGGAGTAAATTACTGATTTACAGTATTGATGTTACAATAATTTTTGCATGACACTTCATTCTATTTTTATGAATACTGAACATTTTATATGCATTTTGGTATACAGTCACATAATTGTCTACAGAATGCCTGCTCTCAGTTCCAGACTTCATGAAATTGATTGTTAGTTATGAGGTTGATTTCTGTTTCTTCTTCAGCCTGACTTAGCTTTAAAGAAGTTTTCCATTAGTTTCCCAAGGATGCTACTTGTTTGAAATAGCTGAAAATGGTAATGAATTTGTTCTTCTCCAGTCTTTCAGCCTGTCCTTGCTTTTTGAACTGCAGTTAGATCTCAGTTAGAGTATTTCATACCTTTTCAAGTAGCAGCATTAAATGCTCTAACAGGTCACTTCCTTCAGTACTAAGGTCAGTGTAAATTCAGGAACACACAGTACTTGTGTCTCAAACTTATTTTCTTGGTTTAATTTTTGTTCCAGCAGAGTAATAAGTGTTACATGGGATGCTGTGCCAAACAATACTGAGGTGGTTATTTTTAAGCGAGCTCGTTGGCTCTGAAACAAGGAAGCAACTTTCCAAAAGATGTGACTGCAGTTGGAATGAAACCTGCTTGTCTCTTTCAGTGGAGGTGGTGTTTGGCAAGTTAGGTCTGGATCCCAAAAGTAGTTATGTTCTGCAATCCAGCCTGCTTGTGGAACTAAATAAAAGGGACACTTGTTAACCGTTGGGTTTCATTGTGGGGAGGCTTTCTCTTTGGTCCTAATCAGATTTTCTCTTTCCCTTTTCTCTGTCTTAAGCCACACTTTCCCTTTCTGTTTTCAAATGGCTGAAGTGGTGTGATGCCTACCAGTGAAGGATTCTGCTTCTGTAAAGATCATCCAAAATACAGTTTTTGTCTGCCTTTTGTCATCTCACTTATCCCCATCTTTAAATGCTGTGGCATGCTGTCCACCCATTTAAAAATTGCACTTTCCACGATGTTTTAAAATTTAAATGGCTTTTGTATTTAAATTGGAATTTCAGAGCAATAATGCTTCTGTTGTGTTAGAGCTAGGAGCAGGAGACAGAAAAAAAGCTCTATTCTGAATATTCCCACACACTTTTCCCTCAAATGCTACAGCTGTTTTATCCTTTCATAAATCTTTAAGCAGAGGATTTCAATACTTAATTACGAAAAAAAAATTAACCTCACATCATTCCTTTGCTGTCAGGCAGTATTTTCCTTATTATGTGGATAAGCTAGGCATTAAGGGAGTATGTGATTTTTGCAAAATGTCATGGCAAGCCACTGGCAGCCTCTGAGACTCCTAATTTATAAGCCTGTAATCTGCCAGTTTGACACTAACATTCTTTTTCAGCTGGCAAATGCAATGGAAACTGTCTCAATCCCAGCTGGGATTAGGAGGAGTTATTCTGAGATGAGAGCTACTGCATAAATGTGGTAATGCTCCCATTATCAGTGTGGAGAAAACATCAAATAGAAGATGAGTAAATACATAGAATAAAAGTGTTTCAGGGGTGTGCACACAATGGGACTCCTCAGGGCCAACCCCAGCAGAGCAGAGGCATCACTGGCACGTCCCTCAGCAGCTGTGACCGTGGGGATGAAAGTTACCAGTATTTTTCCTAACATTCCTGATTAGGCAAAGGGGACTCAGGTTGAGTAGAGTTTTCTCTTCCTCTCTCATGCACACAACTTTCTTTGGTGTTCCCCAAGTGGTTTTTGAGAGTTGTGAATTTGTGGAGTGAGTGCTCCGTACTGAACATGAGAGAGATGATGCTTTTTCAAGTCTCTCTGTAAAATTTCTGCTGATACCACAACATTATTTGTGCTAGATTTGCTTTTTCAGGCTCTCTCTTCACAGCCAGGAGAGAGATAAACATTTGTGCAAAATTACATACTCAGAAGCTTCTTTGTTTTTCGGGACGTATCAGTTGTGCAAATAAAAAAAAAAACCAAAACCAAAAAACCAAACTTTTTTGGGCAGACGGTGCCCTCTTTGTTATCCTGGCACTTTTATAGGATTGAAGGAATTGGAACCCTATGCAGTGACCTACGTCTTTTAGGTCACACTTTATAAGGTACCTAGGATAGTGACAAACTTTTGTACCATTTTTCTTATGATGGAAATGTCAATTATAAACTTGGGATAAACCAGGTGAAACTGATTTGGAATTGGAAAGTATTCCAAAACTGATTTGGAATTTGGAAAATATTCTTTTTCCAAAACTGAGACAAAATAGTGTGAAAGTAAATAGTATGTCCTGGGGTAGAGGTATTAAACTCAACATTTTAATGTTTTCCAATGCAGCTAGCATAGGTAATGAAATAATTTAAAAATCTTTTATTTGAAATTTTGCTTAAATTAAGGAAATCCATGTGTGAGGGCACTGTATGCCTTCCTTAAGAGTAGTGTAGGTAGATAATAATTTAAGTCTATTTGACTTTAGTCATGCCACTGGGCAATACTGTGACTACTCACATGTTTTCCTGCTTTCCAGTAGTCTTTTTTTCTCTTGAGGAAGGCATGCCCAAGTAACTTTAATGTAACTTACCATTGTACTCTATATCAAAAGAAACATTGCTTTTGATATTTCTTTGATTTATGCAGTAGTAAAATACTGCAGGAAGGCATGCACATAATTTTATGTCTATATTCAGGAGCTTAAATAATGTGTTTTAAGATTCCATCTCCTCTCCTTCCCTCCTGCTTTTCCCATAGTTGGGGGTGTAGCATTAGAGGATTCTTCCTTAGCAGGGGAAGCTCAGTATGATTTCTCATGCTACTGTGGTGTGCAGTGCAATCTGATCTCGCTTACAAAACAATAGTATGCAGCGTGCAGTTAGCTGAAATGTTTAGATGATGTTTTTGTCACCAAGTTCAAGGTCACGGATCCTGTGCATTCGGAAGGAAATCCTTGTGAAGGGGCTGAAACGATGTTTCACCTGCAGTGTGGCTGCTCATTAGGCGGGCGGTCGGAGGGATTTGCGGCATTGGCAATAAGTTGTGCTGGTTGCTGGCTGCCTGCCAGAGCAGGGCTGCTGTTCCAGGCAGCAGGTCTCTGCCTGAAAGGCACTGTGCTCGCTACAGGAATGCGGTGCAGGGCTCTCTGTCGAGCCAAAACCCACGGGCTGCCCTTGCCTCGCAATGGCGTGTTTATGATTTTGTAGTATGTGATGTCATGAGGGTGTTGGCTTTTAGGAATTTCACTACTGAGGAAGCAGTTTGAAATGCAGGCAGAATCCTCGAGACCTTCGAGTATGCACTTGGTTTCTTTTTAGTTAGCTCTGAACGAAGGTACAGATGGATACGTGCGTGCGTATTTTTTTAGTAAGGAATTAACATATGGAATATAGAAGAGATTTAAGTGGATACTACACCTGAAGGCAATGTCGAGCCAGTCTGGATTTTCAAACTCTCTTCCTCTGCCGGGATATCCATTCTACCAGGTGTCATGCAGGTATATTGTGTTTTAAGTTCTACCTTTTAATGCAGTTGCATATAGATCTGTAGCATGATGAGTGTGTTAACTGATGTTTTTTTCCCCATTTCTTTGTTCTCAAAAGAATTATGAAATTGGAGAGTTAAGAAGCTGAAAACCATAAATACTATTTTAGAATGCTATATGCCTGACCTTATAGTTAAGTTCGCTTTTATTTAAAGCAAATATTTTTATTTCTAAGCATACTAAATATTTTCAGAGTTTTTCTAACTGGAAAAATGAAGTTGTAACCTTGGAGATTTTTTTAAGTGAGTTATGTATTCAGATATTTCTGTAATTTATTGAGAGCCAGATATCTATGGTGTTGAGAAAAGGAAATGATATAGATTTCTAAAACATTAATGATTTAAAGTATTTTCATATATAATTACATAAGGTAAATAAACGGAAGTACTTACTGACATTTTGCTTCTAAGACCATTCACACAAAATGTGCACACGTGAAAAGGTTATAAATACCAGTGTTGTGGTAAAGCTTAATTGTACAAGAGTCTTATTTTACCTTTTAAACTCAACAGTCCTGTTTTATTGATAATCCTTCCTTTTGTAGTGCTGTATAACAGTTTTCTGGTGAATGGGCTGGATCCTAACCATGAAATTACTCTTCCTGCTGTAGAGGACTGTAATATTGCATAATAATTAGAGGGAATCTGTTACAGTATTTCTGTGGCTGAAAGAGCTCAGGTTTCTGGCACACCTTAATACAGGAATGTAATCCGTGTTTATTGTGTCTAAATCTGAAGTCCTTACAACAATAACAGAGGGAGGGGAAAATGGGAGTTAGGACAGGAATTTTGTGCTATTACTCATCTTTCAGTGAGACATGTGAAGAGAAGGGTAAGAGAAAAAGTTAATTATTAACATACTCAGATCTAGAGAATGAATCTGACAACCTCCATGAACTGCAGCATAGAGAGTGGTATGGGTTAGTTTGGTAAGGCTGCAGTGACAGTCACTTGTGAGTAGAAACAAGAGTGATTCTGCACAGAGTTGATTTAAACACTTTTTAAATGTATTTCTTGAAATAAATTCACATATTTGTGTTTCTGTAGCACTACTGGGGCTGTCTGCTCAAGGGTACCAGAGTTAGCCCTTGAGAGGTCAGTCACAGTGATGACTCCTCACTGTTGGTTGTCCTTTGGCCTGACTTTAGTGGATGCTGGAGTCCAGTAACCTTCCTCCTTTTTTCCTGGACATTTTTTGTGATAAAAGACATGAATAAGATGGAAATTAGACAACAGAAATTCAGTAAATGGCAGCTGATGTGAAAACCTTCTCTTCCCACCCATGTGTTAGGTGCTTAGTCAAAGTCACAGCTTTTCACTCCTGCTCCTTAACATCAGAATATCCAGAGCCACAACCCAACTCCCAAGTTTCCACAGTGACCTTCTGGACAAGAATGAAGGTGTCATTCTAAGAGGCCTAAGAAGTCTGTCTGGGTTCTAAGGCCTCTGTTGTGAAAAGAGAGAGATTAAACTTCCTGAACTTTTGTGTCCCTGTTGCTTATCTGCATTTTGGTTTTAATTCTCTCCTTTGTGTTTCTTACATGGTTTTAAATAGTTATTCAGCATTTCAATGAAGTCTATGTTTAATAATTTTCAGATAAGATAATTAGTTTCTGTTATATGCTACTGAGCTTATTAAGATCCTGTTTTATGTGTGTAAAATTGGGTGGACTTACTTCCTTTAATGACTAAGTCATTCTGACTTTGCAACTCGGTTTCAGTGTCTAGAAAGCAGAGTTCCTTACATTGTCTACAACCGCTGATAACTGTAAAATGTAAAATTAGTATTCCTGCAGTCCTCTTAGAGCTCATCCTCAGTGCAGAATTTTTCTTTCAGAATAGTAACATACATCCATTTTTGCTTAGGGAGTAATGTACCTTACAGAGCCAGGGCTGAATTAGAGTCTCCAATGCATTCTACTTGTCATATTCTGGTGAGTGAACTTTCCCCAGTAAATAAATAGGCAGTGGGACTGCTGTTTGTCATAATTGGTTTGTGATCATGATTGGTTTGTGATCTCTAGTGGGAAGGTTAGTGTACATTATGCTAAACTTGTATATTGACAGAGACATTAAATCTACTGTCGCTTGGTACTGAGATGGCATAAAAGTCCTGAACAGAGTCCTGGAAAAGCCCTCTCTTCAGGAAGCTTTTTGTCCTTTTTTTTGTAGATAAAACTAATTTTCCCCAGATTAGAGTTGTCATTGGGATTGCTTAGTGTTCAGAATGGATTGTGCTTTCTGTTACCCATGAAGAATATTAATTTTGGAATAATATTTTTGTAGAAATGTGCAGGAAGTATTGATGGTAGCCTGTTCTGGTGGAATGCACAGTTGGTGTTTTGTTTGTTTACAGTTTTCTAAGATTGCTCAGGGCTTTGTTTATCTTGGAGGTGACCAAGATGCTGTCTCCAAAACTGGGTCACTCAGGGTAGCATGGCCTCCTGGTTGGTTGCATAAACAGGAGTTCAGCTTGGGGACAGTGTTTTTTGAGCCATATTGTCATTCATTTTTGGTATCCAGGTAATGCAAATTGGTGTTTCTTGCTTTTCCATATTTGAACAAAATTTAGAGATTAATATAATTTAGTGTGAGTGTGATACCTCCTTTTTTCTTTTACAAGGGCACAGTAAAGGAGATCTGATCTAGATATTGGTTGTAGAAAATGCTCCATGTGATTGAAAAACACTTGGAGTCATTTATCATCTTGTTCTATTACAGGTTTGGTATTTGACATAGAAATTCAGAGAAAATATGGCCACCTATAATTCATCTGCTTCAAGATAGGTAGCAGCAAATGTAGAATTTGTTGTTAAAATTTAAATGGTAGCCAAAGTAAGCCTGCAAGTAAACCTGTCATTACTCTGGCTAGTATGGCATCAGCCACAGAGCTTGCATTTTTTCACCTGCTTTGTCATGTAATGTTGGGTTTTCTTTGTATGTCATATGGTGTAGAAGGAAGTATGTTTAAACGTCTTTCAAAATAGTTATACCATGTTTGATTTTCATAAACTTAATCAGTAGATATTAAGAACAAAGGCTGCACTCATGTCTTTCTCCCAGTTGCCCTGGTATGGCAAGAGCTATTTATTGTAAGAACTTTAGCTATCTCTCATTGCTTTGGGCTGCTAGACAAGAGGAGTGTAGTTTTGTGAGTATCTCTTTGGCAAAGAGAAGGCATCTGGTATTCTAGACATGTTTTATGGGGGAAGCCAGAGCTTTCAGCTCCACTGGGATATCAGCAGATTGTTACCATCTTAGAAAACAGTTGTTGTTTTTGTTTGCCTCACAAATACATGTTCAGACACAGTTTTGAATAGGAGTTACATCTCTTTTCTCATGTGGAGATGTGGGATAATACAAAACCCAATTGTGTGTCTCAGGTGTGGAGCAATTACTGGTGTTTTTGTGATGTAGTTGGAGTTTTGTTGGTGGACTGTGATACCCTTCATAAGAAGATTCCCTTTGTCCTAACCAAAATGAGAACCTTCTGCATCCCTGTGCAATACTGGAATTCCTGCTTCCAACAAGGTGGAAACCATGTTCACAACAAAAGTCTTGGAATTGCACCTGCTATTGTACCTCTTCTGTCTACTAATAAAGAAAAGGGGGAAAACATAGCTATCCAGTTGTTGATAATGAAAACTTGTAATCTTGTGAATTCAAGATGAGTCAATTGCACCTGTGCAGTTGGTTCTGGATGCAGTCAATGCAAATTACATCCATTCTTAGCAATAGCCTAAGTAAGTTACTATAACTGAAACTAAGCAACAAATGAGCAGGGCTTATTTGTGGAAGAGATTTTGCAGCATTAAGTGACTGCTTTTCTTTTAAAGAGGGAGCCACTGCCCACTTCAAATGTGGCCTTTTATCAGAATCCTTTTCTTAAATTAAAAAAAAAAAAGAAAACTGCTGTATTTTAGACAGAAGAATAAATCTTGATTGCTTCCATGCTGTGCAGTGTTGGAAGACACCGAATGCTTGTAAAGAAACAAATTTACTCAGTTTTCTTTGTAGCATAATTTGACAAGTTTACCTGAATTAAAATCTTATGAGAAGTAATGTGCCCAAGCAAATAGTAATCAAGAATAACAAAAATTATGTTACAACATTTGTTTTTTCATGTTAGGGAAAGTCCTGGGTAGCTACTTAATGTTGCTATTGTGAATATTCAGCAGTAGGCATGTGCATGACAGGGATTAACAGTTGCATTTTTCTTGGAATAACTAAATCAGTTGAGCAAAACTTCCTGTATTTTATATTCTTTGCTGATTCAGAGCTGTAGCCTCTCCTATAGGGAGAAGAGGAGGAGAAAGGGGAGGGCAGAGTTTTTGACTAAATGGACAAAATGTATGCAAGAACATGGTGTGCTGAATTCATGCTGGCCTTAGAAGCTGCTTCCCCATAGAATTTGATTTTTATATATGGCTGCAACAAAATGTAGCTTTCCTGTTAGGAGAGGGAGATTGGTCTCTGGTTTTTAGAAAGATAATTCCTTCTTCAGGGCTTGGGAAGAACGACTGAAGAAAGCTGGTGCTGTAGGAATATATTAAATTCAGTAAGAGAGGGAATGATTAAAATCTGAAGAGGACAGTTTTATGTATTTTATCCTCTGCAATATTTAAAATGTGGGCAGGCTATTTTTATATTAAAATTATTTAAACATGATATATATAAAATTGGTTCATAGGCAAACAAAAAGATTGCTTTTAAGCAAAAGACCTTTTTTTTTTTCCTAAGGGGCCTCATGATTAGAATGTCAGCAGTATTTGGGCTTGACAGAACAAACAACGCATAAAAAAGCTTCCCATAATAAAAAGTAACTCGTTAAGCAAGATTGGACTTGAAAAAAAGAGTTCAGCTTGCAGGGAATAAATCTTAAGCACAAGGTGCTCTTTGAGAAGACAAAGTGATAGGAAAACTGTTAGAGAATGAGGCAGGTTGCAAGGTCATCATCTTTAACTTTTGTCCAGAAGACAGGAGCATGAAGTGGTGAGAGATGTTGATTAAGGTGTGTACTGGTGTTGCGGTTCCTTGTGGTGTTGCACGACTTTCCTCAGTTGCTTCCTTGGAAAAGTGGAGCTGGTAGGAATGCATCTCTTACAAAATGCTTCTGATATGGCAAATCTCTTTGCTCTTCCCTGATCTCTTGCCTCTTACTTGTCTGCCAGTCTCCCTTTTTTCCTCGCTCTGTTTAGTCTCCATATTTTTTTCTCTGCCCTGTTTTGTCCCACCTTAATTGGAAATGAAAAGCCACCGTGCGGCAGTGACCAAGAGACACAGTCCTGCCCGTGGCTCCCTGCAGGACCAGCTCTGGAGCTGTGTGTGCTGATGCTATCCCAGTGTTAAACTGAGCTCTTGTGAAACTGCTGGCAGGGGTGGAGTGCTTGTTTCACCTCTGCTGAGTTCCATTGGGCATTGCCTTCTTTAGGCATCTGTATCACTTGGGGCTTCTCAAGTCTCCCTGTGCACATTCCGAGTGTGGCTCGGGTTACACTTGCTGGCAAGGGTGTAATCAGATGAACGGCTGGCTGATTGCAACAATTCATTATAAATCACTCTGTCAGGGAAGAGGAAACTCTGAGGAAAAATGTGAGCATTATGATAATGTTATCTATTAAGTGTCCTTAAAAGGAGGCAAGAGAATAAACTGCAAATGGTGTGAAGCAGTAGCTCTGATGTGGACTGCTTACTTTTTTAATTAATTCTGACTGAAACTTTGAATATTTTCTTCTTGTTTACTTTGTGCTTTCAGGTATTTCAGGCTCTTATTCACAGAAATGTAATTGCAGTTCTTCTAATGACATTGATATTTGGGTGGCAGAACCAGTTGCAGCAAGTTCTGTGTGGCTTTTTTCTTAACTGCTGTTTTCTAACACATTCATTATGAAGAAAGGAAAAAGTCTAGTGAAGCTAGAGACTCAGATGTGTTTTGTACTTTCATTATTCTGAGGACTTCAGCATGAAGTGGTAGTTTGTTCCTTTATTTTTGGAACATTGTGCATTATTTCTGTTGTTTTAGGGGAATTTGACTCTGTGTTCTGAAACAAAATTTTGTTTGGTATTAAGGTACATTGAATTGGTTTTGTGAATGATGATGGTTCTGAGTTCTCTTTGGTTCTTTCTGTTACCATTTCTGCCTCAACAGTTGGCTAATCTACTTGCATCATTAAGTTAATGAATTGTCACAGATCTTTGTTTAGAAGTGCTTCCCCAGTTTTCCATTCTGATTGATTCTCTTGGAGCTGAAGGTGCCTTGATACCTCTTGATTACTTTTTAAAAATCCTTACAGAGATGTGTCTGGAGGTTTTCTGAGATTTACCTGGGGTGTTGAGAGAGAGTCCAGGTTAAGCAGTAAAACGTAGGTCACAAAATCACCCTGTAACACTCTGAGTTTATTCTCTTAATACAGTGGTGTTGAAATTAAATATGGAAACTAATTTTGAGTCTAAGAAATTGAGCCTATCCAGAAATACTGTCCTTTCCAGTATCCATGAAGGAAATTTTGGCTTGTATTAAATCCTGCAGTTTAAATGATGGTCCTAGAAGTGGTCCTAGTTTGTGAAGCATTTCATTGATAATTTGAGAAATGTAAACTAGGAATTTTGTTTGGAGGAAAAAAGTTGGAATGCTGGCAGAAAATTTGTGAAGCATAAATTTGCAAGTTTCTTCTTTATGCAAATTCAAAACTTATTAAATCATAAACGAGGGCATTGCAAAAGCTTAAAAGTTGTTTTTAAAACAATTAACTGTAGGAAAATTAAAACTAATGCTGTGATTTATGTTGATATTTGAATAAGTCTGCTAATATTTGAGTTATAACAAATTGTTAAATATAGATTGTATCTATTCAAATCAGCTGCAGGTTATATTTAGTCTCACTTTTTGTGCTGTTATTTTGGCAGGTGTGTGATTTATGACATTGCTAATCCAGTTTCATGAGTCCTGCAATTCATTTGAAGGACATCTTCCTGCAGAAAAGGAGAATAAATTTGAGCACTTAGAAAATGGATGCTTGTATATTCCATTTTTAGACTTTTTGCAGAAAACCAGACTACTTTTTTCTCACATACTGAGGAGAGCCATCTTAAATAAGACACTTATTTCAGCAGACTGTTGGTCTTGTTGACGTGGAAATGCCTCTGTGCTGCTGAGATGACTGCAATGCAGATAGTGCTGATGGTGCTCACCTTTTCAAAATTTACATCAGGTTTTCAGCTCCTGCAAGAGGTTTCATTCACTCATGGCTTTGGGTGAGGAATAATCATCTGCTGAAACACACAATTACAGTGGAGAGGAGTGTAATGGCTGAGATTATGAGCTCATGTGGGGAGGGTGCCAGGGCACTACATGAGGATGCTGCTTCCTTGGTATGTCTGTCTGGGCTATGACCTGCCCCAAGTGAAAAATCTGAATCCATAGAGCACTTCCTCAGAAATTAGGACCTGTGTAATTTTCAGATATTGTTGCATGTTATTCTCTTTCCTTGGGAACTCTTGGGTGTTGTACCCTTAAACTTTGCTTGCTGTGCCATTACTGGCTTAGTTCTCTGTTCCCTGTGGCTACTGCCTTCTCCTGCAGTGGGACAGCATCTCTGCTCTGTTCTTTCACTTTTCAAATTTCCACTCTGTCTGCCCTTTGCTGCCCCTATCTCTAAAGTGTTGCAGACCTGCCCATTTTCCCTTTGGCTTTGGAGAGCCTCCTGTTAGAGGCCTTGTCTCTCTGCAGGGCTGCTGCAACATTCTTGGAGCTCTGTAGCACTTCCCCTCCTCTTCCCTATTCCTGTCTAAATAATCCACATTTTACCTGCTGCTTTAACTACATCATCCATTTGAAAAATCCGTTTCTTGGCTCTCCTGTTAAACTGCATCAAGTTCAAGCTTGTCTTTCTTGCTTTAAGACATGTCATTAGCTCTGTCCCCACTCTGGTTTTTTACCAGGTTACTCCCTCTGTTTAAGCCTATTCAGAAGTGGATGTGATAAAAATTACTTGCTTTATGCTTGTGTGCTGTTTATCAGGTAAGATTTCTGGTTTTGAAATACATCCTGGTTTATAGAATTCATAACTGTCGATCACTCATGTACTACTGTTCTGAAAAATGTAATTGTCTGGTCTTTCCCAGCTTCTTTTGGCTTTTACTGTTTTCCATTCCCTCTTCCTGTCCCCTTTCATGTAAAAGCTAGAGTGTTTCCCTTCATTTTCCTACAGCTGTTCGGTCTTTTCCATTGCTCTTTAAAAACAAAAAAGGTTGCCTGAAGGGAAGAAAAAGAAAAACTTAGAGCATTCCCCATAATTGTGGAGTCTTTTGGCAAGGGTGTTGTCTTCTGTTGGAGAGGGTGAGATTTGAGGTGATTTCATAGATCCAGAAATACTGTTCACAAGACTTTCTCTGCTGTGAATTGTTCCCAATAATGAAAAGTCAGCATGTGTGTATCGATTAGAAAAATGTATTTGTATTGCGAATCAACTGGATTTTACTTAGAATGATTTTCATGTGTGTCCACCAGGTATTTCTGGTGGTTTAACTCCAGCTTTTCTGAGCTATTCTGTATCTATGAAGACCAGTAGGAAGTGTTGGTATAGCTTTTGGATGGGGGAAGGAAGATACAATAAATTTTTCATTCTGATTTTGCCTATTCATGTGCAAACCTTAAAGGCAGGTTTGTTTTCTCCCTGCACTGTATTACCATAGATGGATAAAATACAGAATATTAAGTGTGTGGCCTGTGTCAGCTTGTTATATGAAAATCTCAGTACAAAATTCAGAATTGCTAAATTAAAGAAAAGCATCATGGATCTATTAATGCCTGCTAAGAATCTTTCATGTTCCCTGGCAGAAGTGTTTTTCTTTTATGGATTTATTGCTGCTATCTGCTGGGCGTGCTTTACTTCCATGTGTTGAAAACATCAGGCAAATGTGCAGTGGATTTGGTAATGTAAACTTTTCTATTGCTTTGCACCATGGGTCTTGATTTTACTCCATTATGCTTTCTCTCTGTATTCCTTTCTGCCCACTCTCACCCTGCTGGGTCATGATGTGCTGTATTTCAGATGCTAAAAGCTCCTGAAGATAAGCCCCTTATTTTGAAGTACAAGCTGTTCTGAAAACCACAGTTGCTTAAATGTCATAATTTTGCATGTTTTAAAACCTAAATTTTCCTAACAATTAAGGCATTGAATGTTTGTACTTTCTAAGTCTGCATAGTCTACTTACAGTGATTTGAAAGAAACTTCCTGTATACTTTATCAGTATTAATGTATATTAAAATAGTATTCTAAAATATTCTCTACCCTTTCCAGTTTAAACTTGGGTAAAGTGTGGTTTGTAAAAATCTGCAAATGTACTACTCCCATAATCTCTGGGGTTTGTATTATGACTGTGAATTTTTAGAAGTTGAAAGCTTTACAGATAGTCAATGGCGGCGTTTATTCTTTTTTACTTGAGTACAGGATGTGTCAGGAACTGCAGTAGGAGTTTGGGCTGCAGTTCTTTGGAGCAATGCTGGTGCCTAACTAGTTCTGTTAAGCAGTTGTGTCCCAATACATTAATCTGCTCTGTTATTTTTAAACTATTGCCTATTCCTTGGTTGTTTTTCCAGTTGTGAATATCCTCATGCTGCACATTTGTCTTGACAGTTTGTTCAGCTTCTCCTTGCATCACATACAGCGTATTAAGCCCTGCTTGAGTACAGAACTTTTTTGCTAGAGTGATCATTGCTAATCTGCTGATCACGGTTAAGTGCACTGATTTGGAAGTGGAGATCTGTAAGTGTTGGGACATGTGTCTCGGATCAAAGCCCTGTGTGTGTGTTTACTTCACAGGACTCTGATGAAATACTGGCAGCCTTGACTGGAGCCCAGCCGGAGGCACCTTGTGTTGTGCAAGCAATTGTGCAGGTTCAAGTTTAGAAGCGTGGTTCAGATGGGTGAATTAGTTCTTTCAAAGAAAGAAACCCTTTCTGGACAGTGGAAAGAAAAACTACTGTAGACCAAATTGATAAACTCAAATGGCATGAATTGTCCCGTCAGAATCTGCAGAAACTGGTTGGAATGTAAGAGTTGCTTTGACTAGGCTGCTCTGCTACTGTCAGCTTCCTTACCCTTGACAAAATTTACTTTTAAAACTTCAAAGTCAGAGCCATGCCAACCACCATGGTTCTCAGTACTAAGGCCATCTTTTTGAGCTCAAAACATCATCTGTTTCAAAATGGCATCTCTGGCTTTCTTTCAGCTCCTGATTTATTCTGGATTCAAAGTTGTCGTGGTAGGGCTTGGGTCATGATGTGCTCATTTGCACATAGTGCTGTGTTCTGTGGAGAATTCTCACACAGAAACTGAGGAAGTTTTCTTTGGTGATAGCCAGGACAGAAAGCAGAAGTAGGAGATACCCATAGGAGAGAGGTGACTTCTCAATATTGTATCAGACAACTGCAAAGCTGCTGCATGCACATCAGTTAACATTTTCACAAAACCCCCTGTGGTTTTACTACCTCTGTCAGATGTGATTGGTAATTTGGTGGTTGCCTAAGCAGATGTCTTGCACTCTTCTGGAAAATTGCTGCCAAAGTAGTGAGATCAGCAGCAGTCACACAAATGGTGCTTGAAGAGATACAGATTGTTTCCCTGTGTCCTGACTGTATCTACCATCATGCTTCCCATCCAGCTTGGTCTTCTGCTGCTCTGATTTAATCTGTTTGTTTTGATGGGTGCTTGTTTGTTTGTTTTTAAATGAAAATGGAAATAATTTAGCCTTACTTTGGTAAGGTACAGCACACTTGTGTTCTGCAAAGCACCAGTGCCCTGCAGTGTGTTTCAAATAAAGTGTTGTCTGTTTGCTGCCTGTTTGGATCACTGTGTTTTGGTGCTTGCGAGAAATTACACGGAGTTCTAATCTGATGAATGCATGGTCACTGAGTAATCACTAGGAGTACTAGGAGTATCTCTGGATTAATTCCTTGAGGATTTCTTTTGTTGTTTGATAGTGAAGAGCAAAAGATTTTCAACTCCGATTGCAGTGCCAAATGACACTTACATGAAAGCAAAAGCTGGTATGTCTGAGTACAGTTTTGAGGCAAATAATTTTGTTGTGTAAAGAAAGGAGAAATTTTTCTCTAAATATTAAAGTTGCTATGTATACAGCAGAGTATAAAATGTGCATTATTTTCCATTTCCTACTTTGGAAGAGGTGGTTATAGTTTTAACTTGGAACTTGCTTTCCCTATATACCACATGCTGAAATTTTGTACCCTTAAAAATCTAATGTTCATAAATGCTCCTGAAATGTTACTTGCCTTTTATAACATGTATCCAGATGTATGTGATTTTGGAAATTCTTTAAAATCCTTCAGGAAAATGAGCTAATGATTGAAATAATTCCAGTAGCTTGATTAATGTGATTAATAATACTGGTGTCTGGAAGCAGCTGCTCCTGAGTCACTTCTCCTTTCTACTGGTAAAACTAGTGCTTCTCATTGTGATCAACAGAAGTTAAATGCTTCTGTGCATAGGACAAACTTCTATGAAGCATTCACAGTATTTGACAAATTGCTAAATATGAGGGTTTTATAATTCAACAAATAAAATTGGAATTGGCTTATTGGCTCTTCTTGTTTTAGTTTGATATTATGAGTTCATGTTGGTAGTGGATACTGGCTTCCATCACTTCATAATTTTATTGATAAATTTTAAAATATAAGGAATCCAACATAAAAGTGTTGTAGAGCATATTGTAATTAGTTATTGCTAATAGATGAAGTCTCTTTCCCAGAACGGAAGAAGGCCAAAGACTGCAGTAACAGAATTGTTCTTATCCCTTTTATGTATTATGTAGATGAGATAGGATGGAGGTGCAACTCGGAGTGCTAAAGATAGCCAGGAAAATGTTTGGAGTGATTTAAGATAATAATTAGGTAGTTGGCAGAGTGGAAGTTTATTCCTTTATTTTAGATTCGGCTTTCAGGGATGCTTTGTCTTTAGTTACAACCACAGTAAATTTCCATGGAGCTAAGATCACTCCCTTCTCACTCAACTTGGGATACTGGCTAAGCTTTAACATAGGATCAAATTTTACTGTGGAAGGGAAAGTACAGTGAGTTTGTGTGTGTGTATATAAAACTTGTTATTTTTATTATTCCTTTAATGGTTATTTCTAAAGATACTACTCTAGAACCACTGTCACTGTGGATTGTTCATCTTGAATTCTGATCTTTTTTTTCTTTCCTGCACTAGAAAGTCTTACCCATTGCTGAAGTGAAATCCACTGCATCTTAGCAGATGGGATATATTATAGCACAAATAACTTGCACATCTCTGTGTTTCTTCCTAATAACCACAGCTATGAGTGATCAGTTGAAAGACAAATAGCTGGGTCTGACACTTCTTAAAAAGACTTGGATTTTTCGATTGTTGCTGTCAATTGCTATCAAGTGAGGCTTTTGTGGAAAGGATTGAATACCTTAATATTTCATAAAAACCTCTATTCAGGTACGATGTAAGTGGTTTACTGTCTTTATCCAACCCAGTCTGGATTCAAGGTATTGATGTAAATAATTCCAGGAGCCTTCCTGTGTTGTTTGGTTCCTGTAGGAAATTTGATTGAAATCAGTGTTGGTTATAAAGTGTCTACTGGTTTTAATGTTTAACTTCTATAGTATGATAGCTTAAACAAAGTAAATACAGGTTATTAATGGTATGGATTTTTATTTAGTTGATTTTTCTAATCAGTACACATGCCAGAATATTTTTGGTGCTGATTTAGAACATTCTGCCTGTAGAACTTGCTAGGTTGTGTGAATAAGCCTGCTGTTGTTAAATGGTGCATTTTAGAAAGGGAGTCATCACTCTTGCTTCATCATAGTTTGGAACAGTATGCAGAAATAAAGGGCTTTGGCTCCCTACCACTTCTTGCCCTTGGAGTAATAAGCAATTCAACACTAACTCTTCACAGAAGGACACTTCCTTTTGGTAGAAAAATACGTACATCTTTTCTAAGAATAGTCTACATTTTATGCCTTGCTACTTCACTGAGTTCCTTGATGAGTTCTGGATGACAATAAAAAATGCTGCCCTTGACTTAGAAAAAATAATAAACTGAACCATTGAGCTATGTAGGAAGTTAAATACTAAGATGGGAATTTTTTTATGTATTATATCTAACAGCCATGTACTTTTTAACGTGTACTGTTTCTTTTTTGCCATCTGTGTTCTTTTAATGATTTCATGGTTTAAATCACTTCCTGTGAAAAAGTTATTTCTAGACATTTTGGAGGCTTCTCCAATGTTTGTGAAGTACTTGGCAGTGCAGTGCTGTCGGTACTATTTGTGGTATTAGTGAAGCTGTTTCGTTCAGACATGAATTCCTCAAATACTCGATTTTATGCATCCTCACAAAATTTCAAGTTTACTGCAATGTTGTTTACTTTCAAGAGATCAGTAGTGAAATCATCATTCCCCATGTAACACTGCCTTCTCAGTCATGTCCGGGTTTACTGATCAAAATAAAAAGTCACTCATTCTCGCTTTATGGAACACATTTTGGTTCTCCCCATTGAACCTGAAACTTGTAATAATTTATGCTTTCCAAGTGTCCTTCTTCAATATTTGTTTTGGGAATCTTTCACAAGAAGATCTTTTCTGGGTTGAGTTCACAGTTTGTAAGGACATGCTGTAGTAACAGAATATTTGCTTTGTTCTTACGTGCTTTTCTTCTGTTGATTTGTTTTGTTCTTCCTATTGCAGTGGGGGAAAAGGTGGCTCAGGGGGACTTTATCACTCACTACAGCTGCCTGAAGGGAGGTTGTAGCCAGCTCTCTCCTCCCAGGCAACCAGCCACAAGATGAGAGGACAGAGTCTTAAGGTGTGTCAGGGTAGGTTTAGGTTGGACATCAAGAGGAATTTCTTCACAGAAAGATTTATTGGGCATTGGAATGGGCTGCCCAGGGAGGTGGTGGAGTCACCATCCTAGGAGATGTTTCAGGAAAGACTGGATGTGGCACTCAGTGCCATGGTCTGGTTGNCCCAGGCAACCAGCCACAAGATGAGAGGACAGAGTCTTAAGGTGTGTCAGGGTAGGTTTAGGTTGGACATCAAGAGGAATTTCTTCACAGAAAGATTTATTGAGCATTGGAATGGGTGCCCAGGGAGGTGGTGGTGTCACCACCCTAGGAGATGTTTCAGAAAAGACTGGATGTGGCACTCAGTGCCATGGTCTGGTTGACATGGTGGGGCTCATAGCTTGGACTTGATGACCTCAGAGATCTTTTCCTATTTCTAATTGCTTCTGTGATTCTGAATCTGTTTGCATAATCTGAATTTGATTCTGTTTGCATAATCAAAACTGAATGCTTAGTGGTCCAGTTTGGTTGTTTTTCCCCTTGTGGTGTGAACAAATATACTTAACATCAAAAGAAAATGGGATTTTTTTTGTTTTCTGGGCGATCTACCTACATTCCTAATTGATTGATATTCTCTGAAACATGTATAAATATTTGTTTTACCATCATTTTGCATTTTTATCTTAATTCATATATTCTTGCATCATAGAATATTTTTTATGTTTCCTAATAGGACATGTCATGTTGGATATAGGCCAAGAAGTCAACTTTTTTCTTTGTTAATGCAACACTAACTCTTCACACAAGGATGCTCTTCTGGTAGAAAAATATGTCTCTCCTGAGAATAGTCAATTCCACTTGTTGTCCTTTGCTACCTGATTGATGTTTAGAATTTACTTTAAATATTATTATTTGATGATAGGCTACAGTACAGGAACAGCTACAAATAACAGCAAATTATGACATCATCAAGGTGTATCCATTTACCAACTTGTTGGAGAAAAACATGGCTATGTGACTGTATAAATAACTGCTGTAGTTTGTACTTCATGGTAGCATGGAGAAGAATTAACACCAAGCGTTCTGCTTTTTGTCTCCTTAAGTATTTTTAGCAGGGAACTGAAAATATTTTCTAATCCCCAGAATTGTTTCTGCATGCTGTGAGCAATGAATAGCCCTGTCAAGGTAGAGACTTATGTTTAAGAATCGGCAGGATTCAAAACACGATGGCTTTTAATTAATTTTTTTAAACAGTATCTAACCCATTATATTTTAAAAAGCCCCCAGCTGCATTTATAATTTTTTTTTTTTTTTTCCATGAAGACTAGAAAAAACATGAGATGTCTTGCCCTCAACTTTGCCTCCATTCCTCTGCAGGTAACCAACCAATCTGTGGGGATATTGGCTTGGACAGGCAGTCCCTGATAAACATTTGAGATTTCCTGCTGAGGTGAATGACAGAACTTAGTCTGCATTGACATGAAAAATATTCTGCCAGTCATCCTAAAGATCGTATTCACTAAAGTATTTGATAAATGGCAAGTATGAAATCTGAACGTGAGGAAATAAATACAAAGAGCGGGATGTTCAAGAGGAGAAAAATCCTATTAATCTTGCAATTTTAAATTGGTATTATAATTTTTTTTTTTTTTAGAAAGTGGAGTTTGGTTTCTCTCGAACTGTCAACAGAATGAATTTCAGTAATTAAAATTCCTATTGTCTTCTCCAGGCATGAAAAGGTTTTTGTTGTTGTCATGGTGACAGTTGAGTGACAAGTCGAAAGTGAGTAATTGCTACTGAGAGCTCCATTATGAACATTTGCAGTATTTCAGAAAGAATTTCAGGACAAAATTGGGTTTTACTGGGTTTTCAAAACATGTATGGTGGACATTATACACTCAGCAAGGGAAAATCTGCATTCTTGATTTTACAGTCTCTACAGTGCTTTTACCCCTGTAAATTCCATGATTTTAAAGATGATGAGGGAAGTGAGATTTTCAAGGAACGATTGTGTTTGTAAATTGTGATTACATCAGGTAGTACTGTGTTGAAATTTGTGTTTGTCTCAAAACTCTGTATTCCAAACAGTAATCCAGTCACACACACCCTTGTTACCAGATACCTGGTTTTCTTCAAATATAAGATACTTTCTTTAAGTTCTGAGAGCTGTTTTAGGGGAAATTTTTTATTCCGAAACGTCATTATTATGCATTCAGCTGGTTGCCTGAGTTCATGTTCTTACTGTTGGTAGACATGAATTAATTGATATTAGCTTACTGAGGTATCAGCTTTCTGATAATCAACTGAATTGAAGGTTTCTCTTGGATTTTCACTGGTGCAATTTGACAGCTTTGATACCTTTATTACATGGAGGACATCGTAATCAAAACCTACATGCTGCTACTAGATGTGTAAAAGATCAACTTTGTGCATTTTGAGAACTTTAATATTTAGGAAATCTGTGTAACTTCAGAAATATCTAGAGCCTCAAGGTGAAAACCTCAAGTATGCCTGAATGTCCATACACATGCATATCTTATATGTGTGGGCTTTTTTGCAACTATGTATCCATAAAAGTACAAGAAAATGTACCTGTAAACATACTCTGCTGGGGGGAGGAATTTTAATTTTTGGTTTGGGCCACGTAGTAGTTCAGGAAAATTTGTTTTGTGCAGAATGTCACTGAAATGGTTGATGAGCTGGAGGACTGCTGTGTTTGTGGAGGAAAACTCCATTGAAACTATGCAATGAAATCTCCATCATTGTGCATTTGACCAAATTGGTCAAATTTTTCTCAGAGGTGATCAAATATCTTAGATCTGAGCTGTCATTCTGTGCTTGATAAACCGTGACAGGATTTGGTTTCATTCGCTAAGGAAGAAGTGAACTGAGGACGTTGAAACCCTTTTTTTCTGTTTGCTTCTGATTCATGATTTTATGAGCTCAGTGTTTCAGAACGTGTTCTTACATGAAAAGCACTGTTTAAACATGAGGTAAAGTACATTACATTAAGAGCACTGAAGTGTATTTTTTACTGCATACAAGCTGTAGGTATCGTTTTCTATATATTCTCTCAGTAGACTTACACCTTCCAAGATTACCACTCTCTGTTTTAACTCTTCCTGGGGGTAATGATGTTTAAGATGTATTTTTTGCAAAAATTTTATGTGAGAGTTCTTTACAGACTGACAGAAGGAGATGTACTGCTTGCTGTCCATTGATCTTAATTCTGCAAACATTGACAAATGTGAGTTCTCCCATTTGAAGTTTGAACTAAGGCATGTCTTTACGTTATTGTAGGTAAATCACAGATTACAACTGTAATCAGTTTTTACGTTATAGTAGGTAAATGCCATCTCAGTTTTTTCAGGTTTCATTTGTATGGATTTATTTTGGTCTATGAAGTAATTTAAATATTACCAAGGCTGTAATTTAGACTTTCAGGATACCATTAATGTGTCTCAACTGTGCAAAGGGTATTATTATTATTACACTATTGTAAAAGTCTTACTGTTCTTTGGTAATTGTGGCTTCTGTCCCTGCAGAAATTTTTCCCTTCCTTATGAAGATAATACACTTTCTGGTTAATTATCTAAACAATATTTAGTTAGTTTGTTTTAAACTGCTTTGTGTTTTGAACTGTAGCATGCTTTATTTTCTTACTACCAAAAATACCTCTGATACTACAGTCATATTGACCATTATAATTACTTTCCATTAAGTGAGTTTTTAGTGTGATGAGTCATTTCTTGGCATTTTCATTCAAATAACATACACAGTACTGGTTCAGAAAATACAGTAGCTCATTTTGTTCTGGTACACAGGAGAACAATGCACAGAGAAGTTTGTCATTTAAAGAAAAATAAATGGAAGTATTTCAAAATAAGTTTTTTTTTAAATGTGGTGAATATAGGCAATGTGAGGCAAAGCTGTTTGTGATCCAGTAAGCAAACAATGTGATCTCTGCCTTTTGTGTAAAATAACCATATTTTACACTGGAAAATAATAATAAGGACCTGTAACTCGTACTTCATTCCTTAGTCCTCTGCAGGAACTCTGCTTCTTGCCTGTTAAAATAATGTGATTAGACTTTTAACTACAAAATATTAGATGACCAAAAGCATGCACAAGTCAAGAAAAATTGGCATTTTACAACTTCTGCCTTAATCTGTACTTTACTACCTGCTTTGTAGTAATTCTTAATTTATGATTAGGAAGTGTTACCTGCAATAGTTCAGGGCTTTGTGGATGTTAAAGTAAATTATATGGTTTTAGTTGCAAGAAGTGTCATTCATGCTTTTTAGCTGTTAAAATTTGTTCTTAGAAACTCCACAGTGGGAATACAGAGATGCTGTAGTGCAGTTTTCTCTCTTTGGTCGTTCTGACATTTCAGTAACAGAAAATCATTGTGAATGGAAACATCTCAATAAGTAAAATGGGAGAGATGAAGAAAATACAATAAGGAAGAGAAAGTGTGCCAGAGCAATGCTATTTTCTAACTCAAGGGCTTACATTCTAATTTTCTCTTTATGTTTTGGTGCCAGCTTGTTGCAGATGCTGATAGTTCTCCATGAAGAAGAGTGTAAAAATTGGTGGAAAATATTATTGAGAAAGATTGAGATGGATGTGTCCTGAACTTCAGCTGGTTTTTGGAAGATAGAATGTATCTCTGCTGTCTGTGCTGCTAGTTCAGGATTTCTGTAGTGGCCACAATGTTATGACACGCTGTTTGGATTCAAAGCGGTACATAGGGAAAATCTTGCTGGAGGGTGAATAGTTTAGAGAGACTGAGGGTGGAAGAGCCTGAAGCAATACATGCACAGTGTTGCTACGATATTTGGAGATAGGAGTGTCTGAAACATATTTGCAAAATAATGCTGTAAATACAGGCCCTGAGAAGATTTCAAATGAAAAGTTTTCCAAGACTCTATCATATTATGGAGGTTGCAGTTAAAGTGGTGTTGTGAAGACTGAATTGAGAATCCCATTTTAATTATTTCCTGAGAAATCTGCTAATTGATACCATTGAGATTTAATTCGTAGATACAACTGCTGCTGCTAATGTCCCACATTCTGCATTCTGAATTTTTTGCATTTTAAAAAGTCTGCTTAATTTGGAGTCTCATAGGTCAGTTAGCACTTTGGTTTTGATTAGTGAATTTATGAATATATAGTGATCTATATTGTGAATGTTGTATAATTATACATTAATATAACCTATATGTTTATAATTTGATTATAATATTGTTCAACATTAGTTGTTGTGTGAGGGAGAGTCTGGGATAATTCGAAGAAGAACTGGAACTACCTGTACTTTAAGCCCTAGGGAACAGTTGGGAGTTCAAGGAACAGAAGAGAACATCTCAGTTGTAGAGCATTAGGAAGCAAGGAAAATCCCTCCACTGTTTCTGTGACTTTCTTTTAGTTGCTGGAATTTTGTTTGCCTAAGGGAAAGTCCTGTGACCTGAGCTGTGTGTGTTGCAATACCACGTGCCTAATGAAGGACGTATAATTTTTTTGCTAGTCCAGCCACTCATGGTGGTTTCAGGTAGTTGTTGATTTCTGAGCTCTCATGATAGTTTTCCAGCTTAGGTGGGTCCAGAGGGAGGCTGTGAGGGTGATCAGAGGGCTGGAGCACCTCCTGCATGAGGGAAGGCTGGGAGGGTTGGGGTTGTTCAGCCTGGAGAAGGCTCCAGGGAGACCTTATTGTGGCTTTTGAGTACTTGGAGGGAGCTTGTAGGTGGGGATAGTTTCATTATTGGAGTGAGGTGATAGGGTGTGGGCAATGGCTTTAAGCTGAAAGGGGGCACGTTTAGATTAAACACGAGGAAGAAATTCTTTACTGTGAGGGTAGAGAGATACTGAAATGGGTTGCCCAGTGAAGTTTTGGATGCCTCATCCCTGGAAGTGTTCAAGGACAGATTGGATGGGGCTCTGGCCCACCTGTCCTAGTGGGAGGTGTGCTGCCCACAGCAGGGGGTTGGAACTCAGTGAACTATAGGGTCCCTTAAAGGGCAAACCGTTCTGATTTTGTGATAATTACATTGCAGTGACTTTACTTACAGGATAAGCATCCCATTACTTTACCTGAAGGCTGTTTTAATAGGATTCAGCTGAAAAGTACACTAGCTTTTTAACAGTTTTGTAAGGTAACAATAGAGCTAATATATTCTTCTAGTGTCTTAAGTGACCTCTTTACCTATTCTACCAAATACACTGACATATCAATTCTACAGGTGTCTAATGGAGGTCAGGTTATATAAACTATTAATGCAACTCACAAAACAGTCCTTGAAAATGTTCAGTTATTCCTTTGTATTTATTGCTTGGTTTATTAATGAACTTTTTATTCTGTTGTTGTCAGTTAGAAATGTGGCATCTTGCATGTGTCTTTGATACATGCCACTTGGCATTAGGTGAAGGTTCCTTGCTTCCAAAAACAGTTGATGTTACATGTCATGGATATGGATTATTTCTTTTCTCTTAAGAATTTGCTCTTAGCTATAGAAAAAAATACCTTCAAAATTGAACCACCATCCTTGCATTTTATGATTTTATGGGTAGGGTAAGATCACTTAATAAAAAGAGTACATCTGTCCTTTTTCTTCCTTTGTTGGGTAAACTTCTAGGGAAGACTGTTAGGAAACAACATGATTCTTGGTCCTGCTGTCAAGGCTCTTTTTCTATTCCAGCAGGTTTTCAGTACAAGATGCAGGGGCATGGGCTCACACACAATTCATAGCAAAGTACCTGGCTGATATCTTTCTTTTATTGTCCTTCCCTACAGGGCGTGCTGAGTAGTCACAAACATTCCTGTTGGAACTTTAATCAGTTGCATTGTTTACTTTCTGTAGATCCTGTTACTTAAAACAAAACTCTGTCTATTTCCAAAATACTGTCTATTTCCAAATAGAACCTTAGTGAGTTTTTTCCTTCCCACTGTAACTCTCACTTGTAATTTTCTTAGGCGTCAACAGAATAGCTTTTGTGTCTATTTTGTAGTTCTCATGCTTATATTTATGTCAATAGAAGTATTTGAGAATGAAAACAAGTGTGTAAGCAATCTAGAACCAAACATTTTAAGGTGCCAAAAAGTTCAAGCTGCTCTTTCTTTATGTCTTTAGAATACAATGTCTCATTCTGCAAACCTTTCCACATCCAAGGAATGTAGAATATGCACATGGTTTTGCAGGATTTTTGAGCTCTCTGATGGTAGTTAAATTTGGAGGCATTAAAGCTTGAAGTAATGGCATATAACATGAGAACCCCAGAATACTGGATAGAAAACAAAGTCTGTGCCATATAAGTTAAGAATAATTAATTTATTTTTAATTTTTCCTAGAGAATGTCTTTGTATTCAGAAATGGGGCCTTTTCCCTCCTTTCACTTTGATTTGACAGCAATTTACATTACAATGTGGTTTTGTCTTTCTAGTGTTGTACTTTGACATGAATGAATATTGCCTCTCACAGCTTCTGGAATTTAATCTGTTGTATTAACATCACTGGCTTAGGTTTAGATTCTTAGATGGTTTTCAAAGACCAGTAATAAAATGACAACATATGATACTACAGAAGTGAACATTTTCTGAACTGATGTTTCAGTACAGTTATTTATAAGTTGTACCTGGGTGAATTAAGTTGAAGGACTAGAAAGTAACTGAACAGAAATATTTTGAGTAGTATAAAAGTTCACCTCAGAGTGAGCTTAGTTTTGGAGACTTATATTTAGAGATCCAAGTTTTCGGATGGCATTAATTGGTTCAGTTTTAAAGAAGTGCACTGACAGTTTAATCTTGCCAAATAATTTTGCCGAACTTGCTTTGTGGGTGTTGCAATGCATTAGGATTCATTATGCTTGTACAGTCGTATCCTATTTTACAGTGTGTTACCTCACAGCTCTGAAAGAGTACAGGAGGAGGAAAGGCAACCGTCTTCTTCCCACATCCATACAATTAGATCTTGAAGTGAAAAGAGCGCTGATGTTGCCAAAATGCTGTTTTCAGAATAAAGATGATTTTATGTTGGATGAAAATATTTTGAAGAACCAAGTTCTAGGCACTTGGAGAGATTTTCTGTAAATCCATAAGCAATTAATCTGGAAGGCTCAGTGGTCTTGTTTATCTAGATTCAGGAATTTCAACCTGTTCTCGCTTCCCAGCTTTGCTGGAATTCTTTGGAAAGGTTGAAGTAGTCCTTTCTGCTGTTGAAAAACAATGAATGTTTTTCCTTGTATGTACTGCAGTAGCATCCTGAAAGCTGCAAATGTAGTTGAGAGTCTAAAATTGATAGACCTTTTCTCTCTTTTGAAGGTCTTAAATGTTAATAAAGTGATGATTTCATAAAAAAAGGAGGACTGTACAGGAAATCTGCTTCAGAGCTAAAATCTGAATCCTGATCTCCCAAATCCCAATGTAGTAGTGCCAAAACCATTAACTTCTTTAATCTGTTAATGATGCAGAAAAATTTCAGATATTGCAAATCTAGACACTTCTTTCACTTTTCTTGTGGGAGAACTTAATTTCTCTGTAAAGACGCATTTCCGAGTCCCAGCCCAGTTTCCAAAATAAGTGAAATTCATCGTGCCATGAATTCACATTTTTTCAACTTTATAATGCAAAACTGATGAATATAACTTCAAAGCAGAATCACTTTGTAAGTGAAGACTTATTCAGCAGAAATCCGTCATCTGATTTCTTTATGCAGTGCTACTTTCCAATTTCTTATTTGTTTTAAAGTAGACTCTGCAATTATAGTCTACTAAGTTTTCTTTCAGGGACAGCACATATTCAGAGAAATTGTGACATTTATAGTTAGTAAATTTATATACAATGGGACTACTGAAAGCATGGAAAGGTATTGTGTTGCTTGTAATCCTCTTGATTAAATATTAATGCATATGAGACTTGTCATGGTGGACTTGGAGTGTTTGCATTTTAAAAATTAGCATTGAATGCTAACCAAAAATGTCTAGCTCTTAGTCTGGGTCTGTTCAGTCATATGCTTTGGAGCACTTTATTTCTGCTCTTGCTGTATCTGAAAGGGGAAAAAAAATCAACTCCCTGGGTGGTGAAGGATTATTTAATGTCTGTATTTTCAAGAGATTACAAAGTTTTCTGTAAGTTAAAAGATCTACATTTTTCAAAGGCATTCTATCATCATATGTTCTGTTAAATAATTACCTAAAGAACAAATATTATTTCATGTGAAGTTACTTCACCCCCTTAGCTGCCAAGTTTCAGTCACATGCTTGATAGAGGCTTTCTTGGCATTGAAAGGATTTAATGCAGGATCTGAAGAAGTTTTTTGGAATTTCTTTGAGTCTCTAATCCCGTTCTCACCCCAGGCCTTGTCAGCAGTGTGAGAGCTCTCCCGCTGTCAGCTTCTCTTGCCTGTGCCTGGGCTGCCAGGGGGAACCAGCCCAGCAGAGACGTGCAGTCCCAGTGGTGTAGTCCCAGTGGTGCCTCTGCTCTGCCCTGGACCTGCTGTTTGACAGCAGCAAACAGGGGGGATGCCCTGAGGGCGGGAAGTGAACCCTCATGGGACTGTCCTCACAGTCTAGGGACGTGGCAGAGAACTCGTCCTTATGTTGCCAAAGTGAGAGGGAGGTGAGTGCTGCTGCAGGTGCCTGGCTGAGGTCTGGTTTAAGGGCATGTGTCTCTGATGTTCAGTGATGTGAGGCAAGATGTGGATCCCCTGGTGACAAAGCAGCAGCAGGAGCAGCACTGTTGTGCCCCTGGAGGTGTTTTCTGCCCTGGCTTTGCTGTGGTGACAAGGGAGAGCTCTGCTGAGGCCACACTGCTGTGGAGATACAGGACAAAAACCAGGCCAAGAGGCCACAACACGCTGCTCAAGTGGCCCAGGAGGAATGCAGCTGATAGCTCCCCTATATATAGTGATGTGCTAAGAGCTGGCTTTTGGCTGGGTTGTGCTGCAGTGTTGCTCCCCAAAGCTAAGGAGCCTGATTTCATCTGTGTTGGCATTTTGGCCGACCTGTGTGACTGTTCACTTCCAGTCATATTGTGAAAGGTGGTAGTTGCTTCATCTTCATCTTTCCAGTTACTTTAAAAAGTAATAGCAGTCTCCATGCCTAAGGAAGGGATTTTCATCTTCTCCAATGGAATAATGTGGTTTCATGCAGAGTGTCATTCAGAACCAATTTTGAAGCCTCATGCTGTCCCCAGATGACTGCATCCTATCTAATAATGCATATGCATGTTTGCTAATCTAAATGAAACCTCTGAGCCACTTCACAGAAAACCAACAAGGTCATTTTACAAGTGTGTTTGCTAGCTTAAGCACAGGAAGAGTGAAAGTGTGCTTCTTGATACATTACTTGTGCTATTTTCCTTAGCCACTAAATCTACATATTGTCATCAGTTGTGTGTACTCTGGACTTTTTCTGAACTGGTTGTTTGGGCACTTGTTAATTGGTCCTAGTGACATTAAGAAAACGCAAATGTTTCTTCTGTGGCTGGGTTCAGTGCCCCACTTGTCATTGTATTTTACTGTATTATTTTATTATCAAATTTTCACGTTCTGACAGTGCAATGTGTTGACTCAAGAAATGTAGTGGGGAATGTTATTATACGAGAATTTGCTTTAGTTTTATTTATGTTTGCTTCACATACTTAGACATCCAGTACACTAAACTCAGCATAACTTCTGCCAGTAATGTAAATTGTTATTAACCAACTGCTATAGGTTATATTATGACCTGACATGCTTTGATTACATAGTGGGGAGTTGGGGTGGTGACACAGGATGACTGAAAATAGTGATATGTCTGGAGAATTACTTAATTGGTTTGTGTTTAGCAAAGAACATTCTGGAGTTACACACACTAAAGTAGTTCATTTTCAAAAGTTTGTTTGGCTTTCTGCATTCACATCAAATAATGAGAATTAAACTGGAGATGTTTTAGAGGTTGGAATTACTTAGTACAGTATTGAAATGGTTAATGTAATAATGATTGTATTTTTTCTTCTTTGTATAAATGTTGTCTAGTAGTGTTATGTATATTTTAGCATATTTTCCATTCTGTAGATGCCAAAGAAAATACTTTAACACTACAGGAATATTTCTGTGAGTGTTTGGAGATGTCTGAGGAGTTTCTGTGCTTGTCTGACTTGGGACCACTGAGTATTTCTACATTTTTTGTAAGGTCAAGTTGGCTCTAGGTTGTTTCTTTGGGCAAGTTATACTGAAATAGTCAACTTCAGGTAGCTTTATATCTTTATAGTTATATAGCAATAAATCTTCCCTTTTTTTCTGTAATGCTGAGCTTTTTGTTGAATTACAAAGATATTTCTGTGTACTTTATAAACTGTGCATAATCTAGAAAGAGATTTTTCCATATCCATTTGACAGTTCTAATCGTAAAACCTTAATCTTGTCTTGGTGTGTGATTTGCTGTGGCATTCTGTGAGCAGATGCTGATGTCATGGCTTTAGAACATGCCAGTATTTCAGTGCTGTAGGTGCTGGGCTTCTTTGGTAAGGAAAGTAACAATGAGGTGTATAATTCACAGCTCTGAAGAGTC
The DNA here is from genome assembly GCA_013399915.1 of Illadopsis cleaveri. Classification (NCBI taxonomy): domain Eukaryota; kingdom Metazoa; phylum Chordata; class Aves; order Passeriformes; family Timaliidae; genus Illadopsis; species Illadopsis cleaveri. Next base: position 589,466 of record VXBB01013657.1, on the reverse strand, counting down.
AGCCTGAAAAGCTCCATTAATTCATACCTGTTGCTCTAAGCAGGATGACCTTACATTTCTAATCTTCTCTCAAGCAAAAACTTGGCATTATGTGCCTCTCAGGAGTACTGTAGTCCATTTAATACTTAAGATTTGATAAGAAAAAAACCATTTTACAAATGCACTTAACTTTGGAGGAGATGCATTACATTTTATCCAACACAGTGAATTGATAGGGACACTCAACACAGTGAGTGAGATGGGGAAGGAGGAGCTCCTTTAAAACAGTCAAGAATCACTCAAACCAAAAGAAATAACTTTGTTGCTGTAATATTTTCCTTTTTTTTTTGCCTAAGCTGCAGATTAATAGTTTGAAGTGTTTCAGAATTAACCACAAAGCTTCCATAGGCTGGAGCAGTTTGTTACTAATGAAGGGACTTTTATTAATATATGCCAGTAAACATTATCAGCCAACCCACAAGAATAGGTGTGCTCTGTCGGAATTGTGGTTTCTTCATACTAAACATTAATTCAGTTAATATGATGCTGATATCCTTGTTTATTCTTTAGCCTACTGTCTGAAGGGCATGAGGTTTGTCGGGTTATGGTCAGAACTTCAATAGTACTGTGAAGCTGTGGAGGACATGGTTAGGGCTACAGAGGGACTGAGACAAACCCATGGGTGTTTTGAATGACCTTGACTAGGAAAGACTTTGGTTGGATGTTGTGTCCTAGCAAATAAAAAGCACAGGAACCCAGCCCGCATAAATTCTTTACTGTAATGGAATATTTATTAGTAAAGTGTAAATGGATTTCAGATTTATTTAGTTGCTGAAGGAGTTAATGGTGTTATTAAAGACTGGAGGAACGAACCACATTTTAATTCCTTTTTGAGTTTTTTTCCCTAAATGATAAGGAGTTTTTACATTTTTCTTATAGCAAAATCTATTACGTGAAACTTACTAGTTTGTTTTGGCTTTTGTTTGCCTTCTGTGATAGAAGTAGGAATTGTACCTGGCCTTATGATAGCTGGGCAACTTGAATTGGGTGAGGCCTCAGGTCTTCTGTGCAACCTTCTGCACAGAGCATGGTCAGTGCTGAGGTCAGACAGCGTTTCTCAGTTCTTCCTCCACTCTAGTGTTGAAAACCTCCATGGGTGGGGGCTGCCCAACAGGGGCAGCCTGTTCTAATGCTTTGCCATTCCTACTGTACACTGTTGTATCCTTGAGGGGAAAAAGCTTCTCCTCCAAGCAGTCTGAAGGTTTGTTGTTTCATTTTGAGCCTGCTGCCATGAGGTACCGCAGTGAAGAACCTTTTTGGTTAGTGCTGGCAGGGCCCTCTAAAGCTGAGCAAGGCTTAGCTCCCTGGCTCTCTCCTCACCACAGGTGCACAGGACCATTTTAGTGCCCCTCTGCTGCACTCACTTCGGTTTGTTGATGCCTTTCCTGTATGAGAAAGTCCAAAATTGGATTCAGTATTCTAGACTGTAGCCCTGGGACAACTTGATGGATACCAGCTATAATTCCTTCATTCCATCCTGGACACTTGTGATTTTGTACCTGATTAAAATGCCATTCCCATGGTGTAGGTGGTAGATAAAGCATTTCCATTTTATGGAGAGGTGAAAAGGGCAGTGTGTTTCCACATTGTCTGAGGGCACACACAGCAAGGTCTCAGTCTGCAGTATTGTCTTCTGATAATCACTTCTGTTGTATTATGGATTAAATTCAATAAATAATAAATCAGAAGTGCATTTATCTTAAGTTAAAATCTATTTTTGGCACTAAAAAGCCAATGAAGATAAAATGTTTTTAGGTTATATACCTTATGTGGCAACAGAACAAGTTTTCAAAATCTGTTTTATTCAGCTCTTATAGCTGTTGTGTTAAATTGTTTCAACTTTCTACACTGTATGGTTTGATACTTAGATGAAAACTGGATGCTGGAAAGCTTGTATTTGCTTTGATATTTAGAACAAAGTGGATTTTGTTGTCTGTTATATGTATGATGTCTTTGCATCAAAGTTTAATAGGTTCAAATAACACTAGTGAGGGTTTTCAGCCTCCTTTGGTAAATTTAGATGCTATGCATGTGAACACCTATTTTATTTTAACCAGTTTTGTTATGGCTTAAAACCTGAGATCTGTGATATTTTTGTGTAAAGCTTTCCTTAAATACTTTTTCCAAAACAGTATCTTTATGTGGCACTGCTTGTTGGATGGCTTCCTCTCTGAACTCTTTACATAGTGGTTGATATGGGCTGCTTTTATCCAGGGTTTTTAAATTATGTTACTTCAAGGTATCACCAGTTTCTTTTTCATTAGAGAATGAATTAATAGTTTAGTTTGTTTATCTGTGTTAACAGAGAGCTTTTAAATTTAATTTTTGATTTTGAAGGCAGGGACTACAATTTTTCTAAAACTGCGAAAGTAATTAAATAGAATCAAATTCCTCTTTTCTAAAGATTTCCTTGTCTTCGAGACTAACATGCTTTTCCCCTTTAATTTCAAGTTCCCTGGATGCATTTTGTTTTTGTGAGTTAATAAAACCCTGATGGTTTCTCATGATATGCATCAAAAGGATTTGTGAATCAGCAGATGACTTCAGCCTGTATTACTCATGGAAATCTGTGTTGATCCTGTGATGATAGTGTATTCATCCTCTTATCTGTGCTTTTAATGACTGAAAATATTTGTAGTGATTCCGTGGCATTTTCCATATTAGCTTACCATTGTTTTATTAGCTCTGGTTTTAAAAGCATTTTCATTAATAAAATTTTTCCTGCTGATTTTTCTACTGGATAGTATAAATTCTCTTTGGTAGTTCATTTAGATGGGAAAAGAGAATTTTTTCATTTCCAAGGAAACTTGCAGTTTCCATTTAATCTCATCATCAGTGAACTGGGTAGAAGGATGGCACTACATGAGAGCATGACTGTCACTTTACTGTTCGTTTCAAACTCTTCTTATCTGCAAGCTTCTACCAAAAGTGAAAATATGATAAAACCTGATGTCAGGCCATCTTGTCCCCTTTCATCTGTCTTTATAAGCTCAGACTTTTGTATTGACTGCTGCTAGTTACGGAATTGTATTCAAACTGAACAACTAAACACTTAGGAATTCTCTTCTGAGCAGGATGTAAGATTTGAGAGAATCAATTTTACTTTGTGTTTCTTATGGAGTAATTTCTAGGTTAAGATGCTAATTTAACTAAGGGGGGTGGTGAAATTTTAACCTTATCAAAGTCTCCTGGACACTGTTTACAGTGGGACAAGGATTTTACTGCTACTATGAGACACTACTATTTTAAAGTAGTGGATCATGTTCAGTGTCTTGAAAAGATGGAGTCGTGTACGTGCAGCTTGTAGTAGGTGCTCAAGCTTTTGCTTGAGTAATACAATTAGCTGGTATTCCTAATCCTTCCAAATTATATCCGTATTTTTCTTTCAGTTTGCAGAACTTAGAGGGTACTGTTTTTCTTGGACTATTTGTTGGTACTTGTTCTAACTAATTCTTAAAGCTAATATCCAAAAAATACTCAGGAGGTAGCACTGAAACTATTTTGAAGCCATTGATGTATTTCAGAAATATGTTATGAAATAAAGCAAACTATTCCTGGCTGTTTGCCTGGTTAGATACAAGCACTTTCTCCTGTTTGGAGTAACAACTCATGGGCTGAACAGTTCTTCACTGCATGAGCTCTTCTGTCAGCTGCACCCACACCTAAATCACCCATGGAAGTGTGGGTGGGTGCCCACATGTAGCTGTCATCACCATTTGGGGTATTCAACATAAAGGTGTTTATGCTTATCTAGTCTCATAGGTAAGTGTAAAGGAGTCAGCCTGCCTGGAAAATAAATGCTGTAGAAATGGCTTGTACTAATTTACAGGGCATCTGTCCAATGACAATGTGAATTTTTCTCTCAGCTTATAAATTTGCTGTTAATGTGATGTAGACTCCATCAATAGTGGATTCACACATTTCAAGTTTCAGCTGCCTGTGCATTTAAATTACTCCCGAGACAATCTATACACTTGCTTGACTTCAAATGAAAGGTCATCAGCATCAGCCATGTCCAAAAATTAATAATTAGGACTTGGCTTTGACTCAAATACAAAATTAATCGAAGACATTAATTACGAGTTCTGCAAAAGGATCCATGCAAGCAAAAGTGCCTGCCTGTCTCCATTATAGTGCAGGTTAGAGCCTGGTTTGCATCTGTCTTAAGACAGTGGGTGACTCAGTTCTTATGTTGGTGAAGTTTGTGTATACATGCTGTGAATTCATAGAATTTGTGGTGAGGTATCTAATTACAAAGAAATGGGGTTTGAACTGTGATTCTTTTATGAAGAGTCCGAGTCTTAACTGTTACTAGCCTTGAAAAGTTGGTGTTCTGTAACTTTGAAATTCAGAGTAACTTCTAACAGTCTGCAGTGTAATTTAATAATGCTGGTAGTGGCAGATAGTAATGAATGAATTTTCTGTGGATTTTTCATGTTTTTATACTTGCTTTGCTTTCTGATGACTCTGATTACCACTCTGTACAAAATCAGAATAATATAAAGCTCTTAAAATTAAAAGATGGTTGCTAGGAAAAAAATGCCATAATTGATCACACAGAAAATTTGTAGTGTTGCTAGAAAACTTAGCTTGGCATTTCAAATGTGTGGTGGTGTACTAATGCAAGCTCCAAGGCATTCAGAGATCACATGGTGAAGCATCGTAAGCCTTTCCCAGTTTTGTTGAAGCTATTACATCTTTCTCTAGTGGGAAAAAAAAAAAAAAAAAAAAATAAAAGGGGCATGGAGAGTGGAACAGCTTATCATGCCCTTTTATTAAGGCACATTTATTGTGCCTGTTGTACATGGTAGATTTCAGGACAATAGGAACACATTCAGTAGTTGCCATTTAGAGGAAATACAGGTGATTAACTACTTCTTGGGTAGCTATTGTGTCCAGAGAAAAACTGTGCCAGGTCTTTTCTTAGTCTGTGCTTAGAGAGGAAGGAAAACTTGCACTGCAACAAGTTTAGAGCACTCACACTGGCGATGTTATTGTTATCAGTGCTGTGTAAACAGGTATCACTGTTAAGCAAATGTTTAAAAGACATGAAAACAACAACAAAAAATCATCACCTAAAAACTTAACTATTCAATTTCCCTCATCCTGATGAAAACAAGCTAATAGTCTTGGAACTATTTAAATACTTGGAATCTATTTAAATACCGGGAAAGTTTCAAAGATATTATAGGAATTCAATTGTATTTGCAGAGAAAGTATGGAGGGAGCAGCAGAGAATGATAGAACAGAATAATTTATGTTGGAAGGAGGCTTTGTACCCCATCACATCCAGCCAGGCCGGCTTCAAAGTTGGAACCAACTTAGAAAGTCTGTGGTAGCTCGAGCCTTATCTGGCCACATTTCGGATGTTTCCAAGGAAGGGGATTCCACAGCCGTGCTAGGCAACCTCTTCCAATGTTTGACTGCTCTCATTGTGAACGAAAATCTCCCTGCTATCTAATTCCTTGTTGCAAGGCATTAGCCATCTGTTGTATAGGTTGTTTTGAATAGTATCGCTTAGTCTTAATGAGTCCTGTGAGGCAAAACATTTAAACTCTCACTTTTCAAATTCAAATAAACCACCGTGATCTGCAAAACTAATTGTTAGTGGCAGGGGTTTCATTTCTTTCATCCCAGTGAAGTCCTACAGATTGAAGCTGCAGATTTGCGGGAAGTTTTGGGTTCATGTGCCCTCTCCTTGTCTGTGAAATTACCATCTGCATTTTATGCAGCAACAGAGCCATTCTTTTGTTTCTCGGCTTGTAGTGTTTGTTTGACATGCAAAACTTGATCTAAAATGCATTGCTCAGATATTTTAAAAAGTGTTTGCTTTCCAGCTGAAAGCTTTATTGTTAGTAAGTAATATTTAGTCTTATTGGTAATGCACTTGCTCTTTATTTGCGACTAAAAGGACTAATTCATCTTCTGGTGAATTTATTTCCTGAGATAAAGCATTTGTGTATGTGCTAGTATGGTAAAATGGGAAACTTCCCTACCTGAACAACCCCAGAGCACTTCTGGAATACAGTCCTTTTTCTTAGTCTTAATTGAAGAGTGAGTTATTAATGACTGAGAGCCTGCAGATGAGAGCTTGTTGGCAGTTCCTTTGCCCCTGGAGAATATAGCTGGTGAGGTACTTTCATTTTTTTAAGCTAACAAGGTATCTGCACTTGTTTTGATAGCAGTCCTCACCTAAGCGTCTAAGGTTGAACAGATTGCATCAGGCCTGATTTGTAAGGAAAGGCTTTCAACTTGAAACTGGACTGTGTGACAAACATGGAGTTGGATTGTTAGGGTTTCTATTTATTTATTTATTTATTATTTTCTTTGAAAACATCTCAAGTTCCTATCCCACTCTTTGGATGTAGACACAAAATTAAATCTCACACAAAAATGCTTTTTTAGAAAACAATACTCATCAGTGGTTTTGTGAGGAAGTATATCCTGGTTGCTTTGTAGATGTTAGCACTGTGTGTTTGCTGAAGACACTTTCTCTGGATTTCTGATTTCATGGAAAAACTGAAGAGTTAGAAACTTTATTAACCTTTATGAAACGTTATTGACCCACAGCTGTAGGACAGGTCAGTTCTCAGCAGGCTAGGGAGCAAAGGCCATCTCTGGTGCAGTGGAATTGATAACCCTTATCTTGTTCACAGTTTCCAATGGCTCTAGGGTGAGGATTTTTGTAACAGGCGAGGCTGGAAAAAGGTGGCTTCTGGTGAGGCTTCTGGTGTTGCATTAGTTGCTACAGCTTACCATTGGAAATGTTCATTATATGGGTTCCTTATATCTGACTTGATGTACCAAGATGTGTTGCAAAAGGGTGAAAAGTTTATAACACACCAAACATCCTCTGTGTTTATGGGCCGACTGGGACTTAACATGAGCAGTTTGTGGGGTTTTTGTTGTTGTTAGGGGTTGGTTGGTTTTGGTTTGCTTGGTTTTGGTTTGTTTTTTAAATCAAGACATGTCCTGAGCTATTTACATTGGAATGTTATGGCTGCGTGAGCTGCTTGATTGTTAGCAGTCCTTTAGTCAGCAGAGTGTTATCTCTTAGGAACTCATTACTCTGACACCTCAACATATTTCTTTATTCTGTGCTGGGGGACATCCTGGTATGCTGGACAACAGGGTCAAATCTGTAATGCTTGAAACCAAATAGGCTTTACAAGAGGAAAAATTCCAAACCTTTAAACAGGAAAGAACACCAAGTTTTCATTTTTGCCTCTTAGAGTACAATTCTTTGAATGGCCTTGTTATTTTTACTTTCTGAATGTACTCAGAGTGTGTTACTAGTTTGGTACATTTGACGTGAGTTCTGGTTTTGGATGGTGTTTACCTAAGAATTGTTAAAAACCCAGAAAATTTTAGAACCTTAAATAAATGAGCGCTTGGTTCACAGATAGGTGAGATATTTATCTTTAATGAAAAGAAATGTTTCACAGAGGACAGCAAAATGTCTAGATAGTACTCTGAGGGGAAAGTTTATAGAAACCCTTTATTTTAATTCAGTTCTGATTAAATGCTAAATAATATTGCTTTATATAGACCATGCAGACGCACAGCTAAGGTTATATGTGGACCTCTGCATCAAGGTGTAAAGAGAAATCTTTGGAGATGTACCGTATTAGAGGAAAAAGAAACATGCAAGAAATGGTTTCCGCATAATTTTTCTCTGTGACCTCATTAAATAATAAAAATCGTGTAAAATGTAGTCCAGCGGCACTTCAAGTTATTTTACTGGTTCTATTCTGTGAAAGTTACAGAATCACAAATCAGAAATTTATGTTCTGTAATTTCTATGCTATATCTAAGTAATCTGGTAACAGCCAGGTGTAAATAATCATAAAATTCAAGTGTGTCTCACTAGCTAAAAGATTGCAACTAGTTTACTTTTAAAACATTAACCTGCTTAATAATTAAATGGTATAGTGTGCCATTGGCAAAGTCGACAAGAACATAGGTAGGAGCTGAAAACGTTTTAGACTTGAAAAGTACCTCAGAAATATGTTTAATTTCTGGAATAGAGCAGCAAAACATCAATATAAAAACTTCTGCCTTTTAGAGATCATATTTTACTGAGTATAGCAATATTAATTTTCTTTACCTTTTTTCTTTTTTTTTTCCTTTCAGCCATAATCAGCAGACCACGTCATTTAGACATCCTGTGACAGGACAGGTTTCTCCAGAAAATATTGAATTTATTTTACGAGAAGAGTAAGTAGTTTTATACCCATATCAAGAGACCTAAAACACTAACCCATTTACCTACAGTAGATTAGTACTTTAATTTATTGACAGTTCTTCTGATATTGTAGAAAAATATAATTGAGGTTTGTGCTTAAAATTTTGCTTCTCACTGTGATAGCATGTTTTTGATTCCATGCTAGGACTTGAGGGAAAATCTTTATCAAATCTTCAAAAAAAACCCCCAGACAAACCCAAGAATAAACAAACAAAAAAATTTGTAAAATTTACTTAAACAATAATGCTTTCGACTTATATAAATATCAGGTAAACAGAACATAAATGTAAAGTGCTTTTGGAGCATATTGGAAAATTTGTGCTGAAATTGAAATACATAAAATACTACCAGTTTCCATTGCATTTCCTTGGTTTACTTTCATTTAAGATGTTCTACATTGATCAGCTGTTTTCCTTTGTTCTAGAAAAATGGAGTTGAATATATTTGTTTCCAGCATATTTTATCTTGATTGTCTGATAAAAACCAAACAAAAGTAAGAAATGTAGGTGTTCAGTCTGGTGAAATTGGTCACCTTTGGGTTGATGTTGAATTGGATCATTTCTCTGTGCGCTTCAATTCCTCCTTGTCATGCTGGCTGCCTGCTAGATTGCTCCTGCAGTCCTTTTCTAATGGAATGACTGGGTATCTTCCCTAGACAGAAAACAATCTTGGACAAAATTCTGTATCCTTTCTAAAACCAAAGGGCAAGAAGAATGGGAAAACACCAGCTAGTTTTTCTTTTCCAGGCCAGTTTTCCAGCACTGCTCAAGCAGCCTCTATCCCCTCGTGTTGCAGAGTCCGGGCATCCTGCTGTGATGACCTGGATGTGGGGCTTGTGTGGCTGCCTGCACAGTTCTGAGCTCTCTACATTTCAAATTCTGTGGCATTTAATTTGCTGTACATTTTGGTTGGGCTGCTATCAAAAGCCAGTTACAACATGAAGAAAAATGAGGCCTAGAGGAAGGCCGTTCAACACTCCCAGGAGACTGAGCCTTTTCCAGCAATGTCTTCTCCTGTGTCTTGGAGAGGTAGAACATGGCTATAGAGCTCAGAGGTTCTGAGAAAGCCCTGAGAAGAACTTCTCAAAGAGTTTAAAAGCCAAACCAACAATAATAGCAGCAAAACCCCTAAAAAACCACCAGCTAAACAGTTGCTCTGCCCCAAGTCAAAGTAAAGCCAAGGCCAATCCTATATTAAGATGCCTGATGAGAGCTAACATGAAATATAACATTGCAGAAAAGGACTGTGATTAGGTATGAAGGCTGTGGGGTGGCTGCTGAGCTGGTGGTCACTCCAGCTGTCCCATGGCATGCAGGTGCTTTGCTGCCCAGCTGGGTTTAACTCTTTTACAGGTGTGAAACAAGCTGGTCTACCTCTCTCTCCTAGTGAGGAGAAGCAGGTGTGTTGCAAATCAGCAAGTCTCACAGGAAGTATGGACAGCAGCCACTGAGCATGTGTTCCAACTTCCATCTGTTAATTGATCTTTAATTTATCTGTTGTAAAGGTTCAGTCAAATTTAATATGAATTTAAACATATGTACTGGAAAATAGGTGTTTGGATAACCTCTTGAGGTGTCTGCCCGGATTAGTCACTCTTGCCTAGGCTGTTTTTCATTTTGTAGTCATGGTAGCTGATAAAATATTAAAAACAGAATTGAAAGAAGTACTTGTTGGTGGCACATGGATTTAGTGATCTTCAATGTATGTTAGAGGGTTTTTTGGGAGAGAAATGGAAGTGCTTATTTGGAGGGAAATCTGAGCATGTAGACTTTAGTTACCCACACTGAGATGGTATCAAAACCAGGAAAAATCTTACACTAGCAGAGTTAGCAGAGAGAGGTGGTTTCAATTCTAAAAGAAGAGGGAATGGCTGGAGGGATAGAGAGAAGAGTAAATGTTTCTAGTCACTGCTCAGGAGAGTCTTTGCAAGGATGTTTCTCTAAGCTTTATTATTGGCCTGAAGAACATACAGTGTTTTTAAAATCAGATGCTTTTAATCTGTCAGTTAAAATTGCTTTAAAAATGTCTTTTTCAAATGTGTGGGATGCTCTGGTTTCCTTAGTTTTGTACCACTTCTGTGCAGCAGTGGGGGTTTACACAGGGGCTTTTAATGTGTGAGTTCCTGTCAGGTGATGATGTTGACATATGTGGATGTGTCTGGTGAAATCTGAGGAGCTGTTGGCACTTCCCTGTCCTAGGGCCTAGGAACAGTAATGGGGCTGTGCCTGCTTTCAGTCCTTTTCCCTCAGGCATCAGGGATTTCTCAGAATGGTGGTGTTGGTCGCGTATAGTTTGGAATCAGTGTTATAGATCCCTATCACATGATGAAATGATTTCCACCAGAAGGAGTCAGGTCAGAGAGGCAGTCTTTGCATTGGCATGGTCTGTGGAAACTTTCCATCGTGGGATCCTTTGACCAAGACTACTTTTTCCTATAGCTGAAGAACCCTATCTGAAGCAGTAGCACTCTTAAGGGTTTCATAAAAGGTGGTTTGTTCTTCAGTGCTGTTGTGACATGATTTATTACTGACTGGTTGATTTTAATTTAAGATTAGGGCCGAGGAGTTGTTAACAGATGTTGACTGGGAGCTAGTGAGGAGAAGTGAGCACAAACTTGTTCAGGCTGCAACATACATATATATTTAAAAGGACACATTTTACATCAGAAAAGTAGTTTACAGTCATGGAGAAATGATGAATGTGGGGACTGCTCTGGCCATTCCTCATCCTGGAAGCAGTGTTCTGGCAAGAAGATTTGGGAACAAGTTTTGGAAAATTACACCAATGAGTGATGTAATCCTAGCTTGATTATGACTCAGTTGTGAACCAAATGCCCTTGATTCACTTGATCAAATGAGAAATGGACACTTTCAGTAGAAGGCTGAGAGTGTATTTCACTAGTCTTTTCCCAAGGCGTTTAAACAATATCACATCAATTTTGCTTTTCAAGCTGGAACCTGTGACATTTGAATTACATTATTTTTTGATCCTTATACTATTCTTTCTTGCTAAACGTGTTCTAATTTAGATTTCTTTTTTTCTTTAAAGCAGTGATTAGTAATTCCTTATTTGCTAAAACATTTTTAGCTGGAACCACTATCAATTCTCTACCTTGTACTCTGTTTTTCCAAGCTTAACAGCTTTGGTCACTTGGTGTGTGGGACATACGTTCTGTACCTTTCACTAGCTCTGCTTGTGAGCCAGCTTTTCTGCATGTCACTTTTAGGTTTCTTTTTTTCTGATGGAATGATTGATCATAGGTGACTGCAAGATGGAGCCTATGAGCTCATTGTTTGCTACAATAATTTAATTGTACTTTTTCTTCTCTATTCCTTTACTAATAATTCTTAACATACTTTGGCTGCTGTTACTCATTGAGCTGATATTTAAAAATAACCTTTCCTTGGCAATGTTGTTTTGAGTGATAAAACTGCAGAGATATTTTTCATTTCTTCCTCTTTCAAATTACTTTTCTGTTGTTGGTGTTGAATTTAGTTAGGCATCATGGTTGCTTGTATCTGAAGATTTTTTTTCTATCTCTTTCTACCAGCATTTCAGTTTTTGTCTGGAATAATTTTTATTTTCTTTTGACTTGTTCACCTCACAGTTTTTAGGCTCCCATTGAAATAATCTGAGTATCTTGCCGTATAGGAAGCCCCTCCATTTCACAACTGCCCCTTGATTTCTGTGCTTTGTTTTCATGTTTTTAATGAACCCTTAATCCACAAAGGGACCTTTCTTAAGCAGCCAATGGAAAAGTGAGAATTAATGATAAGTCTGCCAGACAGGTATTAGGTTTTTAGTTAACTGCATTGTTACACATGCATTTCTGCGAAAAGAATCTATGATAGAATTACTTAGGATAGCTGTATATCATGTTTAGATTTCTCCTCCCATATCTTTGTTTAAATAACAGTTCTTTAAGTAATTGTGGACAGAAAGGAAGAACCAGGCACATGCAGTCATGTAACTAATGTTAAACACACAAGTTGTGTATTAGGAGCTGTATATTTATTTGTCATAGCAGTGTGCTTGCAAATGAGAAGATAGTACCTTAAAAAAAAGACTTGAACATAAATGTAGATGTATGTACAGTGTGCTTAATCCAACGAGTGCTATCCACTTTCTTGCCTGTTTTTGTGTGCCTGATAAAACCTGTGTATCACCTCTGGGGAGAGAGCCATCTTATTTTATCTATTGCATTTGGTTACTATAGCAGCAAAAGTATCAGGTGGAGAGGAAAGAGGAGACCCAAACAACCCCAAAATAAATATCTACCTTGTTTACATATATAGAAATAGTAGGAGAGTTGTTTTTTGTTTTTTTTTTTTTAATCTAGCTGATTAGGAAATTTATTAGTAATAAAACTACATTGACGCAATGTTATTGCATCATGTCTGATTCCAACAAATAAACTTTTTAAGTTGCTGGAATGGATGTGCATTTTCCAAGTGGACTGATCTTTATGATCTCTTGTGAGTATTGCATTTTCAATATGGGCTACTGCTGTAGTAATTTTGATTTTTTATTGTTCTTGTTCGGTGTTGGGGTTTTTTAATAACCATAATGTTGGCTATGTAATTTTTTCAGCTGGTAAATATGGTTTCTGGAGATATACTAGCAATGTTTAAGTAGAGCAGGGAGTTGCTTGACAGGAGATATTATATAGAGTGTTATTTTCAAGTACTTAAAAAATTTACACGGTACTGGAGCTCCAAATGGACACACTGCAATTCTGTGTGTGTATTCACACACTTGTGGGAGGCAGTAAGAAAACTAGCCTGAAAATAGTAAAACAGCATCACTACGAAGACAGAATGGGGTATCTTGGATAACAGATATTAGCAAACATCTTTTGTAATAGTAAGTTTGAACTAATGTTTCTGAGTGCACAGAGTCAATGCTGTAATCACTTATTTTTAAATTTGAATCTGTAAATACTGTTAGGACAGTGTTAATCCCCTTAACATGCCAGGGTGTTTCAGGTAATTCTGCATATTCTGCCAATTTTTATTTGCTTTTAAAAACACTGAGAATATTGATAAGCTGTTAAGAGACTTGAAAACCTAACTTTTATGTTCTGATTTCATGCAAAAAGTCTATTCTATCCTTGAAATACTACACACAAATACTGAAATAAATTCACAGTATTGTTTTGTATTTTCTGTTAAATGTTGGGTACAGCAAGTTTGTATCACCATCACCAGTGTTTGCTGCTGGAGACTTTTTATAGGGCAATAATAATGTATTTTCTCTTTCAATGGACTTAATGTCTCTTTTTTTTGCTATTTGAATTCTTCCATGGCAACAACTTAATATTTTTTAAAAAGCATTTTTCTGCTTGTGAATTTGAAGATTGTCATTAATTTGATACTACTAGAGAGGGAAAGCCTGGTTTCTTGGCAGTGATCACTTTTAGTAGCAAGTGGAAGAGAAATCACTGTATGATCACATAATAAATGCTTAGAAATTGCATTTTTATCATTCTCTATTGTATTACGATTTTCTCATGATGGTCTTGTTAAACATGTAGCTTATTTTCCTTTGTAATTCTTCCATTTTTTTGAAAGTGCAGTATTTTTAACCTGCTGTGAAACAGTATTTTGGGGAATAGTGAAAATCTGTTAAACCAGAGTAGAAATTTTAAATTAAGACCATTCCTCTGGGGTTATTCCTTCTTCATTAATTTTTTTATTGGAAAAAATAATTCCAATTTGTCAAAACTTAAATTGTATTTTTCATTTTCGTCAGCAGAAATAGCTTAGTCAGGCAGTGTCATATATGGGAAGTTTCTTAATCTGCATTTTGCAGAGACTGGATTCAAGGGTGATTAAATGCTGAAGTAGGGTATCTGGTCCATAAGAGGTGAGGAAAATTGACTCAAGGTGACATGATTAAGTTCTCTTGCTTTAAAGGATGGCCAGGAATTTTAGGGGCTTGCTGTAGGTTGTTCTTGTATCTTGGACCTGAGGTTATGTATAAAATCTAGAAAGAAGGAATTTATGCTAGATATGCAAGGTATAAATAAAATGGGACCTAAATTGTGTTACTTACTTGCAAGCTTCATTGAAAACCCTGGTCACAAATGGAAAAATATGCTTTCCCTGACACCAAGCTACATATACAAGCTTTTGGACAGATAATTGTTCAGGTTGTAACTGAGGAAGAGCAGCCATGGCAAATACTTTGTCCTCTGTTAAACCTTGTGTCAAGCTACTGAAATCACAGACTCTTCTCTGTTCTTGTGATAACTGTGATGACTCCTCAGAATTATTATTCTGTTCTCTGTTGTGTTCAGATCTGGAATTCAGTGGTAGCAGCAATCATGTTTGGTGTAGCTTATACACCATTTTTAGTTTTCCTAAGAAATGGCTTTGGTGACTGGGAAAAGGAGAATCATGTGTTGTTAATTGTTTGTTTTGTTGTGTTTTCTTTTCTGATGTGACTGTATTGCTACTTGTTATTTGCTAAATTATGTTGTTAGTGATTTTTGAAAATGCCACCTGTGGTTTTAATTTAATTCAATGCTGGTGTCAAGCTCAGCTGCTGAAGCTTCTCTTCACAGAGATTTTATTTTGCCCTTCCATTTATCCTTTCAATTCTTCATCTGGGTGGCTGTACTGAATTCTTACCTGTTGAACAGGTTCTTCCGGTAGGATTGACCTCACTTATGCTTTAAATGGATATCTGAGCTAGTTATCAGGATTTCTGGAATCTTAGGATGACTCAGAAATTACACATTTCTAACAACTATCTGCCATGAATTGCACCATTTTACTTAAAAGGTATTTTAATAATTCATATTATGCTATGAATCATATTTTGGGCAGATTCAAAGATACAGCATTAAGTTAGTGAAAGATCTAACAGCAGTCTAGACTCAGTTTGATTTTAAATAAAAAGCCTGTTATTGCCAAGTGCTGATTCCTGTCCTTTTCTTCCCAGTACTGGCTCTTTCACAGGTTTCTGGCCAAGTCTCTAAATTGGGCACAGTTTGCTTTCACTGCATAGGCCTTATCTTCTCTCTTACCGCACTTGATTCTCTCTTGAGTTTGCAGACAGTTTGGCAGGTTTCTCCCTCCTGATGCATAGACAAATACCAATCATCAGATGTCACTGCTTGAGAAAGACCTGAAATCAAAATAACAGGAGTGGTGCAAAGGAACTTGCAGACATATGGGAAATATTTGACTAACTTGTCGTTTATCTGCACGCTGTGAATTTTAAATATAAAAATGCCAAACTGAATGTTTGAAACAATTATTTCGTTTTGTTTGCTTTCTAGACAGAATTCATCTATGTCCAACCAACAAATAAACCAAAGGCCTTCAAGCATGGTCAGTGAAACGTCCACTGCAGTAACTACATCTGCTGTAGATACAAAACATGGCTCTAAGGTAAAGGAAAAATCTGGTTTTTCAGCTTGTTGATCAGAATTTCCCTAATTTTAAATGCAGTATTCTTATGCTTATTTCAATAGGGCTGTGGATTCAGCCTAGAAGTCCACTAAGACCTCAGAGAAGAGGTAGTATCTTCTACCCAGACACAAATCTTTTAAGAGCACTGTATACAGCAGTAACAGCACTGTTACAGCTCTTTTAGAAGCACTGTATACCCACATGATAGCATTGAATGGTAACTTCTACTGTAGTGATTGTGACAAAGAAAGTTTGAGAGTCATACAAATGGAAGTGAATATATGTAATATTAGTATTTCAGCAAGTGTTTTGGTGGTCCAGTGTATATGGCAAGAAGTGATGCATGATACCAGGAATTTGCAGTTCTTACTTTTTCATGAAATCTTATTGCCTTTCCCTCCTCTTAGTAACAATTAAATCCTTCTCTGCCGTCACTGCAGTGCACAAGCAGTGCAGGCACCAAGTTCACACACATAATGTTTAAAAGTAGAAAAGTTTATTCCTTGTCATTGACAAAAGACCTGTGTCCATTATTGAACAAAATATAATAAAGTGCTGTACTTGAAGTGTCACCATCTATTTTAATCCTTCTTTGACCTTACAATAAATTCCAGAACAGTGAGAATGGTAATGGGTGGCTAAAAAGGGATAGAGCAATATTGAAAAAATTAGCACAGATAAGATAGTTTTCCTAACTTTGACAGCAGTTCTTAATCTTTTCAGTTTGTTTTTTTTTTTAAATGCAAAATTGGGAAGCCTCTTATGTAACTGAGTTTAAGAAAGGACTTCACCGAATTGATTGCAAAGATATTTTGTTTTGTTGGAATACTTAAAATCTTTCTACTAATGTTCTGATGTGCTTGAGTATAGGAGATGATACAATTTCATGAGAAGCTAAAAAATAATTTTTTAAAAATTATTTTTAAAACCCTAAGTGTACGAGTTACTGGACTAACACAAAGATTGCAGTGTATCAAATCTCAAGAATACATTTATCTTTAAAGTGCTAGATGAACTTATCACTGCAAACAGTAAGCTTAGTAGGTTACTTCAATTAGTTGAAACACTTCTTTTTGATATTTGAAGAGTCGAACTTACCAAAGTATGTCAGCATTTGCTTTTATTATATTTACCCTCCTTACTGTGATTTTTTCAAGCCTGCATTAGAGGCAGAAAAGTCATATTTTCCCTCTTTAAACCAGCAAATGTACTGGGGACCTGATATGGTGCTTTGAGCTGGGGAGTTCTCCAGTGACACAGTTGGGTTTAACTTAGTCATGATCACACTTCTGCCAAAAAGTGTGCGTCCTCTGACCCCTGCTCTTTCTCTTTGTCATGTGCTTGCACTGATCTAGTCAGAGATCAAAAATGGGGACTGGATTCCACTCCCAGGCCACCAGCATGCTGGAGGCTAATTCACTGGGCATGTCAGAACCACACAGCTGAATGGGAGGGTGAAGCTTTTTTCATCATAGCTTAGAGAATATCCAGAACCACCTCCCAAGACTTTGACTGGTCTAGTTTTGGTCTGTCTTTCTATTCTGTTTGCAGTCCAGTGTAAGGGTGGCAATGCATGCTTCTGGCAGGCTCCCAGGTGTGGTTTTTTAAACACATAGCAGCTTTAGACTTGGAATAAAGCTCTCACAGAGGCTTTGCCAATACTTTGCTTCTCCACCAAGTTTGTTTTTATAAGATCCATTCTACTTTGGGTCCTTAATAAATACTGGAGTTTTAATGAAGTTGAATGTCTTTCTTACATATGCTTTGTTTCATCATTGCATATGTTAACAGGGTTGAAATCTCTTCTCTTGTTTTGAAGAGTCAGAAGATCTGTTAAATTCCTTCACAGCCTAACACAAAAATTATTTCAAGCGAACTAGCAGTGAGACAAAAGGCTGTGACATAAATAACCTGTGTCCTCCACTTTGAGGTTGATTTTTGGCAGGTTGAGAGTAGATTTTAAGGTCTTTCCATCTATTTCTAAATGTTTTCTTCCCTGAATTCCTTTATCATTCTTTCAAAGAACGAATTCCCAGACGCAGACATGAAGCACAGTCATGAAGCCAGACATGTTCATGTTCTCTACTTAGCCAGGCTAATTTTTTTTTTTTTTTAATGAAATGCTTCTCTGATTTAGTCCCGCAAATGGCATCACAGAATGGTGTATGTATAGCGTTGGAATTCTGGCCAAATTCAGACTGTTTTTTTCTGTAGAGCTGTGCAAATTTGGGGCCAGTATTTTGATGCAGGAACTGTCTGAGTAAGTCATCTAAAGACTTTAGACCAATGCAGTCTATTCTACTCTTTGACATTTGAGGGGTATGGAGTTGAGGGAATGAAAAGCAAAAGGGCATTTTGATAAACTGCAGTTATTCTCTGTCCCAAAGATCTGCTGTTCATAGCCAATTCAATTACATGATTAACCATATTAAAAGTCTTTTATATTGATTATTAATTAAGGCTATGGAGGAATAAGGATCTTTCAGTTTGACAGTAAGGAACATTTGGAATTTAGTCTGTTAAAACATCTGGTGGTGTGAATGGGAGTTAGTAAATATTACTGTGCTATGCAGGACTTTGGCCAAGTAAAAAATGAAAGCATAGTAGGGAATGTATTTATTATTCTACATTTTGAGAGCATGTTTTGGATGGATCCTGCATAACAGAAGTCATTGAATTGTTGATGACACTGGTAGTTGCTGGTATTTCTCTGAGATAAACTGGTGAGGAATACAAGTGAAGAATGGGTCTAGCAGTGGTGACAGGTATGTGATGTGCCAGCACTGTCTGGAGCTGGAGTGGAACACAGGGTCTCATTCACAGCCACTGTATGTGAATGCTCAAAATTAAGAGCAGGATTTTTGAAGAGCTTCAGTTTTTTTCTATTTGAAAAATAAGGATTTTGTGTAATTTTCTTATATATACTGAAAGGATTCATAAGTTCATTTCTAAACACTGAGATTTTTTGGGTTAAAGAGTTTGTAACTTAAACAGGTGGCTTTTTATGGGTTGATTTTTTTAAAAAATTCCTTCGAGGTTGAAAGTTCCATGTTTTATTATGCATATGTATTTGCATATTTTGACCAAAATACAGTCTTCCTCTTTGTTATTTAAAAAAATTGTTCCAAATTAAAGCCTGTCTATACTTTTTTTGTTTAAAAGAAAGAAAAAAAAAATATAACTAAGCTAGCAACTTTCCTCCTCAGCTACAAGCTACTGTAAGAAAGAAGACGAGGCAGTGATGAAAAGAGATTTGAAAATTTTGACTCTTGACATTTTTGAGTTTTGTTGCAAAAACTTAGCAGTCATGCACAAGCAAGTCAGCATAACAAATGTGTTGAAGTCAAAAGTGACTTTTGTGTCTTCAGTGATACAGATAGCTGTGCTGACCTGCATTTTTAAACTCATGATAATGATATCAGAATAATTTAAGTTAGGAAAAGACTACTGCAGTGCAGAGAAGTAGTTTAAAAATATACTTCTTCTTTTAAACCAATTTCTTAGTCTAGCCAGTGGAAGCAAGGCATGTCATGCAGTATCTGTTATGCTTTGTTTTATTCCGGAGCAGAATAAGATGATCAATATTGAAGGTTATATGAGAATTTTAATTACATAAAGTATCCTAAAATGATGGGGTTTTTTTCCATTATGGGTATTGGATTGACATATAATACACCTTTGGAATAATATAACAGCCTTTGGAATAATTTTCCTGCTTCCGTGCCATAGAAATTGTTTGGTCTTTTGACCAAGTCCAAGGATGATTTTTCTACATTGTGGTCTGCATTTTTAAAAAATTACTATCAGAGAAAGTGCTTGATTAAAAGATCTGGTTAAAAAAACCCCCAAATTTAAATGCTGCTGTAAGGCTAGATCAGCTACACTTCAACTGCTCCTCAGTTCGTCCACCCTTCCAAAGATCTACATGAGAGAAAGATTAGGAAACTAAATTCTATACATTTTGTAAAATGATTTCTGTTCAGCTGCAAAGTATAAATAAATAAAAACAAAAATAGATTCTTGACTTTTAGAGCTTTAACGAATTTGGGCCTCATTATTTTTCATCACCCTTTTGATGTAGCTGTTGCATCTTAACATTCAGCAACAATTTTTAAGTGCTCAGCTGTATTGCTTACTTCTCACTTTTCTTGAAAACAGCCTGTATATGGCTGTGTTTGCCCAAAGCCTGTGCTCTGCAGCCTGTTAGCTGAGTGCCTTAGCACAGATCTGGCAGAGACACGGCCTGGGAGATCTCGGTGATACCATCCTCACCTGACCTTTGCTATCAACTGGTTTTTGCCAGCTGGATGGCAGGGGCACCTCCTCAGAAACCTGTTTCACAACCTGCTCTGCTGGCTTTCTGCCAACAACTGTGGACAGGTATGGGCTTTTTCCTCAGGTGACCCCCTGTGATGTGCTGGGGCACTGGTGGTTCTTGTGTAGACTCTCACTGAGCTGCTGGGGAAATCTTGCCCTTTGACAGCTCCTCACAACTGTTCAATCTGCCTCAGTTTCATATGCTATAGCACCAAAAAAGGAGTGCATTTTTTTCATACTGATTGTAGCTATTATCTTAACACTTCATTAAGACAGGAAATTTAGTGCAGATTGGTAAAGTTTGGCCTTCATCAATCCAATCAACAGAATGCATTTGAAGTTATAATATTTTGCTAGAATTATTTATATTATATGCTGTCTTCTAGTCCAGGTGTTGCCTGACTGTCAGGAGCAGTACACTGAGATATTTTTCTGATGTTAGCCCTTGTGTGTGATGAATATGTTTGTTCCCAGAGCTTTGTTTGCCTGCAGCCTGCAGAGCGTCTGTACCCTGACAAGCTCAGAGATTAGAGACACTGTAAGGATAGAATTTGGACAGCTCTTTTCTTGGAGAAGTTGGCATTAACTGTAAGGGTAGTCTGCCCTAAAGCAATTGGAGGAGCAAACTGGGCTGAGACTGGAAAAGAACAGGCATTGAGTGATTTTGCTTTTTCACAGGTGGAGAGGCCTTGCTTGTTTGTTTTTGAAATAGCTTTGCCCATGTGAGTCAAAACTGAGGTTTATTAAGACACAAATCATTACCTTGTGATTCCACTGGCTGCCATGTGGGTCTCTTCCCTGGTGGCATCACTGTCTTCTCCTTTT
The DNA here is from genome assembly GCA_013399915.1 of Illadopsis cleaveri. Classification (NCBI taxonomy): domain Eukaryota; kingdom Metazoa; phylum Chordata; class Aves; order Passeriformes; family Timaliidae; genus Illadopsis; species Illadopsis cleaveri. Next base: position 568,622 of record VXBB01013657.1, on the reverse strand, counting down.
GTTTGCAAGGGCAGAGTCCAAGCATTTTATTAATCTAACAGTGTTGTTTGAATTTAAACAGGAAAGGAAAATTAAAATCCCCAAAAAACCCCCCACCAAAACTCCCCAAAAACCCAAGCAAAGAAGAGGAAGAGTAGGATTCACCTGCTCAAAGTCCTTTGCATGTAAGACACTTGTGCAATATTGTCCAGAGAGACTTGCATGCAGCTTTCAAAAATACTTCCCAGGCACACTAAAATTTCCACAGTTCCGCCTTTCTGACTTGACACACCAATGCTGCTGCTCTTCAGCAGGAGCTGGCACACCATCCTGATGAAAGTGGAAGGTTGACTTTGCTCTGTTGTAAATATCATTGCCTGTTTACTTGCCCTTGAAAATGCCATGAATACTTTGTTGCTGTGTAATGAAGTATAAGTTACTGCAGTGAGAGTGTTTGTAATGTGAAATGAGTCTCAGTGCAACTCAGAAACCACTGCTACATTTATACTTCTTTACAGGTTGTGAAGACTGGAAACAAAGTTCACAGCTTTGGAAAGAGGGAACAAGCCATCAGGAGGAATCTCAATGTTCCTGTGATAGTGAGAGGCTGGTTGCACAAACAGGTATGCATGTGATCACCTGTATCTGTTCATATACTTCAGTGTAATCATCAAGGAAGAGCCGGTGCCTTCCAAGGAAATGAGAAAGCAGAAGCTTGAGTGTTGACGACACAGGGCAGTGTTGGGTTCTTCCACAGACTTCTGTAATGAGGAATTCATGCTTGGCAAGAAAACCAAGATTTACAAATGGGTTTGATTCAGAAGAGGAAACTGATAAATGGACATCACCATCAGAGCTCAGTGTTGAGGCTGTAACTTTGTTATCTAAATCTGGTTATTTTCCCTGGTTTATCCTGCTGGCTTGTTGTCAGAGTGATCTTTGACTCCCTCAGAACACAGTGAGCCTGAGGTTGGCTGTGAAGGCCTTATTCTGTTAACTTGGTTATGCCCTTCTACCCTGATCAAAGGCTTAATTCCAGTCCCTATGCCATTTTGCTCTCCGGAAGCAGGAGGGAGAAAATTACGGGAAATTAGGACCCATTCACCACACAGCAGAGTCTGGATCATAGAATTTCATCCAGTGAACAGAATTCTACAGCTGCTATATCTTGAACTCTTAAGCTGTCAGAAACACATCTTTGAGTGTAATAAGCAAATAAAGCTGTTTGTTGTAGGGGAATAATTCCCCTCCTTCTCATTTGGCAGCCTGTGTCTACCAGATTATCACCAGAGATCCAGCAGCTAGATTTCGGGGTGGGCAGGAGAAGGCTGGAATCTGAGGCTTACAGTTATGGTTTTACATGCACAGGAAAATGAGATAGGTGACAGCTGTCTGCTTCCTCCTGAGTGATGAGATGTAATTCTGCTGTGTTCTGCTCTCAGCTCTGTTGACATCCACTACCAAATCCTTTAGTTTTCAGGACAGAATCAGAACTCAGACACAGTATGTGTTGCCAGTCTTGTAGCATGAAAATGGGGGCAGTGAAGAAAGTCCTTCCATACTTACTGTGATTGCAAAAAGGAGGAGGGAAATAGCTAGAACAATGTTGTATATCCTATTTGCTTCTGTCCCCTAACCTTTGCTTGTAAGCCCTTAAAACCTGAAGGTGCTTTTTGTGCTGGTCTCCCCAAAGCCTACCCAAGCTGAAAAAGTTGTTCTTGCCTAGGTTGTAGTCTGGGAATTTTAAAACTTCATAAATTAGTTTCAATGCAAATATTACTCATTTTGACAAGGTTATATGTATCTATATCTATATATACCTCCACAGGCATATTATATTATACTTCATTAAAATTTGCACATTATGCATCCTGTTTTATTTCCTAAGGAATATTTGATTAAATTACATTTTAGGCTTTGGTAACATATGGTGATTGAATTATACGATATCATTGCCTGAAATGCAAGGTCATACTTCACAGCTGTGTAGTGATTTTCATTTTGGTCTGCAGGCAATCTTTGTTGCAGTTTGTGCCATCCAGAAATACACTTTGGTTCTTTATTGCAGATAAAATAAGCATTGGTTGTGTACAAGGTTAATCTGAATGTTGTTTGGGATGGGGGTTTAATTAATGAAAAATAGCAGTTTGAATATTCTGCCCTCATTGTTTTGTAGCTGGATGTTTTGCCTCTTGTCTTTCTTAGTACACAATATTTTGCTAAGATATAAATCATTTGTTTTGCAATTAGCAGTCATATTTAGGTAAACTTCTGATAAACTACTCCCTGGGTCAGCAACTGTGTCTGTTAACCTTCCTTAAATGAAAAGTGTGCTGCATTTCTTGCATTTCAGGATAGCTCTGGAATGCGGTTATGGAAGAGACGATGGTTTGTGCTTGCTGATTATTGTTTGTTTTATTACAAAGGTGAGTAGATATTAGCTGTCTTGAGTCAGTCTGAACAGTTGACCCGTACAAATCGTGGTGAATGCATGAGCTAACTCAACTCTTCAGATAAAGTTAGTTGTTCTGAGATGAACAGTGAAACCATTGCTTGGTCAGACATCTTAAATGCACAGCAAATTCTAGGCCAGAGTAGGGGAAGCAAAGGATGCTGTATGATATTTTTTCACATAATTTATGTTTCGTATATGCCACAGTTTACGTTGCAGAACATCTGACTGGAATAAATAAGATTTATCCTGTCTCTGATCTGTGTTCTGGTACCTACTAGCTTGCACTTGGATGTCTGAGTTTTTTGAGATTGCACTATGGCCAGATCAGGGCATTAGTTCAGTTTTAATCCAAGGGACAAAGAAAGAGTGAGAACTTCTGAATCCAGTAATTGTAGAAAAAATAAGGTTAGATATGATCTTAGACCTAACTAGGTATTACTTAAGGTAGTTTTCAAGTTTTGAATACTTCGTGTGCTACAATTTTGGGAAAGCCTTACAGAAATAGCAGACTTGGAATTCATGTTTCTAGACACTGCATTTCTGCTGTTGATATTTGGAGCCAGCAGTAAGAGAGATTTCCTAATTATAGCAATTAGCCTAGATGTACAGTGCTAAATGGAAGGTCCATCATGTTTTGCAGCCTGTCACTGTTCATTTGGCACAATAAACTTTATTCTTGAAGTGTATTCTTCTGGCTGAAGCTAAAAAGCAACATCCAACCCCCACCTCTCCCCTCCCCCCTAAAAAAAGAAAAAAACCTCAATAAAACCCCAGTCTGACTAAGTAAACAAACTCTAATCTTTTTTTCTTTAAAACTAAAATGTTTTTCTGCATGTATCACTGGTGTTGAGTCATAAGTGATTTTGCATCAGTAGGGACTTCAGGAAGTGTCCCATCCCAGTGCCTGGTGAAAGCAGGGTCAGGAAAGGAGTCTGCCCATGTTGCTCAGGGCTTAATCAAGTCTGGCTTTGCAAAGCTCCAAGGATGGAGATGGCACAGCTTCTTCCTTGGCCTGTGCCCCTGCTGCTCTGTCCTTGGGAAAGTGCTTTTCCTTATATTCAGTTTAAAGCACTATTGTTTCTGCTTAATGCCTGTTTTCTCTGTGTCCATAAAGGAGAATATATTGTTAGCCCACTGAACAGTGCAGGGAACTAAATCCTATTTTTTTATTCCACAGACAGCAGAGAAGAGTCTGTTCTGGGGAGCATCCCATTGCCTAGTTATGTAATATCTCCAGTTGGACCTGAAGATCGAATAAATCGCAAATTTTCTTTTAAGGTACATTTGCAAAGCTTATCAGCTTATTCATAGTTTATTTGCATTAGAAAAGCTGCTGTTGTAAACAAGAACATCATCTGTTTTCCTCTTTTACTTGTTACTAGTTTTTAAACGCAGACAGGTGTATTGACTGCCTGTTCAAATGTGACATAGCACTTTTTTTTTTGCCTATGAATTGACATTCATGTCTGTTACTTTGTAAGTGTCCTCAGAGCTTAATGAAGTGTCTCTGAGTAAAGAGCCTGTTTCTAAAATCAGAAATTAGTATTGACAAGTTGCTGTTTACAGTACTATTTACAAATTGGAAGAAAAGTTGTCTTATTTACTTTGTAATAGAGTACTTGATCTCATAATGGACTGATATCTGTTTGGTTTTGTTGTGGTTTTTTTAAAAAGAAAAGAATCGACTCAGATCTCACAGTTAGAAAATTACAGCACTTAGTCATCCTAAGTGGTATGGACTTTTTAAAGGAAAATGTACTCTTGTTTGATATAGTTTGTGGGTGGTTTTGTGTTTTTTTTTTTTTTTCCTAAAAAAAAAAATTGGTATAATTTTTTTAAATAATTGTATAATTTACAATTCTAGTCTTTATTACGTGAAATAAAACATATACTTCTTGACAGTGCAAAAAACTGACTCCAGATGATTGTCAAAATGGCAGCACTTAGGCAAAGTTGAGAAACTTCTGTGCCTGTGGCAGATTTAAAGTCAGAGCAGAACTTGTTTTTCTATCAAGCAAATCAGCTATGTAAATTTAAAAGTAATTTAAAAATCACGTTTTGATCAGGCATACTTTAGGAGATCTAGAAGGAATCTCTGTTTAATATTTTCTGTGCTGAAATTATGAAGAACATCTGACTTTCTCTTGCATTTTGGTTTTTTGAGGTGTTTTAAAATTGAGACTGCCTTTTATTACTTTCAGTTCTGTGCTCAAGTGGATAATGGTTTGAAATTTATTAAACAAATATTAACTTGGGAAATGTGTTTAAAAAAGACCCAGTGCACTTTGTGGAAATGTTTATTGTACTTTTTCAAATGCACTGAGCATGAGTTATCAGGATAAAGCTACAAAGAAATCTTTGCTTAAGAAAAACATTCCACCTCCAGTGTTTACTAAGTGTGATTCATAAAGCCCTCCTTTTCTAGAGCCTTTTCCTAGGAGGAAGCGTGTACTGAAAGAGGGGAACTCAATGTACTCTTTCTTCTAGGGTTCCCTGCTTTTGATTTTATTCAAATGCTGTTTACACACGCTCTTAAGTCGCCACTGGCCAAGTGGAGTTGAATCTGTGGTTTGGTCATGGTTAAACCTTTCCAGAAACAAATGTAGACTTCCCCTGTTCCTTTTAGGTTATCATATCTATATGAGCTCTACCAGGTATTTAATCTGAGTTTTCTTCTGAAAATATCATGAACCAGTAACCTGAGACTTTCAACACAGGGTCGTTACTAAAAGGTTGATATAGATAGAAATAGGGTGTTGATAGCAAAAGAAAGGTTATGCTAGAAAACTCTGTAAAAAAATCAGCATTTCATGTATCAGTTTGTCAGGCCAGTTTTAACACTGCTGTACGTGTTTGATGACTGACTGCAGGCTGGATGCTGCAGTTTGATTTTATTTCGACCCAGCTCCAAGGGCAGCAGGAGGATTTTGTGCAATTCCTGTGGTGCAGACCCTGTCCAACACTGATGTTTAGTGTTCACAGAGCTGGCTGTGGGCACCCTACAGCAGGAGCACACCCGTGCTGGCATCCATCACTCAGCAGCCATTACCTTTATCTCATCTCTTCAGGGCACCTCAGGACCCAGAGTGTAGATGGACATTCTGTCTCGCAGCATAGCACAGCCAGAAATAGAGCACACAGGCAGATTAAGCCCGAAAGAAAGATAAGGCGTTTTTTGCATTTAAGACCTGAATGAGTGGGAGGCTGTGCCATGGCACTTTTACATTTGGCCTGTTCTTTATTGAGATTGTTGTAAGTCTGTTACAACAGAGGGATTGGCTCCCATTTGAAGTGGCAACGAGTTTGGAAGCTAGGGAAAGAGAAAAACTGGAAAAAAGTTCACCTCTTTTGTTTGCAAAACTAGAGGAGGGAAATTTGCTAAGCAAATACATGGATGCTTTTTGCATATGATTTGGTTAGAAGGAGGCTTGTAAAATACATGCTCACTGAGGTCTGTGTTAAACCCTCAAAGTGTTAAAATATGCACTGTAGGAGTTCTCAAAATCCTTTTCCTTTCATCATTCCTGAGGTCCAGCTTAAGTTTTTGTGTCTCTTTGGGTGTTTAACAATTACAGGCCTGCAGAACTGTGTACAGGCTTTTGAAATGCAATCAAACCCCTACTTTGAAATAGAACAGTATGTGCATTTAATTTTTTTTTGTTTAGAAACTTCCCTTTTAGGTCTCTATCTTGGTACAATTTTTGACTCTTGACAGTTTTTTCACTTCCTTTATTTGTGCCAAGCAAAGTTCTGTGACTAGCTGGAAGCCACTGTCACTAAGCTGCGTGTGAGCCTAGAACTCAGGATCTTTACTGCATATTTAGTTCAGCACCTCACATCCTAAAGATAGTTAGTTAATCTAGTAGCTGCATTTTAAAGTAATGGGGTTTTGTTAGTACCAATATGAGTGAGCACAAATTCAGTGTTTAGATTTTAATGTGAAAAGGTTTGAAAAACATTAATATATAGCTGGAAATACTTCCTGTCATTAACAGAGAAATGACTGTACTTTGTAGTAATACAATAATTTTGGACAAGAATAGTATCAGTTTATGGTGGTTCATGTCATCACAGTCTCTTTAAAGGCCTTGTTGTCCTCAAACATGAAAATTATTTTTAATTGGTCTTACTAATGGGAGTATTTGTTCATTGCTTAAGCCACTGAGACCAGGACAAACTTTCTATCTGTTTCTTTAATCTCACTGGTTTTTCAAAAAAAAAAAAAAAATGGACATGGTTTGTTTCTTTATGTTCTCTGAATCAGTGTTGTTTCCTTAGGGGCCCCCATATTGCTCTGGGTCTGGGGAGTCAGGTGAAGAAATGCCAAGGGTTGTAAATTTGAGAGGTGCTGTTTTCGAATTTGGAGAGGGGAGTGTTCAAGCATCTAGAAATCCTTAAAAAGCTCAATATTATTTGAGGGTGAAAGGTGAGTTAGGTTTTAGTGAGCTGTTGTTTTGTTTGTAGTGAAGGCTCAGAGTATTGTTTCAATTTTTGCTCATAAAGGGTTCATAAATGTCAAAATTCAGGAGAAGGAAGATTTTTCTGTGTATTATAGCTTATTGACAGAACTAACTTGGAGGGATTACAGTTTTTAGAAAACTGTTCCCTTAGTTATCCCTTTGTTCTCTGAATGGTGGCTTTTCTCTCTTAGGTGTTTTGAACAAGTGGAGATGAACATAGCAGATATAGACATTAGTTACTTTTAGTAGAGTCTTTTGTTAAGTTGTGGTTTTTGGGGTTTTCTTTTTGTTTTGTTTTGCTGTTTTTTTGAAAGATGAATCTTTTAATGATTTTAACTTGTTTAATTTTTTGTCCTTGTCATGTCCTGGTGATATGCTCTTGGGGTTTACTGTCCATTTCTCCTACTGTGCACTATGGGAGAGAGACTGCTTTTCTTCTCAATCTATCCACATTAAGGCATCTGAATGCGTGAATAGGTACCAATATTATTTTTTCACTGTTGTGTGTATGGTGTACATTTGAGCATGTGCTGTGTTATAGGCTTTTTAGTATGCTGTAGCCATCCTAATAGCTTTGGCTTAAAAAAAAAATCCCAACCCCAAAAGGCCTGCTAGCTTCTGTCTGCCAGCAGGGACAGCTACAGGACATTGGCACAAAGTGGCTTTCTCGCATATAAAACACACTACTAATAAATAACTGAAATAAATTTGAATTTTCCCTTAACCAGTGTTACATACCGTGAACTTACGGATATTGTGTTTGTTGATAATCGCACACCATCTCCGCTGTTCCTTCTGAAGCTGGGAATGTTTATGGCTGTGAGAGCTTCAGTCTCTCAAGAGAGAGTGGTGCAGCACAGTTTGCATTTTGATACTGTTTCCACCTGCAGCCTCTTAGACAGTGCTTGCAGCTGTGTTCAAAGAGAAACCTAAAACACAGGTGGGTTATGTTGATCAAGGCATACAGGTCAATTAAGACAGCTGTTAAATCCATTTCTTGGTGTGGTATGCAGTCTCTGCAGATAGTTACCCAAAATTCTGGGTTTTTTAAGCAAGTATAAAGCCAGTGAATGGTTGGGTCCTACTGCATCCTCTGCATTGGGACATGCATAGTCTGCTTTGCTGCAGGAATTGATTCAGTTCTGAATTTTAACACCTTCTCCATGAAGGAGCTCTGTAGTCGTAAGGTCTCACATTAAAGTCACCATTTTCCCTTATATCTGGAGCTGCCAGTTTTTGGTCTCTTTATATNAATTTTAACACCTTCTGTGGGATCAACCTGCTCCATGAAGGAACTCTGTAGTCGTAAGATCTCACATTAAAGTCACCATATCTGGAGCTGCCAGTTTTTGCTCTCTTCATACACTGGATGGTAACTGTAAATTACAATGAATTAATGCTTCTAAATCATATTTGCTTTGAGTATTCTCGTGTTCTGAAATTGGAGAAAAAAGACAACCCCCAATAACAACAAAGAAAAGCCAAAGAACTCAACCAGGCAAACATGAATAAAGTCCTTTGATTTCTAAATATGTGATTGATTAGAGCTATTGTTTAATGTAAATCCTGTTTTCCTGTGTTTAGGTGGGTAACTAATGGTGGGAACTGAGAAGAAACCACCTTGTATTCCCTTTTCAGCCAGTGTTGTTGGGAAGTGGAGACTCTTTTGAGCAGGAGAGAGTCTTGACTTTTATGTAACCTTTTCCTTCTCTTCCTTTTCCTCCTCCTCCTCCTTTTTCTAGCTGGCTGTTCTACTTCAGTCTCCAGTATTCAAAACAAACTCAGGCTTCCTTGCTTGAGGCGCAGAAGGGAAAGGCCACGTTTCACACATTCAGGAGAACAGCCTGCCATAGCAAGGGAGGAAATTTTGCACAGAACTTACTTAAAAGCACTGTGATAGCAAGCACATATTTTGCTCTTTGGAGTTGTTGATACAAGTCTCTAAGGTCATGGTAATTTGGGAAATTCTAGGTAAACAACTGAAGTTATAATGTTTAGGAAGGGCTGCACTGGATTAAATAGCGTGGGTGTTGTCAAAACTATTGTATTTCTGAAGCCATCTATGATAGTCTCTACAATAATTTTTTAAAAATTTGATTTAGAATAACGAGGGGAAGAGGATTTCATCACTATAAAACAACCAATTATTTAGGCAGGACTTGCAAAATACATTTACCCTTTAGAAACAGATGTAGCCAAATTAAAAATTTGATATAATTATTTTCCTTTAAAAAAACCCCCATGTCAGCAGTATTCAATGCTATTGGTTTTTGTGTGTGATAGCAGGCTTAGTTTTATAAAAATAAGTTTAAATTATTAATTTCATTTTAGTATCATTACAAGAGCTTTCAAGCAGAGTATACTGTCTTCAGTACTTTTGGGAAGTAAAGAGATGAATCCCTGCTAATCTGAAGTGTTGCAGGACTTATATGATTTGGTAATATTTATACTATTGCTAATACAAATATGGATGAGATTTGATTAAATTCAACTAGCCTAGAGTTACAAAGATATTCCATATTGAATCAATTTGAATATTGAGTGTATTTATAGAGAAATTGCCCGGTACCTCTAGTTCACAGTGGAATTTCATGGAGTGTTTTGGTGTGCAGAGATAACTGTCAATATTTTATGTGCTGTGATAATTCCATCAGTATTACTAACTTTTATCAGTAAGTCTTGTGACTTTGCAGCTAATACATGTTCAAGTGCACACTTTAACCAAAAAGTCTTAACATGCATTATAATCAATTCTTAAATTAGCAGTTTAATTGCCTAAAATGTAAGATTTTTGTCTGTGTTTTCTCTGAATAAATTTCTTTATTAAATGAGCTGGGAAAATTGACTTGCTGATGCATATCTGATTGAGAATTTCTTAAATTTGTTTAGTATAGGGATTTCTTCAGTTTGTTTAGTATAACATTTATGGCAAATTAAATGTATCAATTAAAAGAAAAAGAAAAGCTGAAATTTCCCACTGTGAAAATCATAAGCACTGGACTTTCGGCTTAATAGTTCTAGAAAGAGGCAGAAGAATTTCAGTAAAAATTGGAATGCCTTTTGAGTTTACTGCACTTACAGCCCATTATGGCAGTGTGATAATTCACCCCAAATTGAAGAAACAGTCAAGGAATCGGAAAAGTTGTTTTTTAAGTTAATTTTTGGGTGGAAAAGGTGAAAGAGCTGTCTGACTTTTATTTCTTGTTTTTTTTCTTGCAGGCTGTTCACACAGGTATGCGGGCATATATTTACAACAAGAACTCTGTCATTGGCTCTCAGGCAGAGCACACAGGGATGCGGACGTACTACTTCAGTGCTGACACCCAGGAGGACATGAACGCCTGGATCCGGGCTATGAACCAGGCTGCCCTCATGCAGACACGCTCCTCACTGAAGAGGCAAGTTCCACCCTGAGGCTTTTAAAAAAAATTTTTGCTTGTCTTGCATAAATTGCACCCATGGTGATATTTGACACTGCTGTCTGTAGATATATGCATAAAACTCCTTCACATTTTCAGGAAATAATTCTTTTTAATTTGCATTCTGTTGCAAAATGGTTAACTGATATTAATTAAGAAAACCTGGTGTTCAGTATTTGTGTATGCATGCAAGTTGTGTGCCCACACGTACTGACCTGGATTAATTTTTCTCTATAGAAAATGTTTTAGGAAATTTCAGGTAAAAAGCTCTGGTTTCTGGGGCAAATTCATACACCTGCAGCAGCCAATTGGCAGCCTTTGGGAGAGAGAAGTAAAAGAGAAAGAACAGAAATTTGATGAGTTGTTACAAATGAGTCATTTGAACTAGGATTGAAGTGCTGTAAAGGGGGAAAAGAATGCTAAAGATGGATAAATCATAAGTGCATAGAGTTAATGGGTATCAACTAATTTATGTAGGTATGAACTGATAGTGAACAAATTCATCTGTGCCAAAACATGCTTCCAGTTTTTTCCTTTTCTTTAAATTGATGTAGCCTTCTTGATGTTTTGGCTTTGGAATGTGATTCTTTCCCTACACTTCCATGTGAACAAAGACTGTTCTGTGAGACAACCCTGCTTTAACCACTGTGGGCTGTGAGGACTGAAATGTTATGGTGCAGTTTCTCTGGGTATCTCACACTGCTTTCTTCTGGTCAGTCAAATATAAGCAAAGGATCAGCATTTCTTCCAGAGCTTCACATCCTATATGATATTGTGTTAAGACTTTCTAGATTTAATTTAAATTTCAAGAAACAACCTGGTACCTGTTTCTTTATCTTCTTTTTAAGGACAGGAATAATTGAAAGAAAAATTGGAGAAGTCTGGCACATTAGAAGTATTGATCCAATGTCCTTACTCCTAAGAAGACTATTCTTTTCTAATTAGACTGACATGAAAACAATTTTGTCGTGGCACTTAGCCCGAATTTACTTTCCATAAAGCTTTATAGAAGTTGAACTTAGTTTCAGAGATGATGTGCTACCCTGAGATCAGTGACAACCCATTACATTGTGAGAGAAAAAAAGTTGTTGAGAAGCTTGTTTTAAGGAGATGAAGAAAAGTGCAAATGAAGTATGTTATGTGTCAAAAGCAACATGAAACTTTTAGAATCCTCAGACATTTTATAGTGTGTTCAAATTTTAATGTCAAGATTTCTGATATTGTTAGGCAATAAGGTAAATAAGTGAACTAGTGTGCACTGCAGCATGGAGCAATTTTTTCCTCAGCAGTAGCTCCCCGATAGAAATTCCCTGGGCAATAGTACTGACTTAAATGGAGATATTGGTCTGTCCTCTTGGCCAGAAGTGACTAGTCCCTGAGGCATCTACAAAGATATGAAAGACTTTTTTTTGATTTTGCCATGAGCAGTTGGTAGCTTAGTTTTGGTTTTTTGGCTTTCAGTTTTTTTTTTTTCCTTCTCCTGTTCTTCTAGAATGGGAAGATTTTCTTTTATTTACTGCTTTTTTTGTACATAATATTATGTTGAACACTTCTTGCATACCATACTAATATTTTCAGTCATTTTTACAGATGTATATAAGTAATTTCTGCTTCCTTGGCAGCACAGTAAAGGTAACTTTTGTCTAACTGGGATAGCAACTGAGTTTTGCTGAGCATATTTATCATAACATGTCAAATTTATCACAGTCTGCAGACAGTGATTTTGTGGGTATCCTTTGTGGAAGAGGAACAAGACCACACCACTTTTTCACAATTAAGCAGTGTTCATTATTGACACGCATTTTCTTTTCAGGGAAGCTGAAAAAGTGGATCAGAAAGCTGTTCCCCAAGTCAATCATGTGGATGCCTGCAAAGAGTGTGTGAAGGCAGAGATTACAGACACAAAAGAAAGTTATCAGAAATCAGCTGAAATGCTTGGATACGATAAGCGTGAAGAGATAAGAAGAGAAAAGGAGGAGGAGGAGCGTTACATCCACAGAAAAGAAACTCTGGAAACCAAAAAGGGAAAGGCTAAGCATGTGTTAACAGAAGCTGATTCATTATTTCCAGACTCGTGGTCCCAAGTAGCTCAGCCTCAACCAGCTGAGAAGAATGGAACACTTCCTAATTCATTAAGTCTGAGTGCTGGCCTAGTGGAGCAGAATGGTACTGGCTCATATAAAAGAGGGTTTGTTCCCAGAACAAATCCAGATAAGCAGTTTCAAAGGAAAAGTAACATGGCTCAAGTGGAGCACTGGGTAAAAGTCCAGAAAGGAGATACAAAAAGGTTAGTAATAAGCCCATCTTTAACTAGATGGCCAAGTGGCATTTTCTTAAATTAAAGGAAAATGTGTGTTAGCAATACCTTTGGTGCAAATCAGAACAATATTTTACAGAGACAATGTGTAAGAAAACTTACTTTTTCCTTCAATGCAGAATGGTATTTTTCAGGTATTTGTCTCCTGGGAAAGCCAATGTGGGATTGGCTAATCAAATCTCTTTAATGTTGTCACAGTATTGCAAAAAGAAGAAGTGCGATTAGCATGCTGTTTTATTTTTCTTCTTTTAATCACTGTGGATGCTTAAAACTTCTTAAAATTTGCCTAAATTTTGAAGAGCCAGAAAGTGAAGTGCAACTTTCAGTTACCTCTTAGTCATAAATAATTTCACAATATAAATGGCAGGTAATTGTTTGTTTTCCACTTTTAAAAGTATAGAATGCTAGTTACTTTCCTTCTCTCTTCTGTTCCTGTTCCAAACATCCATTCTCTCCTCTTTATCAGATCACTGCACTCAGAGTCACAGTGTGTGTATCACATATTGAAAGGTCTCCATATATTCATTTAGTTAATGAAGACGTCCTAGGATGGTCTCCACGATTCTCTTTTCCATTTTCTGTCCCTGAAAATTACATAAATAGTACCAGTAGGTGAAATGCGCACTGGAATGCTTTTGTAGTTTGAAAATCTCATAATTGTTTTGCTTTCAAAGTCAGATTAAGTACCAGTTGGAAAAGTTAAGTGATGAATATGTGCATCTGTTCAGAATGTCACCTTGTGTCAATTGGCAGGAAAAACAGTTGGGCTTGATGCTACTTGAGAGGATTTTTCAAATATGCTTATTCTACTGAATTAGTGTTTTATAAATCTGCTCAAATCTAATTATAGTATAAACAAACAAGAGACATTGGCATGTGGTTTTTTAGGATGGAGAAAACATTTGGGAAATTTTTAAAATGCTTTTTTAAGCTAATGTTTGTCAATTTGAAGCCAGTAAGAAGTTTAAGACTTGCTAATTTTGTGTGGAAGTCCATTCTTCTACTCTTTTATCTTTGAAATTACCCTTGAAGAAGCTTTCTTACTTTTTTATATTATTTAATGTTCTTTTAGACTGCTAGAGTCAATTAACTTCCATCTTTTTTCTTGGATATCAATCAGTACTTCCCAAAAGAATATGAGTTTAATGAAAAAAAGTACTTGGTAAGTTAGTTTGTATTACACATATTGATTTTCCTGAAATAATAGAGAAAATGATTGAACTAATGAGCTCATGCTTAAAAAGCTGCTGTTGATGTTTTTTACATCAGAAGTCCTGGCAGTGACAGGCTTGACTGATAGCTAAATAAATACGGTTTTCTTCCTAATTACTCTTTCCAGTAAATTAACTTTAGGGGCGTGTATCAGGTGCAATGTTAAGATAGTGTTGTTGCAGGTGCCAGGCTTTGTTCTAGAAGAAACCAGCTACCTCAGCTGGAGCTGCTAATATTCAGTGAAAATAAAGATAAATATCTAGGTGTATCTACGTCTATTTCTAGATATAGCTTTGTATCTGCATATACATATCTCTAAAAATGTCTGTTTTGGCTCAGTTGACCTTGTTTTCTTTGCCTTTTCCTGACAAATGCCACTGTGCTCTCTGCATTCAGAATAAATTCCATGTTACCTTCCCAAAGATAATTAGAGTCATCTTTTAATGGCACCTTCTCCTAGCCTGCTGAGGTTGCTGCAGTCTAGTCAGATGATGGATAGAAGTGGAATTTTAGTTGTCAAATATCTTCCTGATTGGACGGTGTAGAGATTTAAGCTAGAGATGATAATTTGATTGACATTCCATTTTGATTTTAGTAAGTAGTAGTAGACCACCTAATTGTTTAAAGCTCCATGTTGATTGTTATTCCAGCTGAAATGTTACAAATAGAGAACCTCGGAGGATTCAGAAGGTTGGATAATTCTTGAACACAGAATGAGTACATTTTTATTTGTTTCCTGGCTCAGGTGTGTACAGATGCCATGCTTGCCAGCAAGTTGATTATGACGAGAGAGAACTCTTTCAGCCAAAGGGTTCAGACAAATCCAGTATGACCATTTGTAGGAATGGCACCTTTTATATAGCTCTTTAGACCTTTCAAACAAATGTTTTACTTCCCCTTTTAATAAAGCACTCAGTTGGTGAGTTGTAAATGTTAGCTGTCACTTTGGAGATCCACCTCTCTTAGTGACCTCTCAGCCACCCTCCAGTGACATCCAGCATAGCCATCTAATCCCACTGTTCTCAGCAGATGGGAATACCTGCTTTGGTAAGATTCATGCCAGCCTTTCAGAGAGATCTCAAGAACTGGAAAGTTTGAAAGGAGACTTTCAGGAGGTTTTAAGTTTGAGTAATTAAAGGTCAATGTCAGGACCATCAAATGGCAGCTGTTAAAAAATTGTTAGGTTTTGACCTGGTTCCACTGCCTCCATAAACTTAGTCAGTGCATAATTATGAAGAATTTGCTATTTCTAACAGTTTGCTTGCATTTTAAAAATATAGAAATCCAATTAAGCCTAATATTTTCCCACTAGATGCAGTCATATTGAGATACTTACTTCCTTGCAAATAGTGTTAAAACCTTTCTTGTTATGCAGAACTTTCTGTTCCTTCCTGATTTGCTTAAGGAAGAAACATTACTTGTCTTTGTTAGCTTCTCTGTATTCCCATGAATGGGCACAGTGTTTCTAATAATAGTACTTGTTGTCTTTTGAACATCTATCTTCTCTTTTTACAATATCTTCTGTGTGGTTGCTTCCCATTGCAGACCCTGAATGATTTTCATGGCCTGTAGTCATGTAAAATGACATCAGGCCATTTATTCACTCTTTAATATCTGCTTTCCTTTTTATATTCTCTATACCTCATCATTCAAATGAGGGAGATTCTCATGAACAGCTGCTTTTGCTCACTTCTGCTCTTAATCTCTGAGAAATGATCTGTTGTAGACTAATTTGGGTCATTTGGGACATTGGTCTTTACCTAGAAGTGGATGTGTTGCCTCAGAGCCTATTTTTATGTGATGCAAATTATGTCTAAGCATCTCAGGCCTTGTATGGTAGAGATGCCACCAACTTAAAGCTTGTCATCTCAGCTTGAGGTTTCTCCCTACTTCAGATACTGAGAAAACACAATGTGCCTGTATGTAGGCAGTTGCCTCCAAAGTTCAGCTCTGAATATGACTTTCCCTGTGCAATGTTACGCACATTCAACTTTGTTCTCTTTTTATAGCAGGCTGAAGTATTGCATGAAACAGGCTCATATCAGCTGCTCCATGTACTACTTTCAAAATAACAGTTTTTAGTTCTTCTCAGAAAAATTCATCCTTTTCTGGAAGGAAGGCATGATTCTCCTTGCCCCCAACTAAACTTACGTGGTCTTTAGTTTTGCTCCTAAAGCTGCCAGCCCTAGTGACTTCAGTGACTACCACCAATTCCAGCTGATCTCAATATTCTGCCTTTTAATGTTCAGTTAGAAAATAATCACACACAGATGGGTTGGAACATCCATGAAGGGACTGCCTTTGTGAAGTCTCTATTAAATTGGAGTATAGGAGTGGTCAAAATCTCTTCTCTGCTTTTCCACAGAGAAATCTGTCTTAGCTTCATGCCTCCCTCAGATGTCCTTTTGAAGCATTACCCACTCCAAGCATTCTCAGTTCTTATTGCTATCTAGAGAAAATACATTTCTACCCTATGTGGAAAAAATTGGCAGCGAAGTACAAGACATTCAAAGTACACACAATGCAGTGAATTAGAGAATTAAAACAGATTGCACGACCACTGTGTGCTGATCTTTGATTGCCTATATTCATACTACCTGCCTGCTTTAACCTTCACTCTGAAATTCGAAGTAACATCAAGTTTTTGTGGTATGAGAGAGCAGAGCCTTTGCAGATTTGTAATCCTCCAGGCAGTGCAGGGCAGTTTTTCTGCTTGGTGGCATGAGCAATTATATATCCTCTTGAGAGTATCCATATTTCAAGGCAGTCCAACAGTGCCAAATCCTGCAAGTAAAAAGAGATAGTGGCAACTACTGAGCAGCAGTTACTGGTAGCAATTCTTTCCTCCTTGCTTCAGTTATTCTTGGATGCTGAACAAAGGTGTTCTTTTCTATCCTGACCTTTCTTTCATGTGGAATTCCTGCATTTTCCAAACCATGAGGTCTCCCTCATGCAGAGAGTGAAACTTATCGAGTGAAGTGATGAAAATATGCTCAGAGTTTCTTTCTTTGTGTGTTTTTGTGCTGGGTTGTTTTTTTTAATTTTGGTGGGGTTTTTTTTGTTTTTTGGGGGTTTTTTTTCATTCGTTTGGGGTTTTTTTTGTGTTGATGCTTTGTAGCAAGCCTAGCAGAATGGTTTTCACTTAGGAGATTCTGAATCAATGGGCAAATGACTGCAAGTATAAAACACCCGGATGTTTGACTGAAGAATCAGAAATTAGGCAGGCTCTTATGTATGAGGCTTTGGAAAGATTTTGACTTCAAAGCAGGAGAGGGAGCTAACTAGACTTTGTCAAAACTTCTGTGAATTCTGTCTTAACACTACCTACTAAAATATCTAGTTTGCACAGTTTAAGTGTTTTATGGGTGCAGTACTAAAGCCAGAATGTAATGCCTCTTTTTATATTCTAATTTGTCAATGACCTTTGTTGTAGAAAGTCTCATGTTGCTCCAATCAGTAGAACTAGTAGCATTAGGTGAGAGTAAATCATACAGACCTGGGGACTTTGAGCAGTTTCTTACCATTTTCTTTTTTTTGCTTCATTCACATGAACATAAACTATCTGAGATATTCTGGGATTGGTGAGATTTCTTCTTGCTTTTAAAGATACTTCTACTGAACATGCATTTGTTTTCGTAAACTGCACCACCTAGTGGTGAGCACACTTTCTGTGAAAGTATTTTAATTTACAGAGTCACTCGATAAACATGACAATAATTCGTTTCTTCATGTTCTTGAGTTTCTTTTTAGTTTAAGTACATAATGCTGCCATTCCTTAAGTTTGTTTCTAGTAGTTCATGCTAGGTTAAACACTAAATTAAAATCTTGTATTTTTACAATGTAGGATAGATGTGTGCAGGATAGATGTCATTAATATTGCTTTGTTAATATTTCTGTAAATTCTTTTAAAATGTCTGTTAGATGTCTTGTAGCTCCTATGCTTATGTCATTAGAGATGTTTTTTTATCAGTCACTCTCACTCATCAGTGTGTGCTAAAATTTACCCTTTTCTTCCCCTTTTTTTACAGCCTCGCTTCTGATCAGACTCTTACACGTCAGGGTCCCAATCCTCCTTTTCCTGAAAACTATCACACTTTGCCAAAGAATACCAGGCAGCCTTCGGGGAGCTCACCACCACCAAACCGCAATTTGCCGAGCGACTACAAATATGCACAAGATCGTGTAAGCCACTTGAAGATGTCCCAGGAGGAAAGGAAAGCAAATAAGGATGGAACTGTTTGGCAGCTCTATGAGTGGCAGCAGAGACAGCAGTTCAAACATGGCAGCCCCACGGCCCCACTCTATGTAGGTTCTTCAGACTTTATTGATCGTGCTAAGTCAAAAAGTTCATTAGATGTTCCACGATCAATATCTGTTCCGCCCTCTCCGTCTGATATTCCTCCACCTGGACCTCCAAAAAACTTTCTCCCACGGAGACCACATACTCCTGCAGAAAGGCTCACAGTTAAACCATCTGATGAGAGGCAGACTGTGGATGTTCCTTTTGCTGGATCCCCCAGGAAGATACGGAATCGTGCTGTAAAGGTTTGTGTCCATTTCACTGATTACAAACAATTCTACGCATGGTGTCGTGCATGGGGTGTTTATTTAGTCGTGGTTCATTGCGTCCTTCCTCGTGTATGAAAGATGATGTAAGTTATTAAAACTAATACAAAGAATAATTTTCTCCTCAAGCTCCTGCCATTCTGATCAGGTTTATTAACTTTTGTTGGTTAGGAAAGGAATATTGGTGGCACATCACTTAGGTTTGGTATACTTCTAATAAAAAACTGAAAGGCATATGCTTTCATGCATGAAGTATATGAATGGCAGTATTTTAATATAGAGAGTATGAAGGCAAAAATACAAAACTCAGTAGGATGGAATCTTCCTTGATTATTTATTTTTGCTTGTAGCTTTGTGATTGCCACACCTGCTTTCTCTGCATGTTTTGCTGTTGTAGTTAGTCTTACAGCTGATTCTGGTTTTAGTTACACTATTATTATTGTTATTATTATTATTATTGTAATATATATTATTTTTCATGCATTTAGTAGTTCAGGTCCATTGCAGAGTCTAAACAAAACAAAATAGTTTTGGGCTAAACAAAACCAAATAGTGTTGGTCTGAAACTTCAAACTTCTGCACAGTTTCAGTGTGGATTTTTTTGGAGGGTCTCTTGTACCCTCTTATCCAGAGGTGACAGAGGTACTCCACTCACTCTTCAGTACTCCAAATGGCTCTCCTTGCCTAAGGAATTTGGGGAAATTTGTGTTGAATCCATGAAGGATTGACTTGTCTTGGTCAGTCTGGAATAATTGGTATTGAAAGCCTCTGTATTCACTTAATTCTTTGACCTCAGCCATGGACTCCGATAGGGAAAGTGTTTGCAAAGAGAGAGACTTGTAAATCCAGATACCCAGTGTGGGTTTAGGACCATGACTTTAGGCTGCTGCTTCATGCACAGTTCAGATCTTTTTCCTGGTGTACATGTGGTGTAGCTGTTGGGTGTCTTTCAGCATTTATAGGTTTATAATATTCTGTCAGAGTGTGAAATAGTCTAGTGATTTGCAGCACTGGAAATTGATATTTTTTTAACTCCTTATTATATTCTACCACACATTGGTTTCTCCATATGTAAGTTGAAGGAGCATTACATCCTTACAAAGGCATGTACAGCAGTCTTTTCCTTTCCTGTCCAATGTAACTGCAGAAATTTCAAGCTCTTTTTATGGCATCCTGGCTTCACCAATATTGGGAAACACAGTTCCTTATCATTAAAACTTCTCTCTGGAACTTCTGTGAAAGTTTGTAGAGAAAAATGCTCACGTTTTTCTATGTAAACACAGAGCATCATTCTACATTTAAATGTGTGTGTCTGCATAAATCCGTGATACTCCAGGCTCCCTGTACTGCATTATTAAATTCCATCCAGTTGCACTTAAAAAAAATCAAGGCGGGGGGGCAAAACAAAATGGCATCCAGTGAAATTCAGAGAAAGAAATAAAAATGAACTGTGAGACATTTAGTCTGCCTTGAAGAAAGCCATAGAAGTTTGGCTTTAAGAGAAAGATGAAAGAATGAGTGTGCAATAGTCTTTCTTATTGTAAGCAGAAAAGGGCATATCGAGGATGATTGTTAAAAAACCCATTGATTTTGGTGGAAGCCATTGCCACAAGGTGTCAGTCATGTCAGTGGCTTCATGTTCCCTGGCTAAAAGAGAGCATTCGCATTGTTACTATGTGCAGTACAAGCCTGCTGTCGGAGGGCATCATCCAACCAAACCTTTTTCTGGGAGACATTGGGTGGGGGGGGAACTTCATGAACTTTATTTTTTTATTTGCTGGAAGCTACATTGCACATTCTGCTGAAGCATCTCATGCTGCCACAATCCGCTGCTCTGCCCAGCATCACAGGTGCTGAATTTGCTTTTGTCCGTTCGTAAGTTTTTAATCATCAAAGGATGAGGCTGGCCTGTGAGTGTAAGCATGCCATGAATTCAAATAGAAAATCTGTGGCAGAGTTGTAGACTGAATTTACCCTTGGGTGCAGCACAGCTGCCACTTGACAGAGTCCTTACATGCTGTGGCTTCTTGCAGAGCTCCACTCACCTGGATCGGCGCTCCATGCCTGCCATGGGCTACATGACACACACGGTGAGCGCGCCCAGCTTGCACGGCAAGTCGGTAAGTGCAGAGCACGGCTCCTCTTGTGTCCTCCCACTAGTGCAGCTGAGCTTTAAAATCTACTGTTTCTAATCTTAACTTTATTAGTTAGAGCATAAGTAACTCGAATGAGAACTTAATCTTAACCCAGTAAAGCCTATAGGACTTTTGCCTTTATCTGCAGCATGAACAGGGATGAGCTGTCTGTTATTACAGGATTCAAGTTGTATTATGTTTATTTGACCAAATGCAGAGTTAATTAAATAATTGCTTAGTCATGTCAAGTAACTGCTTTCTGGGCACTGAGGTGTAAAATGTAATTATAGTTCCTCTCCCTGAAGACTGCTAATTTCCTCTTTGCAATGTGTCTAAATACCTGCAGCCTGAAGAGCTAACATTGCTTCTCATTCGATTAAGGAGACATCAGGCTAAGTTGGCTAGTATAAGAAATTACACAATCGCTCAGTTACTGCAGCACTTGCCAACTAATTCCACCTATCAGGTCAGCTGCTGCGTGGCTCATCTGTGACATTTTGTGACTCTGCAAATGCTTCATTGGTGGCATGCTTGAGTCTGTGCTTCCTTGCCCATTCTTTGGTATTCTACAGTGCCCAGGTTGTTTGTGGTTTTTCTTTGCTTACTGTATTTGCTATAAAAGATGAGCATTTTTTAAGTTACAGGGTGCCAGTGCATCTGTTTCAAAGTGTCTACTTTCCTTTTTATACTGTGTATTTATACTATTTCTGAAAATGCTGCATCTTCAGAAATGTGGGTTAAAATACCGTATAAGTTCATTCTAAAGCAAAACCATTTCTTTGTGCTGCTTTCATGATGGGGTTGGCTCCCTGTGCCACATGCTGCATCACCTGCAAATTGAAATGCATCAGCCAGTCTGTACATTCATATGAGCTTGTAACCGTGTCAGTTCTGCAGGTGAACCTTGGTTCGTAAAGGCTCTGGAGCATCTTGGATCATCTACGGTGCTCTTGATTGCATTGGTGTTATGAAACTTGTAAATGTGAAATCAAACAGAAATGTACTCACAGAGCTCTCCGGTTCCTATTAGACCCTCAAAAATGGAGCCACCTGGGAATAAAGTCTGGTGACTCTTCTTGGAATTGGTGAAGGCTTTGGCCCAAAACGAAAGCGATTTTTTTGAATTGAAGAAGTTTCATTTCCCGATTACCTCACCTACAGAACAATTGCACTAAGATGGGTGGTAGTAACAGGGATTTGTCCAAAAATGGGCAGACTTTCTAGTCAAGTCCTCAGCCAGTCTTACAAGCTGATCTGACAAGAATTGTAAGTGAACACCTCTAAAGAAATGCAAGTGTGATCTATTGATTTTATGGCATAAAGGGTTTTTCTTTTCTTTTTCTAACTACACATTCTCATTGGCTCAAAACTTGAGAAAAGGTATAGTTGTGTTTTTCTTCTATTCTGAAGTTAATTGCACCCAGGATATGAGATGCTGACAAAATAGCAGTTAAAATTCTAGGAAGTTTTGGGCATTTTGGCTAACTACAAGTAGCACATTTGCAACAGTTAAACTTTATTTTTTATTGCAAATATCCCCTTTCAAGAGAGGAGAAATAACTTTGTTATGACTTCTGTGCATGTTTTCCTTGAAGGGACTGTTAATAAATAGGTTGCTAGATGAGTGTAATTATAAAATTAAGCTGATAGCCATTACAGGTGAGGCAGCGAGAAATAAAGATCAACTTGAATGCTGTTACTTAAAAGACAAAATGGATTGTCTAATCGTATAAGTGAGATATTTTTCAGAACTTTATTCACAAAACTTACTTCATACTTTCACTGAATAAAGGAATTAATATCTTAAAATGTGTATGGATTGTGATCAAAAGTATTCTAGTGATATATTTTATGATGTCTTCCAGTTACATCTGACATTCAGTCACACCACTGTAACTGTTTCAATGAAGGGCTAGTCAGTGGAAATTGATCTTGAAAAAATAGCTTTTTGAAAATGTATTGTTTCAGGTAGTTCTGTGTCCTATTAGAGGTGGAAACAAAAATCTAGATGTTTGGAGGGGGGTAATGAGGTAGTAATACTCTTGGGAAATATTTTGCCCATTTTTTAGCTGTATATAGCAATATGCCCGTGGAGCAAATGTGCTTTATTTATGTGCTCCTACTCTGTTATTTTGTTCTCTATTCCATCTGTTTTCTTGTATATAGCAAATCCAACTATTCTGAAATGGTTTCAAACATTCAAATATATTGCCTTGTTTTTTTCCCCCTATGTACTTACCTGAAGGCGGATGACACTTACATCCAGTTGAAAAAGGATCTGGAATATTTGGATCTAAAGGTAAGATTTTTAGATGAGTCTACTTAATTTTTTTTTTTCAACCCAATTGTCTTTCTTGTATCATCTTTGTACCTGCAAATTTTAAAGTAACTTTCTAGTCTGAGATGGAAACTGTCTCTTGCCTTTGTTGTGCTTAGAGTGTTGAGTGTCTTTTTAGTAGTGACTGTACAATTGAAGTGCAAACTCAGAAAAAGTGGTTGCTTTAGTTTGTAAGAACGACTCGTGTTACTGGTACTGAGCTGAATGATACGTGGATTTGGGGAACTCAGCTAAAAAACAGATTGAAAATGTTCCTCTGCTGTAGCATTAGTACCAATATGAAGTCAACACCTCTAAGTTAAAACTCGTGTTCTCTTAATCCAGCTTTTCCCCTTTAAATCTTCTTAAACTGACTTTTCCCTTATTTGTATAATGTGCCATATGTTCTTGTGAAAATGTGATTAATTAGCACTGTCATTGTTTTCATGTTATTACAGCTAGAAGGTTTCAAATGCACCCATTCATCCATCCATCCATAGATAGGATCTGATCAAGTAATGTCAGGAGGTATTTCTTTTTAACAAATAATTAAATATGATGCTGAGGGTCCTATCATCTGTCTAAATGACTTCTGTATCTGATACCCTTGATGATTGGCAATTTGAAAGCAAATCTAGAATTCTTAATACCAGGTTTTGAAGGAAAAAAAAAACCAGCAAAAAGATACAATTTTTTGCCTAGCAAAGTAGTTGCCACTTTCTATAGTATGTAGGATGTCTTGCCATATATAAATCATGTGGTGTTCCTGAAAATCAAGGTGAAGGGAAATTTGACACCTTGTTGTCTGTCTGGTTTGCATGTACAGAGCTCCCTGATGCCATGGGGTGTTTGTTGCCTGTGAGCTGTCTGCATCTATGAGTATTTCAGTTTTATCTGATATTTAAATTCCTGTATATATAACCAAATATATAAATGGAAAATATTAGTAATACATACTATGCATCAATGTAGTACCATATATAAATATACATTTATGTATAATATAAATACATCTATGTATAATATGTAGTAGTTAACATATAATATAGGTGAGGTAAATGTAGTCTAAATGATCAAATATGTAAACTGTTGGAATCATTAATATAAAAATTTAAAATTGGTTGGACACATTTAGTTTTAAGCCTTGTCCTTGGTCTGTTCGTGGCTTTGCCAAGTGGAACTGCAGCCCAAGCCATCAGATGAATTTTATGACAAATTACAATTTAAAAAGTCCTACAAGGTGAGAGATTATTAATAATTATAGTGTTTTGTCCATTATAAAACACAATAATTTTCACAGTTGAAGTGACCACAGGTCAAGCTTCTGAAAATGTGATATGCTTAGCAAAATTATTAGGAGGGGTTCTTTACTTCTTAGTGGATTCTGTCCAGATTAATTTGTTGGAGTCTGGAACACAAGGAGATATTTGGTCTCTCAGGAGCTCCCCTTGTGCCTTCCTGCTGCCTGTAGCACCTAACAAAAGCAGTCAGAAAGAAAAGTGTGTGGGGGTACCTGATACTTTTGTGAAAAGAAACTTAATGCTAGTTGGTTCCCATTTGAAAATCTTGACACTCAAAATGTCAAGTGTGTTTCCAAAGGAATTATGTAAATTTTCGAAATGGGCATTTCTTAATAACCTTCTTTCAGTTGTGGTCCAGAAATGTAAAATTTCAGGTCAGGTTGCTGAGAGATTAAAGAGACCATGTGAAATTCCAGAAGGTGTCCTTGTATTGGTTACATTTGTGTTTTGCCACTAAATGTAGCAATGCTTTGATTTGTGATATGAGGAAAAAAGAAGAGTGCACTGCATGAAATGAAGCAAATGATACAGATTTTAGTAATGGCAAGTTTCCAGGTAATGTATGTAATAGCTTCCATTTAAGACATTGGAGACTTAGAAAGCCAATTAGTTAAAGTCTCTCTTTTAACTTCACTGGGCTTTGAAGTAGACCGACGCTGATTAAAAAATTTCAGTTAGGACTGAACATTTTGGAACTGGAGTTAAACTTTTTCCTTTTCACTAAATCCATTATTTCTGCAGACCTTTCTTAGAGGTTTCGAAATAGAACTTCTCGACATGGAATTGTGATTGAGCAATTAACTGCAAAGTGCTTAGGTGTGACCTGAGAGTGTGTGATCACTGCTGCTCGTGGAGTGTTGAGTTGTAAGGTTTGGGGGTTTAAATCTTGCCGTCTGTAACAAGCTATGACTAAACTTTTGTTTGAAACAGATAGAAAATAATGGACCTCTGATCAACATGATATACAAAGTGCTAAAGAACTCAGCACAAGGGTTACTATCCGGTATACATGTAAGACTGCTTGCATTGAAATGTGCTCATCCCATCGCTTTCTCAAGTAGCAGTCAGTGTTCTGGCTTTTACAGGTGTCTTTTGGTACACAATAGTGCTTTCTGTAAGATTTTTTTTTTTTACTTCCCTTTCTTCTTTTCCCCCCTCTTCTTTTGGAGTCTGTATGCGAAATTATGGCTGACCTCCGTGTTTGGTTTCATTTTATCATGTTTTGAAACTGAATGTGTCAAGCAGTGACTCCGGGTGTGAAATTTTGAAAATGTGAAAGCATGCTTAATCTTCATTATGTTGTCATGTTGACTGCTCGATAGTTAACAAATTCCTTACAGTTCTGATTATGTAATTTAAAGTATCCCCAAATTCTGTAGACGTGTTTTTATGTTAATTCTGTTGCTTTGAAAAAGGCTTTTGCATTGTCTTAGCTTGCAGGTAATTAAATATGCAGAATTATTACATTTGATATGCTGATATTTTATGTTTATATTTAATTGTTACAATTATATATAGGATTTAGCACTTAAATAATTTCATTAGTACTTTTGAAAGACAGGTTTTTTTCTTCTATATAGCATGTAATTGTTGAAGAAAAGAAAAAATTGAAAGCTTCTAGAGGCAATAAATACTATTGTTTGTGATGGTGGTGAAGTAATATTTCACCACACAAAGGTACATGAGAAGTCTTTAAATGGAGTCTGCCACTGGAGGAGAGAAGACTACCTAGAGTAAAATTTAATTACTTTTGAAAAGCTAACATGATCCTGTAGGTGACTCTTAGGTTAATTAGTAAAATATGTAGCTTCAAGTCTGGAGATTGCTAGTTGGTAAAAAAGCAAACTGCCTCTTTATACTCCTCCTATCTATCTAAAAACGCCAGCAGCTTCAGCTTTTGTGTCAAAATCTCTCCTCTTATATTAATGAAGACAATATTGAGGTGAATTTTTCTTCATAAACTTTTGCCTGGATATGAATAAGAGTATGCTGTGTATGAATACTACAAACCTCCAGGTGGTCCTGTGGTAAGATAGTATTTGCTCTAATGAATCTTTAAAAGTGTTCTGAAGAGGTGATATTAAATCATTAGAATTTAAAGCTTTTAAAAAATATATTATTTACAAGCTGTATTACATTGCTCTTTTCTGAACCTCATTTATTCACAAAGAAGTTCCTGTGTAGACAGTGGAAATAATAAATATTTCTACAGACACAGACATGCCTTAATTTTTAAGGTTGATGTGAAAGTTAGAAGTACAATTGAGTATTGTTTCAGTGCTGATTCTAAAACTGTGTTATGTGAGAAAATAATCTCACCAGAAATGGAATATGCAACCAGTGATTTGGTACATGATAGCCACATCAAAATAGATTAATTACATTTAATTCCAGTATAGCATTTTTATAACAGTCTGTCTTTAGTAAAATCCACCCTGTGCTGAGGAAGATACTGTCCTTTGTGGAATGAGACACTTGCCAAAAGTTGTATTTTCAGTCATTAATGAATGCTGCTATTGTTGCAACCATCCGTTTAAATTCCAGTCCTTCAGCTTCAAGAAAGCTCTTAGAGGACTGTTAAAACTACTAGATTTTGCAGGAAAAGGACTTTTGTAACCATAGACAGGTGGGGTTATGCTGTTTTGTACAGAATTCCAAGCTGCTGTAAGAGTTACTAAATAACCTAATATAACTAGTAATCCCTTTAGTTAACACTTCTAAAAAAAAAAACTGAAGCCAGATTTGAAAGAACTTGTATCCAAAATATTATTAATTATTTTCTTAATAAAAGTGAACATTTAACAAAAGTTTTCTTTTCACTGCTGAAGCATAATTAGGTTTTAGTTTGCAGCTAATTTCTTACATTTTGAAAATCTGTTCCTCTTAGGTGACAGGACGTGACACGTTGAAAGAAAGAAGTACAAAACCTGTCAAGATTGCAGAAAGCGATATTGATGTAAGTATCAAACACCAGCACCTCTTGCACTGATTTGTCTATTTGTGTTGTACAGTTACATGATCATTATTATGCTCTTTGGGCTGAAATATTACAAGTGGATACTTTTCTGCTTGGTTTTTAAAATCTTAATCTGTATGTATGTGATTTCATTTCCAGGTGAAACTAAGCATTTTCTGTGAGCAGGACAGAATTCTGCAGGACTTGGAGGACAAACTAAGAGCTCTTAAGGAAAATAAAGTAAGTCAATTGAAAAGGGCTTAGTAAAATAAAACAAACTTTCATCTAGTCATAAAATATAAAATAGGAGATTATAAACAAAAAAATGAATTAATGGATGCTGATTGCACTGTAGTGTGTATATACAACAAGAATTGGGTTTTGTTTTAGGACTGAGTACCCATTCTGAGAAAACATATTTTTGAAAGTGAACATTTTAAAACCATCTGCTTCACTGCCTGTGAGCTGTAGCTGTCAATAAATTAAGGTGGTTCAGAAGAAAATGTATTCTAAAATAAAAGTACTTTTCAGGTGGATATTTCAGAAGAGCTACTGTGCAAAATTAATTCCATGTTACTTACTCCTGACTAAATGAATTGGGCCTGTTTTGTGTTTTAGACAATGTTTTAAACCCTCACATGACTGTTTCACCCACAGCAGTGAGTGAGAACCTGTCCTTAAACAGCTCATGCTGGGCTGTGGTAGGGCTGTCATAGTTCTATACTGCTTAAGGGAATTTTTCTGAAACTGTAAATTATACTTTTGTGTAGAATGTAAACAGAAAAATTCCCCTCTCACTGCTTTGTTGTTTCAATGGTTTTGGCTGCTTAATGGGAAGATTTAATAGAAAATATCAGATAATTTTGGATACAATAGATAATTAAGGCTCTTGCAGTTTTTGTTTACATGTGAGTCTCCAAAACAGGAGGCCAATCCTAACCTCTGTTGGTTTAGAGGGAAGACTTGAGGCATGGAAAACACCTTTCACATTCCTGCAAGTAGATGCATAAATTTCCTTGTAAATGTTGTAAACTTACTCCCATCTTCTTTGTTAGGATCAGCTGGAGTCTGTTTTGGAGGTTTTGCACAGGCAGATGGATCAGTACAAAGACCAACCACAACATGCAGACAAAATATCTTATCAGCAGAGACTTTTGCAAGAGGACCTTATACAAATTCGGGCTGAAATATCCAAAGTTTCAACGGTACGTGGTTTTGGTTGCTTCAAGAAAACCATAATTAAAATTCCAGTTAGACTAAAACTGTATTGGTCATTGGATAGGGGAGTTAAGACCTGTTCTGAACAGTTTGGTTAAGATACAGGATACTAAATTAGACAAAAAAGTATTAAACAATCTCTCCAGCTTTACTTTTCAGTGCCTGCCTCCCACCCCCCCAAACCAAACAAAAAACCCTAACCTTTTAAACGTCTTTGTATTTAAGGTGTGGGCTTAAATTGCAAGTCTTTCAGCTATATATAAATGATATTTATGATTATAAATATAAATGTGATTCCAGGATGTTTTTCCAGGGTAAAAGGAATTGGAAAAAAACGTGTTGATGTTTCAGTAAAAATTTACCATTCCATTCATATTATAACTTAGTAAAATTCAAATGTAATTTAATGTTGTTTTCACTCTATTATTACTGTCTCTTCATGAATATGAGACTAGCTCTTTGTAAGACTGTAGAATTGCATGAACACCTTCCCTACAGTGAGGTCTGATCACTGAAATTACAGTATTATTTAAATGTATCTAGTCAGTTTGTGTCTGTAGAAAATGTATGACTTTCACAGTCAGCATTTAAAATGTATTTGTGGGCTTAAATAGCAAGTTGCTGTAAAAAGGGCTGTTCTAGTGCAGTGATTCTGCTACATGCCAATTTGGTTTTGTGTCAGGAAGCTGGCCAGAGTTTTTTAACTATAGGTTCCTGACTTGATTGTGCAAGCTATAAAGCATTTTCAGGTGTATAATCCAGTCTTAGCAACAATTTAGACTAAAATGGGCTATTTACTTCTTTTTATAATAGAACAACAGTAGTTTCAAAACACTTTGGTGCTCAATTAGAGGATGGAGAAAGTGGTTTTGAAGTTAGCACTGTATTAGAGTATTCCTTCTGTTAACAGGAAATGGAAAATGCCTGGAATGAGTATCTGAAATTAGAAAAGGATGTGAGCCAACTGAAAAAAGCCTTACAGGAGCAGATGAACAGTTCATTGGTATCTCAGGTGAGTCCATTTCCAGACCCTGTAAATACTTAGAGGATGATTGAGTCTGAACTTCAGGTTATCATTTCGTAAGAGAAATTTGCTCTGCCATTTTTGCAGTGTGCTCAGCTGCCATGTAATTTGGTTTGCAGAGTTCAGGCACTGTAGCGGCATGGCTGTGCAGTGAAAAAAAGCCACTACATTGTCTTGCAGCACGTGCCGTAGTTTCTCATAAGTTGTCTATGCAAATTTGTCATTATTTTATTACGTTTTTATTACATGCTGACATCTTGACGTTGAGAATGTATTTAATTTATAAGACTGTGCAGGACTTCTTAGTCTTCCATTTATTTGATCTGACATCGTTGGCTTCTTTATCCATTTTTAAGAACATCAGTCACTGGTTGTTATTGTCATTACTTGTTCTTTGTCATGTTCTTCTATTTATGGGAGATTCATCTCTGCAGATTGTTTTGTGAAGTGGAATAAGTGTTTAACAGCCATCAGTAATTGAAAGGCATCTCAGTTTTAAATCAATTATTCAGTTTTAGATTTTAAACAGAAGCTTTGTTTGAAGCTCAGTTATTTTCTTTGCTGAAATGGATGTGGAATACCAGATTATTTCTACATACCTGCTTACAACTGGTGACTTTATTCTCAGGGAATACTGGGTTATTTTTCCTTTGTATGAACAGAACAGAACACAAATAACACAGTTAATGTATACATTTCTCTTAAATCTTAGTCTACTTTTCCAAATATCCTGGACCAAAAGAGCTCACTAGTTAATTTTTTTAGATTTTTAATTGCAGTTAATATCTGATCAGATATAATTTGAAGCCTATTTATTTTCACTATTAATGAATAAATGTTCTGTATCAAAGCAAAAGTTGTAAAACCTTTTTTGATTGCATCAATCTTCAAAGTACATTTTCATTTACTTTTCATTTTGGGTGTGGGGAAGTGATTCAGTTTCTGGAGTCAGAATATGTAATTGAGCACAGCTGTAGAAAATATTTTAAAGAAAAAATCCCAGGGGAATATTAGAACAAAATGGTGCTTGTATGAAATTACTTAGTTTAACAAAGGCAAATTGCACCTTTAAACAAAATATACCTTTTTAGACTACTTTGAGATAAAATTTCTAGTTAGGCATTAAACATGCTTAAAAATACTGGATGTGTGGCATGGGATTCACCAATACATATGGAAAGGAATGTGGTTTGCACAGAAAAAATGTTAATTCAGTTTGATTATCATCTCGTATCACATAAGTGATTAATTATAAATACACACACAGCCATAAGCATGTTATCAGTTGTATGTGTGTATACTTTTATATATCCATACATATAAGTATGCACAGATATGTTTGGCTAAGTTTTAAAAAAATGTTTCTGAATACCTTTTTTGGAGATTCTAAGGGGAACTGATTTTTTCAGAAAGTACTGAATATTCTAAAAAACCTGTATTCCTTCAAAGAAGTCTCACTTGAAGTACCCATAATGGAATTTTTTTGATCTCTGCCCAAGGGCATGTAGACTCAAGATTGTTTATCTAACACTTTCCAATAGCACTAAATTAATACACACTGTATTTAAAAAAAATGCAGTCTTTGTGGAATATTATTAAAAATTCAGTAAATTTGCAGGCTCAGGTTGCTGTAGGAGACCACTGATGTTATTTCTATGTAGCATTAATTAAGAGGTTAAAACCTAAATGTTTAAGCTGCTTGGTCAGAGTAAATCTTGCTTTTTAGAATGTAGCTTCAATTGTCTTTTGCTTAAGGGTTGGGGAGGATCTGAGCATGCTAAATTTAACTGAGATGGGTTATTTTATCAGTAATAACTTCTTAGTTGGTAAGTGTTTCTCCTCTGGTTTTATGTCATTCTAAATTATGTTACTGTTTGAAGGACGTTAGAGAAATAAAATTTTCTCTTCCAGTTACCTTTTCATGCTTGCCAATAAAGTATATTTATACCCCTCTGTAAACAGTGATCTTGGCTTTCATAATTTTTAAATTAATTCATCTGCTTATCGTTCAGCCCGGGTCCATTTTAGATCTAAAATATTCTCTTCACATCAATATTTAAGTAATGGGAAGAAATAATATTAAAAAATCTGACTTTTCTACATTGCTAATCAGACATTTTCTGAGTGGTTTCTGAAGCAGGATGTTCAGTGCAACATACTGCTTTTTTCACCAGTTCTGAGGCTTGATTATTGTAAATCCATCATTTGGTTCCTTGTAGTATGATTAATCTCAGAAAAATGAAATGAAATGTGCAAATTTATAGTTTGTGTCCTGACAATCTTTCAGAACATGTCCTATCTATCGAGTGAGTTTACTACAGGCAAATAACATTCTCCATCATTTAAATGTTTGTGTTCTTGGCACCCTGTTTGCTGATCTGTAACCTGGCTGAACATATTTCCTGATTTAAGACAGAAAATGGAAAGCAATTTATATGCCTTCCTTAGCTCTATGAAGTGTAACAGCTTTTACTGAAGTTTTTTTTCCACCCTCAGCCTTATAGGATTAATTAGTAGCTATTTTGCAGCTCAGGGCAAGTGATGAATTTCTGGAGTTCTTGAGCAGTTTGTAAGCAATTCTTAACTTAAGTGTTTCACTGCCTTCGCTTTCTTTAATAGTATTGGTTTTACTAAGTTTATTCTTGATGCAAATTTTTGAAATCGGTGTTACCAGGCTTTAATTAATTAGATGACAGCAGCTGTTTAAGATGATTGGAATGACTGAAATGGTGGCTTCAGGAGCCAGGCTGCGAGATGCAGCTCAAGGCAAAGTCTAGTCTGTAGACAAAGCTTCCCTTCCTTTCTTTCCTCCTGGAAAGCCTTGGTAAAGCAAATAGGATGCAAGATGAGACCAAGTCCTGGAGCAGCAGCAACATACTATTTTAACCTGTAATACATCACAGCAAGTAGGCCTAACAACGCAAATATAAGCAGAAATTAAAATTGTCAGCTCTTTTAAGTTTGTTTTTTTGCTTTTTTAATACTGGATTTTTTTCCCCTAAATGTAATAAGATGTTTTGTAAGGCTGCTTTAGCAGTCTTAAGTTTTATAGGTATAGGATTTAAGAACAAAATTCAAGTTAAAAGGTTCTGGAAGCTCATTTTATGTGGAACATTAAACTATGTTTTTGTAACTCAACAATATTCTATAAAAATAGAGACTTGTCTCTTTTCCCCTGTTTTCCATAGGAAGTCTTCCAAGAGTCAGAAAATGCTCTAATAAATTTTATGGACAAGATGTGTTTGTTGGTGTTGTGTCTTTTATTTTTTATTTTGAAATAATTATTTAACTAATTCCTAAACTCGTAAGTTTTCATGTAAATTCTGAAATTGTAGTTTTTCTGAAAGTGTAGTATTGCCTTCCAAAAGAAGGAAAGGCCTGTAATAAATTAAAACTGAGGTATAATTGATTTTTTTTTTCTTTTACTACAAACAACAGGAGAAAACACAAATACAAAAAGACTTGTGGAGAATTGAAGATGTTACAGCTGGCTTGAGTGCAAATAAAGCAAACTACAAAACCATAGTAGACTCTATAAAGAATCCAGGTAAGGAGAACATGATGAAAAAATAAAAAATATACCAATGCAGCTGAGTCTTTGGGTCTGTGCAAATAATCTGGAAGTTTGTTCTGCTGCAGAAAATCCAGTTAATTCTGCTATTGGATGTGTTGGAAACCTCTGTTGATTGAGTGCATTAACTTGGTGTTTCTTTGTTTGAGGAGACAAAAAAGTTTTTTGTTGTTTATTTTCACATACCAATGCTAAATGTATGCTAAAATGTGCTAAAATGTAACAAGCCATAAAAAAAAGGGACCAATAATAATAATAATGGGCTAGATTCTTCAAGTTGCAGAAGGAGTTTCTGTCACATGCCAGGCCCTTACCAGTGTAGTATCTGTCCTGCATCCTGTCCAGGAGCTTTTCTCTGTGGTCTTTCTGTGGGTTTATTGGGTTTTTTTCCCCTTGGATGCAGCCCAGCTGCCCTTGCTGCAGTTGCCTTTCCCCTCCCTGTTCAGGCAGGTATTTGGTGGGCAGAGCAACATCAGCTCTGGAAGAGAGAAAGGGAAAGTGTGTGTGGTCTGCATTGCAGTGGCCTTATTACATTTCAAAGACAGGACCTAATGCGTTGGGATAGCAAGAGACTGTTAACTCCTACTGCAAAATTCACTTTGTATTTAAAGTATCTTTCCTCACCTTTTACATACAGAGATAAAGTAATTCTGAGATGGTCTAGATCTGTAGGCACCTTCAGGAATCTGTGGCATGGGGCCAGATGCAGCTTATGGACTGATTTCATATGACTCCCAGGCTTTCCTTTCCTTTGCTCCCACGCACTCCACCAGGAACTTTATGGGATGATACTGAAGCGTGTGGTTTTACTTTTGGTCTGAAAGACTTGCTGGATCCTCATCAAGAGATGTTTTTTGTCTATTTCTCCCCTAGAGAGAAAAACAGTGCCTTCATTTTCTCAGTCTTCAGTGCCTTCCTTACCAGCCTCCCTTGCTACTGTGGAGAGCAAACTTTCAGTCCCACAGAGCCCTCCACGCAGTCCGGTTAAATCCCCTCTGGAAGTTCGGCTGTATCCACAGCCTTATTTCCAGACCAGGACACAGCACCAAGCACAGCAGCTGAAAAAAATCGAGCCACCTCTTCAGTCACCAGTCAAGCTCAAGCCAAAGGTTGTAAGTACTACTCTTGTGAGGTTCATTCAGCAGTGTTTCCGTTTCCCTTCTGTTGGGAGCAGTGGAAGTGTCATGGTTGGGAAGCACACACAATGTGGAGACACTTCAGGTGTTTGTGTTGGAGCTATTGCAGCACAATACATGTGGAGCCTGTAGTACAGCCGCCATAGACTGATTTAGAACATATTAATAATTCAGAGCCTTCCTTGGAAATGCTTTGTGATTGATTTCTTGGGTCTTGCTTGGGCTTTGAAGCCTCAAGCTTCTGGTGTGGACAGAGGAGAGCCTGCTGAAGCAGTCACAAATAATTCGTATAATGCACTGACCTTTATTTACAGTTTATGCCAGACTGTTTTCATGCTCTTTGCCAAATCCCTGTGCTTTCCTGTTCCCAGGAAGATGAAGCACCGCCCAGACCTCCTCTCCCTCAGCTGTACAGTCCTGAGGATCAGCCACCAGCTGTCCCACCCCTCCCGAGGGAAGCCACTGTCATCAGACACACCTCTGTGCGGGGCCTGAAGCGTCAGTCAGACGAGAGAAAGAGAGACAGAGAACTCGGCCAGTATGTAAATGGAGATTACAGGGTGAGCACTCACACACCTCTACACCTGCATTTCAAAGACACAGGAACCTTGAGTAAGATATATTATTGTTGTCTGTAAAATGTATGGACCTTTCATAAAGTAATCATGATATAGAATGGCATGATATTATTATGTCATGATAATAATGACATAATAATAATAATAATAATGATCTAGGCCATATAACAATGGCAGAGAGATATGTAGCATTCCAGAAACAAAGCTTTGGGATTTGTTTTAGGATTATTAAAACTCGCTGTCTGTGATTTCACTTGAGCTGATGAGCATTTTTCTGTGTAGGTGGAACTGCGTTCATACATGAGTGAACCGGAACTAGCAATGATAGGGGGTGACCTCAGCCACCCTTCCAGTGCTTTAATAAGCCCTGACAGTGGATACCAGACATTACCTACCCGTGGTAAGCCAGGAATTTATGGAGTTGATCTTTAACAGTACTGTCTGTATAGGAGCTTTTCTCTTGTAGGATTTCCTCGAGATGATCTTCATCACCAGGTCACTGTTTTTAGATAAACTATTCAGTGGAAGTTTAGAGATTTTGTGCATTTTAATGGTGCTGTTACAGACAAATCAGCCTTTGGCAAAGCAACTTAATGTATAAGGCTTAAAAAAACCCATAGCAAAACATGGACTTGGCTATTAGAATGTCTCTTATATTCAGAGTTACTTTTCCTCATAATTTCTGTGCTATCTTTTGCAAACTCCAAGTATTTTTAAAACACCTATATTGCCATTAAAATGTAACTGATAAAGTCTATCAGTATAGTGCCCCAAACATTACATCTGGTTTGACACTCCATCCCCACTGTGCAATGGTCCTATAATGGAGATGAGGATAGAGATGATATTTGGGCAAAAAGCAAATAATTTCTTAGCCATTTGCTTCTTATTTCTTCATTTCTAACTGTGAATAAGGTTTTATTTTTTAATAGATGTGATTATTTTTACAATCTAGCAACTCTCGTACAGCTGAGTTCAACCTATCCTTCATTTAATATAAGCTTGTAAATTATTACAGATTTTCTGAATTTCGATCAGTAGCAACCTGAAGTGCATTATGTTTGACTGAAATGAAATTTCATGCCTCTTACGATCTTCTGAATTGCAAAATGTGTGCTCAAAGAGTGACCAGAATGCCACAGAAACACTATAATAAAATAATAATTAAAAAACCCCCACCTGATACTTGTCTTATTTTGTCTGTCATTTGATTTTAAGGCATTCTCTTTTTCCTTATAAAGGTTTGTCTGGATCAACTTCCAGATTGCACCAGTCATCTACCATTTCATCGTTTGCAACACTTCGAAGGGATAGGTCCAAGGTAAGTTTTAAATAAACTACTGAAGGCAAATGTCTGAACTGCTTGAAATAGTTAAGCCCACAGTATATTTTGTGTGGCAGGAGGTGGAATTGTTGCAGCCTGGGAGAGGACCAAGAGCTGTGATCTAATGAAGTCTCCAATTTTTCACTTTCTTATATGAACTGGAAAACAGGCAAACAACTTACTGCATTTCAAATAGATTTATGAAACAAGGTTTAGAACCAAAAATCAGCACTACTAATAGGAAATACAGAGTTGAAATAAGCAAAGAAGTGCAAAGTTAATAGAATAAAATTTAGTAATGAGATAGGAGAAGGAGTTCATTTTTTTCATATACTTCTTATAAAGTATTAATTACAACACGTGTTTTTATGTGCCTTGTGACTTCTCCAGGAGAGACCAAAGAGTGCCTTGGAACGTTTATACTCTGGAGACCACCAAAGAGGCAAGATGAGTGCAGAGGAGCAGCTAGAAAGAATGAAGAGACATCAGAAGGCATTAGTGCGGGAACGCAAGAGAACTCTTAGCCAAGGAGAAAGGCAGCCCGTTTCATCTCGGTCTTTCATCAGGCCCGTGTCTGCAGACGTAGGCTCAGTATGTTAGATATGCCTTAAAAGGACTAAACTAAAAATATCTTTGGATTTATTCTTTGGGGTTTTTTTCTTTTTTTTTTCCCTGGCAAACACTTTCACTTGAGCGTGTGTGATGCTTCTAGTCCAATTAAATTAGCGTTCTGTGGTATCAAATGGGTTCAGAGAGTGTGAGGAACGGATGATATTTTTTACTTGTAGCTAAGTTAAATGTAGAAGGTTCAGCAGGTAAGTTGGTCAGAGGTTAGTGATGAGTGGAGATGTCAGTATATTGGGGTGATTTCAGAGTCATGATTTTTTTTTTCCCCCTTGGAATTGTATTTAGAAAGTGTCAGAAGCTTGTACAGTTTTAAAACTGCTTCATAATGGAAATGGGCCTTTTAGAATGTTCTTTCTCACCATGGGTATTTTTCCTTTAAATTCATAAATTAACCTGCAGGATAGTCGGTGGTAGTGTCAGACCAAGGTGGTGCTTGTTTGTTCTTTTTAAAAAAGATGATAAATGGATAACCAGTTTTAAAATCTAATCATGCTGATTAGGAATTTATGTGAGAGCTAATGTATTTTAATTGATAAAAATTCTTTAAAGCTCAAAATGCAGAATATTCTAATAAGGCTCAAATTTAGGCTGCTGAAGAGAAGTATTTTTGTTGCTTTCTGAGAGTAAATGCTGTGCAGATGATAAGTTTATAATGATACATTTTGGATACTAACCAAAGCAATTCTAATTGGTGAAGTTACCCAGTTGCTCACTTGGTGCTAAACCAGGATTGTACTGTAATTGCACTTATGCTGTGGTCTTTTAATTTATTTTTTATTTGGTCCACTAGAGCTTTAGAGTGATCACATTGTTTTACCTAATTCATTGCACAAGATCTCTTGCTTTTAAATTTGTCACTCATCATACCTAATGCCTCTTTTTTTTTTTTTTTTTGCTTATTTTTAATTTGCAGAATTTTTTAGTTACTTTAAAATTTCTAACTGGGCTACTCAATTTTTACCAGGCTTAATTGCATTTAGTACATGTGTGTTGTTTGCTGGCATTAAAAAACCTTATAATATTCAGCCTTTCATTCCTGCTGTTCTGTAGCACTAATTTGCAGCCAGTTATTTGTATTTACTTTCCCAGTAAATACGAGTGCACTGCTTGGAGACATTCATCTGTTTTGTCTTCTGTTTTGCAATCACAAATTTTTTAAAGACAGTGCATAATGTTTGGGAATTGTACTGTAGTACCACTGTAACTTTCATACTTTAATTGGAGGAAATAAATCTGAGCTTCTTATGTTTTCTGACTCATGTAACATACACAAGTCAAACTGAAACATTTTCATAACACTCCTTATTAACATTTGTGGCAAACACTTTATTTATAAGTTTGGGTGCCATCTTGGTCTTTTTCTTGCTGTAAAGAATTAAAATAGAGTTTTTCAGCCCTAGTAGTGTTTTGTAGAGGTCATCTCTTGTACCTATGGGGCTTTGATATGCAAAAGCATGTTTGATAGCACAATTACTTACAGCATTACAATTATTTAGCAGCCAAAATGGCAAACAGTTAAATGTATAATTAAAGTGCTGCTCAGTGTGTAACATTTGCTTTAAACATACATTGTATGTGTAATTCCCATTTTTAATTGGTCAGCTCTCAAGTGTAGGATGACATTTTAAGTATGGATCACAGTACATGAATTCATTTGTTATATACGATGCCTTTTTAATGTAAAAGTTGCAACATCAAAGCCAATAAAAGTACTGCTTCGTAAGAATGGTTTGATGTTTTTCTTACCTATTATATAACAACAACTTGGAAATGATACTGTGTATTTAAAATATACTATATCAATCAGGCCTGGTTCGAATATGAGTAGAAGGATGAGTTTGGAGTACCCATATGAGAAAATGTTCTTTTCTCTGTTGAATTCTGTAATGTATTAATTTTTGAGATATAATTGCCTTTTACCTACTTAACTTTTTAATATACATGGAAGATACTTATCTTCTGAGTGAATACTGAGAGCTTGTGCATGAATAGGTTTCGATTAGATTTATTAATGCAAGTGACATAATGAAGTCTAAGGACTTCACATGGAGTTCAAACTTCATCCAAAACAAGCCAAAGATTTGTACCAGAAATACTGAAGATGTTTTTAAGAAACATAAAAGTGGCACGTTCTCCTGTTGATTCCCTCAAAGCTTTGAGGAGATAATTTTGTTGTTGTTGTTTTTGTCCCTTCTTCTTCCTACTGCTTTTAATATCATGTATGGTAAAGTTGCTCAGATCTACTGGATGGAATGGTGCTACAACTGAACTTAATTTTTTGAACAAAAAGGTATTGGTAGTATCCTTAAGTGTGAGTTATATGTAACTGTATTGTGTGAAGTTGGTAAGGGACTACTGTGCAGTGATTTTGTGTACTCTACATTATGCAGCTTAGTTTAGATATGCTAAATTTAAATATCAATAAGTATTTAATAGTTCTGATTTATAATGCTAAATATTTACCTTTTAAAGACTGTGTGGGAGACTTTTGCAGGTAGCTAGACTCTGCTTTTAGTAAAGTCTGAAGAGCTTAAAAGTCAATTATTTTTTAATTCAAGAGAAGCTAATGCTAATACACAAAATATCATCAACTTTAAACAGTAGGTATTATTCTAAAAAGATACATAAAATTTCCAAGTTGTGGTTCTCAACCAGCACTGTAAATAGCCTTTCTGTGTAGTGATTCAGAACCACCCAGCACTACCTCTTTACAATGCCAAGGACTACTCTGTCAGTCTGTAGGCTCACTGCTAGTGACAGCTGTGCTTCCAAAGCTGGTGTTCCATATGTAGCTGGTTCCATGTTAATCAGCAAATGTAAAATTTGGATTAACAAATTTTCCTAGTATCTTATACTGCTGAACATGTGAAATTATGCAATACTCTGAATTCCTCACAGCACAGCTAGAGGTCAAAACAAAGAAATGCAATTTTATTTTCTTCCTGTTGTCACTTTAGGGGTTTGCCCCGCTGGCTCTGTCAGCAGTGTAGCGTTTGCAGCAGTTGTAATGTACATTGCTGTATGGTGAATTTGGCAGTATGCTTGAATGCTGTTAATTGTTTTGTGTCTATTACCAGTGGAAACGAGAGCAAGAATTTGATTTGCAGTTACTCGAGAGGGCAATTCGTGGAGACAACAAGGATGAAAATGAATGGTTAAAAGTTCAGCCAGTAGCAGTGACAGAGACAGACCTGGAGCCTCAAGACTATGATTTAGATATCAGCAGAGAGGTAACACTCACAATCTTTTGCCTTCTATTCTCTGTCCCAAAATATTAACCTTTCTAAGTTTTAGGCAGTGAATTCTCATCTTTTCTTTCAAAGTTAGCTGGAAGTTTGAACTAAATGGAGTCTTTTGGGTACTGAAAATTTATGACCTGGCACCTTTGTATGGTTTGTGTTCGTTTTGTGTTTTAGTGGAACAAAGAAATTGCATAGTTGGCTGTACTCTTTGAAATACATAACTCAGACTTTATGAAGGGAAGAGTGATTAGTTAAGGAAAGTTCTATAAATTGGGAAAAAAAGACAAGAAGAAAACATGATGAGGATTTAAAAACAAGAAATGGAAATGAAGGAGAAATTAGTTCCCCAGAGCTACCTTACTACTTTTCATGTTGAATGGCAAATGGTGATAGAGAAAAGGAAGCACTGCTTTATTTGGGCTTGAAAACATTTCTGTTGGCTTTTGGAATGGCTTGGTCGGTGTTCTGGGCACGAGGTTTTTCCTCAGCTCCAGTAACCGAGGAAATGTCAGTTTGAAATGCGATTGAGCCATCTGGTGGGAAAGAGAGAACACAGCAAGTGGAAAGGCTTCGGGGGTACCGTGTGCTGTGTTAAATGCTGTGGGAGATGGCAAACCAGTAAAACTATTAATGGTAATTAGACTAGTAAGCACCTGTACTCTTATGAAAGCTGTTGGCAGAATATCATTTAATAGAGATGTTTGTAAATGGTTTACTCTGTGAGTCATTATCTGTTGAACTCTGACTGAATGTCAGATAATCTTTGTATAATTTTTACAGAAAATACAGTGCTTCTGTAAACTTCAGAAATAGAAAATAACTTCTGTTCTTCTGCCTTTCCTTGTTGCACTCTGCTATTAACTTTTCTCTTCCAGAAGGCCCCTGGGGCTATAAGGAATCACTTTGTACTTCCTTTAAGCCTTGGATAGGAGATATTTTTGCCCATAGGCATTTCTGTCCTACTTCATAGTAACTGAAGTAGGTCTGAAGCTCTGAGTGTAAAGCTTCTTTGTCAGTTTACCCAGCTTAGGATCATAGATTTGTGTTGGAAGGGACTTTAAAGACCATGCAATTTACACCCCCTGCCATGGACAGAGACACCTTCCACTGAACCAGAGCTCCATCCAGCCTGGCCTTGTTGTTCTTTTCCATTTCCTGTGGCTATTCTTTTCACCTGGCAGGCACTTCTGTGTTTGAGGTACCTCTGTGTCTCAGAAGGAAGTATCCTCAGTTGTACCTTTAAGGAAATCCATCTGCTGTTTTGATGATTAATGGATTTGATATTCGGAAAGTGTCAGGATGAGCTAATGTAGGTTAGATACCGTATGGAGATAGAGATACACATTTTAAAAAAGTATATATATGTCTATATCTAGACCTCCAGAGAGGGGTTGGATTAAAAAGTAGGGAAGTGTAGTGGAAAAATGAGGATTTTTCTGGTAGCATTGCTCTTGGGTTTCCTGAGAAAGAAGTATAAAAACTTGAGGCTGTGATTTTAATATGGTTGAGTGTGCCAGTGTGTGCTCTTGGCATGAGATTTCCTGTGAATTACTCAGCCCATAAGCACTGGGGGTTAGGTCAGGCCACTTTACAAAATTCACTGAATTAACATGAACCAAGGCCAGTGGTGAAAAAAATTTGGATTATTTTCATTGAAAACTTTAAATTATGGAAACTCATTGCCTCATGAGTGTTTTGACAAAATTCCAGGAAGAAGAAGAAAAAAAATAGTTCTCCTTCACTTAATTTACATTTATTCACATGTCCTCTATTTTTGTTTGCAAAAGCAGTCTGTTCTGTATGATAAGAATTGATTTTCAAAGTTTGTAAACAGTATTTTCACTGGGTGGAGTGAAAATTTCCCACAAAGTAATTTATCCTAGCAAAAAGACGTTTCTAGCTTTCATGCAATCATACTAAATTTTTTTCTGCAGAATTAATTTATGCAATGTGTTGTTACAATTGTACAGTGTGGTGTATTTCTTTTTGCCTTTTTTCCCCCTCTTCTGCTCACAGAAGATTATACAGTCTCAAAAGAATGATACCCTAGGTTAAAACTTTCAGTGATGTTTCCTTTCAGATGTAGGAAGTTCTGGCTGGCATGACACAAATATCATGACATTGATATCTCAGGTTGTCCAGGCAGTCTCATAGTGGTTGCTTCTTTCTACTGTAAGAGCTTTAGGCAGTGTCCTACTTTGGGCTCTAAGCCTGAGCTGAAGAAAGGTTTTCTGTTGATTCTGATTTCTTCTGTAATCCCTTTAAATATTTGTTCAATCTATCTTCTGAAGTAAAAAGAATCAGAGGGAACACTGTTGAAAGGGCATCAGCTAGATATCCAGAAGTGTTTAGCGCGAGGTGCATGTACTGACTGTGAAAATCCATGCTTTATTCTTTTCACTGTGTTCTCCCATTGAGGAGGATTTATCTCGATTTCTTTTAAGTCTTTGTTATTGAAAACTCGATGCTTGCTTTCTTTCTACAGTTGTCAAAACCTGAGAAGGTTGTAATTCCAGAACGTTATGTTGAACTGGAGCCAGAAGAGCCTCTTTCTACAGAAGAACTGGCGGCCAGGCAGCGTAAAGCAGAAAAAATAAAGAATATTCTTACAAAGTCAAGGTTAGGTTTTAGGGTTTATTTCCAAATCTTACCAGGGGCTCATGTTAACCGTTGAGAGCCTACATCATACAACAGTCTTTATTTCTGTTACCTGAATGTAACTTGAAACTTTGAGAAAATGCACTCAGAATTTATGTGGTGTACTTAGAGCTGCTTCCTAAAACAAGGGAGAAGACATAATGATGAATTTTGTATATGTCCATGTTCTTGTTTAGAGAGTCCTAAAACAGCAGTGAGTCCTTACCAAACAACTTCTGGGTGAGAGTGAGGGGGAAGGAAAGGCACAAATCTGGCCAAAAGCAGAAGAACAGTCGGCATGAGAGCAAATTTCTCTTGTGGCCAGAGAGCTGGAGTTGTCAAACAACACTTCTGGCTACTTACATCTAACATAGAGTCAGCTGAAACATTCGATTTCCAGAATTTCATATGTCAGGTACCTGCTCTCTCTTTGGAAGGGGTGCAGCCTGAGGACCACCAGGTGTCTTTTCCTCTGAGCATTAGCAAGGAATTTTACTAACAACTACAAATAAATAGAACTTTTGTAGTGCTTTCATTTAAGCACATAAATTATATTTCTAAAAAAGGACTCTCAGATGTTGTTAAGGCTGTGCAGAAATTGTGACTGAATGTGTGGTGGCTGTGTCATTTTTCCTTGTGTGCTGCAGGCATTTGCATCCAACATCAACCCTATTTTAAAGAACCGCAATAAAATGCAGAGCTTGATAGATGAGATATGAAAGCTGCTGTCTGAATCCAGGCTTGTTCTTATCTGCATGGTGGATTCTTTATGTTTGCAAATGTTAATGTTGTTTTTCACTTTCCCCCCAGTATGCACAATCTGCAGCCTACTGTTGCCCAGGACAAACACAACTCGATTGATTTAGATTCACAGCTGCAGGAGCAGGAGCGCATCATTACCATTTCATATGCTCTGGCTTCTGAAGCCTCTCAGAGGAGCAAGGAGGTAGCAGGTAATGCTTAGTTATTTACAAAATAACAGCTATTCCTTACCAGCTTCTCAAGTTGTATGGAGTTGTTGCTGAACTCCTGGCATAAGAGAAAGTTTTAGTCATTCCTATTCAAAATAGTGAAAAGTGTGTGTAGGTAACAAATGGAGAGGGGCTAATGATTTACACTGAGTATTTGGCCTCCAGTGGACAGGATAAAGGGGGCAAAATGGTATGATCAATAAATTCAGAACTTGGAAACTTGCTTTTACCTAACAGTGCTAAAAACTTAACATTTTAATTCTCTGTAATCACATTAAATCAAATATTTCTATATTCATTTTTTAAAAGTAAAGTGATCTCTGACTTCAAAAAAAAAAATCAAGGAAAGAGGATTTAGAATTCTTTTTTAGGAGAAAGATTCCCTGGTCCTGTGGTTGAGATGAGGCTACTGTCATTTGCAGCTTGAGCTGTATGATAACAGGCTGCAAAAGACCTTGTAAAATGGGGATTGGCATGTTTCTGTCTGGTGACCAGGATGAGAGGTCAGAGCAAGACAGCTTTGCAGGAATTCTGCTCAGTGCCTGGAAATTAATAGATCCTTTGCAATATGTTGCTAAAAGTGATAATTTCACTCTTGATTGCTTTATAGTTGAAATAAGTAAGAAATGTCAAGAGATTTGTATCACACAGTAATCCATGCAGCAGCGATTTCCCCAAGTGTCTGACTGGCCATTTATAACTGGCACCATTCACTGTTCCAGTGGAGAATGGAAATAATGGAAACTTCAACTATGATGGAGAAAAAATACGCACATTTCTCATCCAAAGTTGTCAGTTTAAAGTTATGGCTCTTGCCACAGCAGCCCTTAAGACCTTCCCATTAAAGACAGATTATTCCAATATCGGAATGCGTAACGTGCATCTGCAGTAACAGTGTTGATTGAATGTGGCTGTACACTCAGGGATGCATGATTTATTCTCCCCCCACAGACCCCTCAGGGATCTTGGACTAGCTCAGGTATTAGGGAGACCTTGGGGGGAAAACTATCATAGGTAACAGGACAAAGGATATTAGAACAGGCTCTTACCACAGAAGTGCTTTGCAGAGATGGTTTATTCAGGCCTCCTTGGGGGGACAGGCACAGGAGGCAGGAGGGAAGGAGCGAGTGGCCAGGGCA
This sequence comes from Illadopsis cleaveri, assembly GCA_013399915.1. Taxonomy (NCBI): domain Eukaryota; kingdom Metazoa; phylum Chordata; class Aves; order Passeriformes; family Timaliidae; genus Illadopsis; species Illadopsis cleaveri. The sequence continues at coordinate 524,038 of VXBB01013657.1, read as the reverse complement.
AGAGGCAGTAAGAGGCCGAGGCAGGAAGTGCACAGGGGTTTTATCCCCTCTCTGAGATAGATAAGTTTTGGCCCTCAGCCAATCCAGGTTTAGGGGGGAAGGACTATGGGGGGAAAGGACCATGTGGCTATCTGTTATAGGTGTGCTGGGCAAACCCATTCCCCCTAGAGGGATACAACAGATGCAGTGCCAGCTGAACCTGAGGGGAATGGCATCTTGAGGGGCTGGAATACATTTCCAAGATAGGAATCTTGAGACTTCAGAGAGTTTCTGTGGGTAATTTAACTGACTGGCAGGGATAAAACGGCTCACTGAGGAGGCCAGACGTTATACAGCTAAACCAAACAGAAAAACAGAATTGTAAAATCATGGGAGCATTTCAAGAATAACCTTGTGGCCCACTGGTGTATCAACAGAGCTTTTCCACAAGTGCTTTGGTCCCAGTTCTAGTGACCAGGACCTTATAACAGGTACCCCAATCCTTTGGTGTTTTGGAATGGGAACTCTTCATGATGTATAAGCCAGTGGAGTGTTTTGCCACTTGAGTTCTAGCTTCTGCTGGGAAAAGGTCACACATCTTGGGCTCAGATCAGCCCAGATGAACGCAGCCAGTACTTGAAATTATTCAGTACAACAAGAGCAGAGTGCCTGCCCCACTCAAAGGTCTTCATCGGGCCAGTTAAGTTACTTCTGGGTGTGCCTGAATTTGTAGCAAATGTACCCTACTGAAATAGGCTTGATTGTTTAAAATGCTGTGTATTGAATTCAGTATACATTTCATTGCTATAGGTTTTTTATTTATATATTTTAATTTTTTTATATTAATTGTCTCAAAAGTGTGATCCCTCAAAATTTTTTAGATACATGCAACCACAAAAATCTTCTTAATTCTTTAGTTTTCCTCAAAGAGGAAATTAAAGTGTTTATTGACACTGCAATGTTTAAATGCTGCTTCAGAAAATTTGCAGTCAGTTGTGAAAAAGGTATTAGGTTTTCTTTGTGAAGCATAGCAGCTACCTATTTTATCTTTCAGACACTTAAAGAAACCCTAGCACAGTAGCCACAGACTAAGGTTCTTAAGGAATTCCAAATGTTTATGTTTGTGCACAGCTTTTGTTGCCACACTTGTACCTCAAAAACTCACTTCTTGAAATACGTATTGCTTTGATTTCAATTATTTCTTACTTCTTTAAAAGCAAACACCTTTCCTGGTATTCTTAAAGAAAAAAAAAGAAAGCCAGAGTAGTTTGGTTTTAGTAAAAAATCTACAAACCAGAAAAGAGTTCAGGTCTTTTAGTTATGGCCTATTTTCTGGTGATTAAAAAGAAAAGCATTTGACACTTTGCACAGCTGATTTTACAATCTCATTTAGTCTCATATTACAGATTCCTTCACATTCTTATTTTTGTAGTTTGATTTTTGAAATATTGGTTATCGTTTGCTCCTTGATGATGCAGCAGACCTGAAAATCCCAAACTAATTATGTAGATTGTTTTATAAAGATTTGTTATGAAAAAGACTGTGAAGCTTAACTTAGCCCTTTTTTCAGGGGCAAGCAGTTACATTAGGATACTATGCTAATATGAATCTTCTAAAATAAGCTGTACATTTATCTAATCTTAGCATTTTAGAGTTTCCTCTGTTCCTAATAAGAAATCAACCTTTTGAGAGGAAATCATGCCAAGAATCTGGAAGATTGAAGTCAAATACTAGAGTATTAACAAGTTGTTTCCTATGTTGTGTGCTTTGGCCCTTCAAAATGTAAAAGCAGAAATTAAGATCAAGTTTCAATTTCTTCAATTTTATGATTATTTTCTTCTAATACTATACCATTACTCTGCTTTATAAACAAGGATAGTTTTAATCATTGTATTCCTTATCCTGTATTTTCAAGCTGAGATATGAAAATGTATTTACTGTATCATGCACTGTGCTAAGCAAAATGTTATGTGTGTATGTAATTTTGTAAACGTTGTTTTTCTATATATTATTTTGGTTTCTGCTCACTGGCATATAACAAAGGAAATGCTGGAAACCTGTATAGCCTCAGTGAAGTCTGGAAAAGAAATTAGCAAATTTAAGTGCTGGTCCAGAGCTTCAAAAGCATTAAAAGCTTTCGAGAGTATGTCAGTGTTGTGTGCTTTCATAATGTTCCAGTAAAATTTCATCTTAAGATAGGTTGTCCATATTCTCATCCAAAGATGAATCTTTATTTGTTTAATTTATGCAAGGAGTAGAAAAGAAGCAGCAGGTAGAAATGTTGTTTACCTTGTGTTCCATGTGACTGAAATAGTGTAGCGCCTCATTCATTGCTAACCAGGTTTCCTATTCATGTGGTAGAAAATTAAGGTGACTCCATTTATGATGTGAATGTTTGATTGTGCAGCCTAATTCCTGTGTGTGATCCCTTCTAGCTCAGCAGTTGACCTACCCACCCAAAGTACCCTCACCTTCTGTACCACAGCCATCTCACTCCCCCTTAAGCAATGGATTTCACTACACATTTGTTTAAACACCTTCCAAGTAAGAACTAACTGCTCTCGGCATGTCTGATTTGCCATGGTGCCTGTGCTGTGGCTTGCTAAATTTTAACTTCTTTACTAAACCAAAATGACATCTGAATGAAAGCATGCAGCTACTTTTTCAGAAAGCTTTTATTCCTGTAAATATTGCTTCTAATGAGCTAACATGTGGGCTGATGAAGTCTTCAGTTAAGTGCTGGTGCTCTGCAGGTGAGATGCTTCCTCAGTCCTGCTGTGGTGAAGGGAGGAGACATCTGTGGTCTGGGTAACAGGGGGCCAGGTTTTCAGCAGCCTTCTGTACTCTGGTGGCTGCTCAGGGCATACAAAGAGAGAATCCAAAGTGCACCCTTGTACAAGGAAGGGGCTTCCTTTGTGGGCTGATATCGTACACATGAGCTGGCATCAGAGTCTTAGCTGAGGTGAGCTGAAAATTTGGCCTTTTGTAACTAATTCTGCAATGTTGTGTTTGGATCATGCCTTTCATTGGATCATGTTAACAAAGGATTGGTTTTGTCTTTGGTTAGATTATTTTGCCACTTCAAGTATTAAAATTGTGATAATTTTGTTGTCCTTACAAAGAAACATCTGTATTTGTATCTCTTCTCGGTAGGATTTGCAGTTTTCCCTGTTTGAAATTGGAAGTAGGAAAAGGTGTAAATATTGTATGCAACTGCTAAGTGTACACCTAGTAAAGATACTTGCTGTGCATCCATATTTTCCTTTTATATTATTCTTGCCTTTCTGATTTCCTTTGGCTTAATTTTATTGCCTGAAATTGAACAAGAACATAAAGCATAAATGAAGCAGTATAAAGAGAGTTGCTTGAGTAACTCAAATAATTGTACAGTGCCAGAGACTTGAGCAGGGGGCTGGGGCTGACCTTCAGAACTCCCTTCCTACCCCAACCATGCTGTGATTCCAAACTGACTTAAAAACATATCTAGCACGTCTGTACAAATATATACACATAGATATACAGTTGCAGATATATATTTATATAAAGTTACCTTTTGTCCAGAAAAAGAAAGTAATTGTGCACAGGACACAGGAACTTGAGCATCAATGGCATCAGGAGATAATTGTTTTCTTAATGTGCCTGTGTGAATTGTTCCTTCTGTCAAACTGCAAAGGGCTTTAAAAAAAAGTGTTTCCAGCAATTTCTTACTGTTTGGCACTGGTTGACTCCTTTCAATATTTAACCATGTTTTATTTTCCTTCACACCAGCCAAAGCAGTAAGTGAACACTGATGTGAGACTGGAGGCCAATCCCACTTTGAGACACCGCGTGGAAGACGGGGGAGATTCTTTTCCAGGTTTCTGTGGAGATCCTCGTTGGCTGATGACACCTTCTTCTGGAAAGACATTCAGAGAATGATAGGGGGATTTTCTATGAAAATGAAGAGAACTGCAGATCATTTTTTTATTTACTTTGGTTTAGTTCACACTTTTTATATGAATAAACGGCACTTTTAATAAACTCTGTAAAATACTGACAGTGTATTTTTAGAATGATGTATTTTAGTTTTTTTTTTTAATCAAGGGCTGAATTAATTTTAAAAGACACTTCTTGCATAGATACTAAAAGATGCTGTTACTTCCCCCTCCGGCTCAGATGCACATTGTAAAGTTTTGTGAAAAAAAAACCCCAAAATTTGAGTAAACATAGAAGCACATTGATAGGGTACGGATAGAGAGCTAACACCTTTGACAGGTTTGGTGAAAGGGTGTTTCAGATTGAGTATTTTTGTAGACTTAATAACCCACCATTTTGCCCATTAAATAATCCATTGCAAGAACTGTTAGCTTGAATTTCTAAATATTAGTAACGACTGTATAGCTGAAATTTCTCAAGAAAGCCACAACAAAAGCCATTTTTAACTCCCACTTGTTTTTGATCCCAGATGATTAACTTGCTGGTATCAATCCACAATTTGTTAGGTTGCCCTTGACAGTAGTGCTGCCCCCTCTATAACAAACATCTAACAAATTTGATTTTTTTTCAAAAGTTGAGATGTGAAAGAAGATGATTTTAAATTAAAATATGTGAAGTAAGCAATAAAAAATTATAATGCATCATTTGGCTAGTAAATACATATTTTTCTTCTGATTTTTTGTTTTCAATAGACATTACAATATGATGTATTGACTAGTATTTATCCTGGAAATTAATGGAATGTGGCACCTGCTGATTTCACTTGTATGTTTGCCTGGTGCTTATCTTTGCCAAACTTTGAAATTCTGTGCTGTACTTACACATAGGGCAAAGGGTGAGGTGGTTAAAATAACGAGAAAATAAGGTTAAATGAATTGCTGCAACTACACTTTAAAAAACCCTGTGTATGCATCAAATACAAGACATACAAAAACTTCCCAATGTTATGTGATTGGTAGCTGAATTCAGCTCTGGATGAGAAATAACTGAGAAATACTTCTGCAGTATTTTGTGAAACCACTAACTTGTTTTTATTCCCTGTGTTCAAGTAGAAGCTAAAAACCCCTTGGAACTGACCTCTGTGTTTCAGACTGTAAGACAAATCATATTATATTAACACTATACGCAGAAATATTCTTAAAAGTATATATTTAGCTAATGCAATCTATTTTACCTCAATACTGCCAGTATCAACTTCAAAACCTTTTGCCAAAATAATGATTTATTTTTGCCTTTATAAAAAAGTTTTGAAAGCATAAATGAATATTTTGCAAGAAAACATTAATTTAAATAAAATGTAACAGTTTGGAAAATGGTATATGTACAGATTAAAATATTAACATAACTGCCTCCTATTGTCTCTGTCTTGTCTGCTCTCTTGTCAGTGTCCAGCTAGTTGGAAATCTGGAGTTATTTGTGCTTTTATCACATTTTGCTCTTCTTTGGTTCAAATCCTACTGAAGTTCCCCAGTTTTGCACTTGTTTTAAATTTGAATCAGGCTCACTCTACACCAATTCTACATTTTGATGATGATTATTAGTTGATTTTTTGTTTTGTTTTCAGAAATGTTTTCTAAACATTTGATGAAATCTGTCTTTATTCTTGAATAGCAAGAGTGGGATGTTGGCTGAGGGGGGGAGGTGGTGGGCACTGGCAAAACTGCTGCTCACTTGGCAGCATTTGGCTTTCCAGCAGTTCCCTCAAAAGACGCCAGGTTGATGGAGAGCACTGGAAATGTTGAATTCTTCTGAAAAAGCAATTAAAAGTGTTTCTGCGGCTTAATGTTGACTGCACGAACTCGAGGGGGATTGTTTGAGGCTGTGAGTCCTTGGCCTTTGAATGTGAGTGGCAGAAACTGGGAGCTGAGCTGCTCAGCATGTGCTCATCCTGTTTTTGTGGGGCACAACAAAGCAAGGAAGGGAAAGGAGCACAGGCAGTGCTGCTCTGCAGGTTGGGGAGATGTTCATTCTTCTTCCTTTGCACACACAAAATCTGCTTATTCAAGCTTGTGTGGAAGAGAAGGATTTTGCCCAAAACAGTGACATCATTAACATTTTTAATAAAACCAGTCATCAAAAGATTTTGGTCATTCCATAGTTAATCCCATATTTGGAAAAAAATTATAAGATAGCTTTTCTTCCTAAACTTTTTGCTGAATATGTGAAATGCAGTTTTAGTGACCATCTTTTGTAAGGACGGGTGTAATTTTTAAATAGTAGTGGCTGGTTTTTCCCATGCATAGAGTGTTTGGTTTGGGTCAATTTCCTTTTTCGGTTCTGTTTCTTTTAATCGACATTCTCTTTTCAGGGTGTTACAAGCTACTTTCTAATATTAAAACTAGAAAAAAATTACATTAACTTCCAGATCAATATAATTTTGGTCAGAAAGTGGCCTTTTTTTTCCTCTGCCTATTAAACAGTGAAGTATTTGGGACTGATTGAACTCACTCGTTAGAAAGTAGTGTCAGTTCTTCTGATTGTGCTGGTTTTTAATTAATGTTTTGTAATGTTATACCAAGCAAAAATTTTGCAGGCTGAATTCTCTTCCTGTATACAGCTGTTTCCAATTTCTTCAGTTAAGTTATTAAACTTTTACTGCCCAGCTGCATTTATAAAAGTACAGCATGATAGTTGCAAGTAGCACCTTTTTCACCTTTTTGGACTTGCACAACAGCCCCCACCCCTGTTTTTCACTGTTATTTTGGGTTTATGTGCATTGCTGGCCTCCAAGGAATCCTTTTGAGCTACAGCACTGTTTGTCTTTGTGCATCTGTATTTATGCTGTTTGTTTTAAAGGACTGGGCAGGTAAGCAGTACTTAAGAGACATCCAGGCTGTTTTGGAATGCTTGGGCAGAAAAAACTACCACCACCAACAAAAAGCCCCCCACAAACAAAACCCACCAGAAGTAGATAAAAAAAATTTTCAGGAGACTACTGAGAGAGTCTCTTCTGGAAGCTATCTTAGGTGTGGAAGGAAAAGCTACTGAAGGATGCTACTATTTCAAAAAGCTCTTAAAGCCCATCAGGGTGGTCTTGGGTACCCCACAGCCTTTGGAGGGAGGGGTTGGTGTTTTGAGAAGGCAGAATGCTCTTGACGCATTCTGGTACTTCACACCATTTTTTCCCCCCCTGCACCATTTACTTCTCTGACTTCCAGATCTTCAAATATGTGTGTATGTATTTTATATCAGCATCTCTTCCCCTCTAGGAAACCACCTATTTCTCAGGTGTCTTAGCAATTAACTTCTGAATGTTCTATGAAGGAAAGACCAGATTTACTTGGTGTCAAAACTTAGAAGATGCAGAAGGCAGAATGTGATGTTACCCCTCTGATTTATATCTGTCTGTGGGTATTTTAAAGTGTCTGCTTGTGCTCTGTGTGCCCGTCTGTGTGCCCGTGTACTGCGTGGTTATTAAAAGAACAAAGCCATGCACAAGAAAAACATGAAAAAATTGCTGTATTTTCCACACCTGGTAAAGATTCCCATTGGTTATTTGGCTGTATTCAAAAGGCTAAGATTTTATTGCTCTACTAGCAAAAGCAACCTTTCTTCATAGTGGTGCAGTACAAAGAAAGAGCACAAAAATTCCCCACATCACAGTGCCTGAAATTCTGTTTGAACAACTGTATTGATTGGGTCTGACCCCTTTACATTTTTTTTCCCCATTATTTGAAAAGGTGCATCTAACTGCAGCTGAATTGAACCAACCACGATGAACTTTCCATGAAAACTTCTTGAGATATTTCTTTAGTTCAAAGCTCTGGAATTTTAAAGAGCATTTTTAATACAAGTCTGTTGAGGTATCCTGTGCAACAACCACGCTTGGAATGTTAAAGTACAGGTAAATATAGGGGGGAGGTAAAATTATAAAGGCTGCCGTGAAATTGCTGGGAGATGGTGGAATAACTTCAAGTGCTAATTATAAAGTAAATAAAACCAGACAGTACTGAGTATGCGTAAAAAGTGCATATAAAAAGTATATGCACATTTGAGCACTGTTGACTTGTTATTTACTTGTCAGTGCTCCTGGTTGCCTTGCAGAGAGTGGAAAATGGCCTCCAAAGAAAACAACTAACAATTAGCATTTTTGGAGCAGCTGTTGGTGAAATTGTTACCCGATGTAAACTTGAAGGACAATCATGTTTTCTTGAATCCTTTTACCAGGAGCTCTAGCATAAGGAAGCACTAAAAGAAAGAAGAGATTAAGAAATCAAAGGTGTGTAGTGAGATTGTAGAAAATATGGCAGAGATGTATCTGCAAGCAAGGTGTAAGTAAGAGGCTGAAGGTGAGGGTGCAGAACAGCCTGGTGGCGAGAAGTGAAAAGTAGTAAAAATGTGCAAAGACTTGAAATACATAGACTTGGACAGCAGCAAAATACTTCAATGAAAGGACTTGGCCTAAATTGTAGTGGAGAAGGTGAGAAGGAATAGCTGGCAAATGAGGATGTTTCATGTCCTAGTACAAGAAATGCCTTGTGAAAGAGTTAAACAGGGGAGTGGGATGTTGATGGTAGTAGTGGATGAAGGAGAATCAATGATGACTCCAGGGTAGTGTTTTGGTAGCAGAACAATTGTCTTTCTATTGCCAGTTGCTGTATTCTGTTCCTAGACAGCATTTAAAGTTCTTTTCACTCTTCCCTTTTTATTTTTCTCCACTAAATCCTGATATAGTCACCATAAATGGTACTGGGTTTGGATAAATAATAACACAAACTGTAAGTGTGAGCTCATTCTGCACCTGCACATCAAAATTAACTTATCTTGGGTTAAATCACCAAGTATTGTGTTTCTTTAATGCTGTGCAGAAACTAAGGAAACTCACCTCCCATCACGATGCTGTACACCTCTTGCACTAAAATATTTTTGTCAGGAAAAGTGCAGAGGTGACAGGCTTAGAAGCAAACAAAACCAATTTTTGCTCTGTCCCTTCAGTTGAGGATACCTTGACACATGTCCCTTCCCTTAATCCCCTGACAGCTTCCAAGAGACTGATGCAAAGAGCCGTGCCAGGCTTTGATTATGAGATATTCCACTGCCACTTATTCTCTTTGTCTCCTGCAGTTTACAGAGGCAGCTTCAGTGCATAATTTAATCCCTGTACTGGGGACTGGAGCAAATCCACGGAGATTTCTACCAACCGTCCTCTCTGGCATCAGAACAACATGTGCACGTCGTCTTTCATGTGAATTCCCCAACCAGAGCCTTAGAGGGACCTATTGCTTTGAAGCTGGCCTATAAACTGTGCTTTCAGGAATCAAGTTGTCAGCCTCCTCTTCAGGAAAAAAGGGAGAGTAAACTGCAAAGTACTTGCAAGAAACTACAGGGCAACTTACAGATCTGGTTCCCTTGGCCTTGGAGAATTCCTGTAGGATGCTGAGAATCCCCTTTTTGCCTGGCTTAGAAGTCCCCTGTGTGGTGACTGCCAGACCTGTGGTCACTGGGGCTGTGATGGAGCTCACCTGGAGGGGTTCCTGGTTCCAGGCAAATGGAAGGGGAACAGGCACACCAGTGCATTTGACCTCATTCAGGTGTTTTCCACAGCCAAGTGCTGAGAATGCACCTGTATTGCTCTTTGTGTAAGCAAATTTTCAGTGTGGTTTAGAAACAGGTGAAAACTTACCAGATGTGATGGTTGTTCTGTGACAACCCTCTGTGGCCCAACTTCTGTCCTTCCCTGAGGTGTAGAACAGGCAGACTTCTGCCTTTCTATTGAGATGGAAATTAACTGGTCTTTGAGTTGACGAATTTCAGTGGACAAGTCTTGTGTTCATAGACAAATGAAGCTGCCCTTCTCATTAGTCAGTGTCTGTTTATGATGTGTTCTGCTGTCATCTCTGGGAGCTCCTTCCATACCAACTTGAAAAAGCAAAGGGCTGACTGGAGTCAGCCGAGACACTGACTGATTTTTCCTGTTCCCTGTCTCCAGTGAGCTGAAACCACCCTGCTCCTAATCCATGCCACTACTGCTGACACTGTTGTATCAAATGTTGCTAAAACTGACTCCTGAACTGAAACCTTCACTACACAAACTGAGCTAGATCAGCCTTTCGTGGTACACAGGGAGAAGCTTATGCTGCCTCATAGATCAGTCTGCAATTTCTTAGAATGTTTATAAATGTTAGACAGAAACACACAAGACTGTAGAACTCTTCCTGTTTTGAGCAGGTGAGTCTTAGGTCAGCATCACAGGTGTTACCCCAAACATTCATATTTGGTGTTCTACTTTTGGGGAATGGAAGTTCTGTTGATTTTTTTCTTTTTTTTCCTGGTCAGAGCTGTATCTAGAATAGTTTGGGGTTTTTATCTTTGTGTATTCTATTTATTTATAACTGAAACTGATGGCCTAATCAGGGAGGCAAGAGGCTTGAGTGGAAGAGCCCCTCATTGTGTCCATCAGTAGAGAGCTGTGCAGGGCTGGCCAGCTGGATCTGCTTTTCCTGTGTCTTTCCAGATCCCAGCATGAATCCCTGCATGGCTGCATGCTGGTGGGAGAGCTAAGAGAGCAGTGGTGCTGGGACAGAGAAGGCACAGAGGTGAGTGGCAGCCACAGCTAAAAGATATTAACAGTGAAATGCTGGTTCAAGTTTAGCTTGAGTGTGTACCCAGGAAAACTTGGGATGGGTCTATAAGGAAAGTAATCAGTTGATCTCTTAGGGAGGCATCTCAATCTCTTTCCTAGAGATAGAGCAGCTTTCCTAAGTCATGGTGAGGTTTTTTCTCTTCAGAATGAACAAACAAACTTTTTCTCTATGTATTAGAAGCTTGCAGTATTGGGAAAACAAAAAAATCTACGCAAATCAAGTATAAATGACTGATAGTGGCTGCTGTAACATTGCTCTTAAAATGGAATGAGTGGAAAAGCTTGTAGATGTAATAAAACACAGTAATCAAAATCTACACTCAGTTTCTATTTACAACATTACTTTTATTTTTTCCATACTTATTCCAAGTCCTCTCCCCATAACTGATGCTGCAATGTTTACATTCAACTAGGCAATGATAGTACAAACTGCTGCTTTCCTTCAGCCGACTGGCCTGGAAGTGTTGTCTGCACATCAGGAACTCTACACAGAATGGAGTCTCCAGGAGCATCCCAAGTGTCCCCTGGAACACTGCTGTGGCAGTACTAAAGGTACAGGGCAGATGTCCTGTTCTCCCAGCCAGGAGATCTGTCTGATGTACTAAGAGGAAAAAATGTCTAAAAAGCTCTGATATTTCATTCATTACATGAATGCAATGACTTTGCAGAGGAATGGATGTGTTTAATTCTTGCTTGAAGAAGTTGCTGAACTCCTGGCTTTCTAGCCATGTCAGCTGGACTTGACAGGTACAGCCTTGTGCTAGTTGACTCAGACCTCCAGGTGATGCATGTACAGGGAGAAAAGGAGGAACGGCTCGCATACTCAACTCTTTATTCTATATTTTAAAAAAGCTAAAATGATTTGTATATCCTTTTCATTATCAAAGTATACTTTCTCTTTCAAAGTAAACTGGTTTCTTTGGGAGGTGTTATTTTTAGTAACAGCTCAGTGCTCTAGCCAGGAACCAGTAATTCAAAAAATCACACTTTTCTACTGAAAGGTAGAAACAACTACAGCTCCTTCCTCTCGTTAGAAAGCCAAAGAAGCAAGTAGAGCCTTCTGTTGTATTACACTTTTCTAAAACATATTCTCTATGCAGCTGTAGGACTTCAGATGGATACAGTGATCAATGCTGTCACAAAAGTGAAGAATTTCTCCTCAGCCCTGCCAACACTAGCATCTATAGACAAAATCATTTTTAAAAGCTCTAGTACATCACAGAATAATGCTGATATTGGTATTTTACAGCTAATGCAACATCACGCAATTCACATGTAATCTTAATAGTTAAAAATTCAAGACTGGGGTACTAACTGAATAAACCACTAACATGAAGCTTCCTTACCTGGCATGGAATAAGGGAAGGGGTAGTTCAGATAACATTGTAAAGATTGGGCAGGAACAAAACAAATTTATTTCTCCATCCAGGATTTTATATACTTTACAAAAACCAGTAATATCACTGCGCCCATAAAAATGTTATCCATGGCAACAGAAAGCAAATACTACTTTTTGTCATCTAACAGGGTCTTTTTAAAATCAAAATACAAAGATTTGTGCTGTAGCAGTCCTCCACTTTGCACTGTAACAATAAGGCTTACTGTACTTTAAATACAAAGCTGTTACATCTGCAGTTATGAACCACTGGCTTTCACAAACATCATTTTATAATTGCTTTTTGCTTCTTTTTTGTTTTCTGGAACCTCAGCTTCATCATGTTTTTCAGTAGCTTGTAGCTCCTCTGCAGACTCCTCTTGGTCTGAATCAGAGCCACTTTCAGAATCCTCTGAACTCTCATCAGAGGAGTGTCCAGCTGCCTCTTCTTCTTGTTCATCTTCCTGAAACTGTAAGTTCAGATTATGAGAGAGATAAAATATTATTTCCTGGCAACTCCATTGCAGCTTTTAAAATTTTCCAATGAGATTGTTTCACTTAATGGCTCCTTTCATTTTGGTACTAAAATGGGCCATGTTGTTTAACAGAGGCCTGCAAAACACAAATTATTAGACAGAAAGTAACTCCCTGAAGTGGTTAATCATGCCAGCTGTGACATGCATGGATTCATCAGCCACTCATTTCTTTAGTTACAGCAGAAATCCTGAAGACATCATTCAATGAGTCTGAAGTTCCAGATCACATCAGTTCAGTAATCCCAGTAGTGACACTGGAATACTTGTCACAGAGTGTGACATAATGGAACTAAAGGCTAGACCATCAAGAATTCACATGTGACTGATCTCTGAAAGGACACTTAGCTAACTGCAGCATGAGGAATGCTGAAGTAATCCAATGATACTGCTAAAAACAATGCAGACAGTTATCCTGCCTACTTATATATTCCTCAGCAACACCCTGATTTAATATATTTGTCACTTTGTGCCCTAATCAGTCTTGACTGCTCTGGAGCATGAAGGCATGTCTTATCACTTCTCAGAAAAATGGGAAGCATCAGTCATTTATGAGCACTTAAATGGCCACCACAATGTACACAAACAACAGTCAAGTGCCTGCAATAAGTCTGTCTTTAACCCAAACCATGGAAGTCTGCTTGGACTTTTAAACCCAGTATATGTTGTGTTAGTGAAGGGAAAGGCAAATGATTCCAGAAATGAACTCAATACCTCACTGAACCCAAGGCCGCAGTGGCGCCGGTTCCGCCCCGACATGGTGCTGTCCATGCTCTGCTGGTACTGAGACTCCAACTCCTCGTTCATTTTCTTGTCTTCTTCCCCTGCATTGTCCAGGGTACTTTGGTTATGGTTCATTCAAATTAACAAAGACACCGAATTACAGGAAGTCACATTTTCAAAGGCAAGAAGTTTAAATATAACCATTCTAAACTAGGATCCAGGATTACTGCATACAAACCATCAGACTTTAAAGCAACAGGAGCAAGTGTGCAAGCAGGATACAAAGAGGGAAGTTTCTGAGACCTGATGCATTCCAGAGCTGCACTATGCAGTGTTATGTTCTACAGAAAAAGGTAAATGTAATCAGTGTGAGTTCTCTGTGCTTCCAGCCAGCTCTGCAACATGCCCCAGCAAGGAGAAACTTTGTGACCTTCGCTACATAACACAGGATTACTGTGATTAAATCATCCCTCAGATATAGCATCACGCCTTGGGACAATAGCACCACTCTTGTTTAAGGAGCCCTTTCTGAAACTGTTTCATGCATCCCAAATTACAAGGAGCAGTTACTACAGCTCTGTGCTTTTCCATCCTTAGGAATTAGCAGAAAAACTAATTTTCATGAGCTACTTCTACAGCCCCTTTGTTTACTTGAGTAAGTGGTCTAAAATAGTTAAAGATCCTATGTACTTGGAAAATGTCTTGTAGAAATCTCTAATTCTCCCCAGGAGGCCTAAAACACTAGCTGTTAATTTGTATCTCTTGTATTTGTGGTATTGCAAATCCACATTTCCACATTTGGAAGTTAGAGCTGTATGTTATTGTAAAAGGACAAGAACTGTATGTTGCACAAAGAAGTGTTAAAACTCCAGCATTTTAACTTTTTGCTATTAACAAACGAGTACTGATTCTTTATGACTTCAAGGAGAAGCATCACTTCCTTTCTAGAAATTCAGATATGAAGGATTGACTCAAGTCTCGGTAAGCTAACAGCAGCAGCACCTGGAACCAATCCTCAGGCTTATTTTGGTCCATAGATTAATTTTTCATCACATGAAAAACAATCAGTGGAGAGCATCAGGGAAAGCTTTCTGGAATATGAGGGGAAGTTTTCTGGAATGGTGACAGCTGCTGTTCCACAAGGCTTTGTCAAGGCTTCTCTCAGGCAGTGCAGTCCAACCCAGCCTGGTGCCCTGTACTTCGACTTCCTAAGAAAGCATGATAAGGAGTTACCATGCTCCTACATGACATCCAATTATTGCTGATTGCCAAGGTGACCTTGCAGACCTTTTCAGCTTTTACCTCACTGCTTTAGGGCAGAGATCTTTCTATTCAACAGGTAACCAGGTCAAGGAGAAATCAGCCCCTGTTCTTTTCTATGTACAATTCAGTTTGGATATCCTGGCATATACTGGACTAAAAGGCAAGTGAGTAGAGTCAGAGAAACCATCTGCCAATAATCTAAGAAATAAGGAACTTCTACAACTCCACAGCCTGACCCATCTTCAGCTGCAGGCATGAAACCTGAAATCCCTCCCTGCCATATCTACCAAGCTCAGAGCACTGGAATGTTCCTAAATAAGGGTTAGATTTCCAACTTTGTATCAGCTGTTGAATAAACTGACCTGTCCTGAAGTGAGAGGTTGATCTGTGGTCTCCGATAACAAGGCGGCCAGTATGTTCTTTCTAAAAGAAAAGGCAGTTTGGTTTGGAGCTTTAGGGTGCACTGACAGCTCTGCTAACATCCTGGGCATCTTGAATGGAAAAGGTTTGCTGTCAAACTCTGCCACCCAACTGTAGGACTGGAAGTTTTACTAGCTAACAGCTGCTGCCTCTAGGTGAACTTGTTTCATCTTTCTTTTACTGAATTTTCTGAAAACAAAACCCCAACAACTACACACTCTTCCCAGACCCCAGAGATGGTTCTATTTCACTCTGGTTTTTGCCACTGATAGGAAAATTATACTACACAATGCTAGAAAGATGTGCATCCAGGTTCTGATCATTGACCCTTTCTTTGACACTCTGCAATAGTTCAGACTGTGCAACTTATGATGATCCCACTTTTAGACTGCTCAGTGTCAGGTAAGACCATCACAGTGATGCTTAATTAATTAGCTCAGTAGTTGCTCATTAGCAAATATGTCCCAATAGGCAAGAACTGGCATTACACAGCAAGCAGCACTAAGTACCCAAGGAGACATTAAGATTAGTGGTAGTGGGATGCTCTAATGGGGCATTGTATCCCTATCAACTACAAAGTCCTAACTTTCACCTCTTTAATACAGTTAGCTATTTTAGCCTACAAAATTACTGTATTCAAGCAAAATAAGTTACTACCAGTAAAAATGGTTTTTTGAAAGTAGGCAAAAGTGCAATACTAAACCAACATGTTATACATGAAAAAAGCATTATTACATTTAACCAGTTTTGCAGCAAGCATAATAGAAATTTAGTTTTCGCATATTTTCTCTTTAAAAATATTCCCTAGGTTTACTACTTTAATCATTTAGTCTATCAGCTACCACTCTTTCAAAGTTGTTTTTTTTTCCAGCGACAGAGAAATTTACAGACCTAGTAGGCAGGTTTGTTAGTTTGTAACAAAGCCTCTCTCTCAGAAGCGTCAACAAGTAACTTTAGGGGCTGGTCAGAAAGCATTTAAGGAGTGGGGTGGGGATGAAGCTGCGGCGCAGCGACTCGTCAACTTCCGAGCGACGTTTTGTGTAATACGGCTGCTGACACAACAGCGGTGAAACCCAAATCCTCCTGGAAGCAGAGCCCCAAAGCCCGGCAGGTCTGGGTTGCTGTCGCTCCGCTCCGATCGCCCCGCAGAACCCCGCCCCCCGCCGAGAGCACGCCGGTCCCTGTGCCCGCCCCAGGGTGGGAGCGATGGGCAGCGGGGCGGCCTCACCTTCGCGGCGCCCATCAGCCGCAGGAACTTCTGCTTCCGCTCCTCGTTGCCGAGGTCCGCCGCCTCCCAGCTGCTGGAGCCCTGCGGGAGCACNCCAGCGCTTTCCACTTGTCTCGGCGCTGGGGAGCGGGGATGGCGGAGCGGTGACACTGCCCGCTGCTCGGCTCGCTTCAGTGTTCCCTGGTGCTGCTGTTCGTGTGCCCCGCGCGGAGCCGTGTGTGCGGAGCACGCCTCAGTGCCTCTGGCTGTTTGCCGCCACTGTTGTTCCATCGCCCCCACACGTGTACGAAGCCCAAATTCACGTACTGCCCCCAAATTTATTGAGGCATACAGTGGATTCATGTATTTAAGTGTCTCAAAGGCGAGTGCCGAGAGGGTGGTGCCAAACTCTTCACAGTGGTCCAGGACGAGGAGCAATGGCCATAAATAAGTTCCCCTTCAACAGGAGCAAAAATTTCCATACACTGAGGGTGGCAGAGCACTGAAACAGACTGCCCAGGGAATCTCCCTCTCTGGAGACATTTAAAACGAATGATTCAATATTTTTTTTTTTAAGAGCTAAAGTTAATGTCTTAGATCTTTTTTTTGAGTGGATTAGGTCCATTCCAACCCATACTATGATGATGATATGATATATGATGTGATATGTAGGATATAATTATTTTCAACGGCTATTTATACAGAATAGCACTAGGATATTGATGTTTTATTTCATGTTTGCATTACTGCTCTGCTTGAGTGTGCAAAACCAATTAGAAAGGCACAGTTGTTACATATGCTTTCTACAGGTTCTGTGGTTCTTGTTTAACAGCAATAAAAGCAGAAGCGATAATTAATCTGAGAGAATCGTGTATATGCATCTTTAACCTTATTTTGTGTATTTAAATGTACAGACTATTATAATTGTAGTACAGTAGAGTAGAAAATGTAGTAATGGATTAATTTAAGTGTTAGCATTTAAAAATTATTTCTAATAAGAAGTGTAAAATTACAAAAAACAACCCCTGAAAGTGACATTACTTTATAAATTAAACCCCCAACTTTTTAGTGGTGTCTAGCAGTATTTTTAGTCTGTTTAACTTAATAAGAATTGTGGTAATCTAATACCAGTGAAACTGTATTTTCCCATTTTTTCTGAAGTTGTTATTAGTGTTTCTGTATTATTGTGCTTAAAGACCTGTATCTCAATAAAAAACAAGTGTGAAAATTTAACTTCATGGCTATATTTCCCTTGTGGGACAAATAAAAAAGGTTTGTCTTTGGGGAAAAAGGTGTAAAAAATAAGACTGCTCGGCTCAGCGGTTATAATTGTGTCTTGTGGCTTATTGTTAAGTTGAAGTTTTTTTCTGGACAACTAAAATGAACTAATGTTTATGTGTCTGACTAATGGTTTGTTAATTTTGTTTTTATTTACATTTTGAATAATGATGTGGTGCTGATATTTTAGTGAGAGGCTTTTACAATTTTTTTTCTTCCTTAGTTTATTGCTCCCTTATTTAAAATGCTGTGTTTTTGCCATGAGGTACCTTACCAAACAAAGACATCTAAACATTAAATGGCAGCCATCTGCCTATGGGATCACTTAAAAATGGAGTGATCTGAATGCTCACAAAAATGTGGATTCTCTTAGTAACAGAATGGTTATGTAAAGATTTTGCTTATCTTCCTGCAGGTATTATAGATAAGTCTGAGGATGTGTGACTCATGAGGTTCATGTAATTCCAGTAACACTAATAAATTATAAGAAGGGAGTTCTGAAAATCCTGTCATGATGGGACTCAGTGCTGTATTTGCTGTGTTCTTTTGAGCAACAGAGAAATGTCATTATTCTCAGAACAAGGGACACTGAGTTTCTAAGGAGAATCATGTCCTCTCCAATCTCTGAGGCTGTTCTGAAATACAAACAAAACAATAAGTAAGGAATCTGGGCAATATTTGTGAGAGTTTTGCACTGTTTTGACATAGTCTCTCTGAAGACACTGTCCTGAAATTAACATTCTGTTCACAGGAGGTGAGGTTTTGTCATGAAGCACAAACTGGCTATGATGCAGAAACAGAACCTCAAGCAAATGGCTGCCCGTGTAGAGGGAGGAACAACTGTTGGACATTAAAAGAGGCAAGAGTGAGATGAGCCGAAATGACAAGTAAGTTAACAGAATTATTTGCTTTCATGTACATTATTTGCTTTCATCCCCTTAGACTTTTCAGTATATTGCTGCTGCTGTGGTGAGCTGCAGTCTGTGGATGGGAACCGTCTCTGCAGGTGCAGGGTAGGTGCACACCAGCTCTGTTACAGGGTATGCCAGAAGAATCACTTGAATGAGGAGCTTCCAAGTTTTGAAGCTCAGCAATCTGCATTATAAAAACTTTCAGGTGGACAAAACCTTGTTAAGGAAAAAAAGGCAATTCTGAAATTAAGTGAAAGCAATTAGATGGAATGGCACGAGTCAAAGTGCCGTGAAATGAACTGAATCTTGCTGAAATTATCCTCATTGAAATCATGAGATTTCATTTCCTTTCATGGAAAAGGATGGGAGTGGGAAAGTTGAGGCCTAACTAGATCTTGTGGAAGCAGTTTCATGAATGAAGATCCTGATAGAAATTCTTCACAATTATTTTTTATTTAATTGGTTTTTAGCTTTTTTTGTTGAGGTAGAGTAGATTAAAGTAGAACCAGATGTGAGTGCCAAAATAATTTCTCATAGTATAATGTGATAAAAATATCTTTGCCATGCAGTGATTGCCTAAGCTGCAATAATAAAACTGTCCCATAGTGACCAAGATAGTGGTTAGCCCTGGCTTGGAAGCCATGGATACAGGGTTGAATCTTCCCCTGCTTAGTCCTGACTCCACTCAAGATTAAGTAGCTTTTGGCAAATTATCTCGCTTTTCTGCTTTATCTGTGAAATTAGGATAATATGTCTGCATGCCAGCATTAAGAATTAATTATCAGTTGCAAGAGTGTGTGTTCAAAGCACAGTATAAGTGCTAAATATTAGCTGTAGAGTAATTGGACTACTGTAATTTATAATATGCTCACTGACACTGGCTTATAAAACAGGATCAACCTCTTCTCAAGTGCTGTAGAATGTTTAATTGTTACTAATGAACTTCTGATACTCAAAGTAGCTATCACCATGAGGCAGGGAATGCTGCCAGTACCTGTCTGTAAGAAAGATTAACAAGGAAATGCCTTTTTTTTTAGCTTGGAAAAAAACCCAAACAAGCACACTTACACCTACTTTAAGTGCACAGTTTAAATTACATTTTTTTTAGACAAAAAGCTTTATTTCATATCAAATGAAAACATGACATTACCCTACCTTTTCATCTCTTTCAACCTGTTTAAGCTGAAAATGCTTCCTGTTTTCTGAGCAGCTTTGCTTAGTAGTTGTCACTGCAATATATGGAGGGTGCCACAGGGAAGAGTGGGAAATATTCCGTGTATCAGTGAAAGTGAGGAAAGAAACGTTTTTACTGAAATCTGACTTGCCCAACAAACTTATTCAATGTGTTTTAGTGGCCCAATGTCTGCCAAAAGTTCAAATCCAACCTCTTGTTTTCTTTTAAGGAGTCAGAAAGAAGGAGAGACAAGCTAAGAGCAAAGAGATGTCAACAGAAGGATTGCTGAGAAGGGAGCATCAGTTGAGTGAAGGCAGTCATAGCTGTTAACATTTAAAAAGCTCTTTCAAGGACTAACAACAACAAAAAAAAGATAGAGAGGTCCTCATCTTGAAATGTCTTTTATATTTCTGAACCTGTTGTAAAAGCTTTTTTAGAACACTTCCCATCTAAACCCAAAATAGTTTCTATCATAAACAAGACAGACAGCACATCAATATAAAGACTATCTTCACTTAGTTTTATTTCTGGACAAGCCTTCTGAAAAGGCTGTTATTCAATACCAGGGAAAAAAGTATTGTTGCCCAGTTTAACAAAGGAAGAAAACAAAGAATGGAGAGATTATGTCCTTGAACTTAGGTCTGTGCAGGCTTTTAGTAACTCTGCATACATTAGGCTTCTACAAAGAATTTTTTAAAGTTCCAATTTTCTAACATCCTAAAAAGTATGATAAGAAGCTTTGTTTTGGTACAGTCCTAGTGCAGACAGTTCCCAGGTAGTTTTTATATCAGTGTAGCCAGGCAAGGCAACCAATGTATCTCCTACTTGGAGCTGATGTGTACCAGCTGCCCCAAAAAAAGGAGATAGAGTGGTTTTCTTTCTTAAGATTTTGCATTGTATTAAACTGACTAGGCCTCTTCACTTCCCACTGTACAGGCTACAGCACTAGAATACCGTACCTGAGTAAAAATCATTTTTATTGCAGTGGAGACACAGCTTTATATGTCTCACTTCTTTCCTTCTTTTTCTTTTGTGCTTGCTAGTACATAAAAGCCCCAATAAAGACAAGACATTTCACAGAAAGTATCTGCCAAGTTCAGTTATTCTACTGTGAGTCTGAATGAGGAGAAAGTCTTCAGTATTATCAAAATGAATTGTGTTTATTTAAAGTGAAAACTCTGTAGATCCTTCCTTGGGTATATCTTCTGTTTCCTCTGGTATACTGTTTCATCCACCTGTAGTAAATTAGAATACTTTAGGGAAAAAGAGAATGTTAACATTTTTATCTGCTTGTCTTGGTGAATTTAACTCATGAGTAATTTGAAGATGGTAGAGACTAACCACTGCTTAACATACTCTAGTGAGTAACACTCTGCTGGAAAAGGTTGAACAAAATTAACATTGTCCTTTTCTTTTGAGTCTCACAGTGCTGTGTAAACCAGAGTCTTTGAAGTCTGCTGAAAATTGTCTGCAAACAGATTTTGTCTCTTCATATAACTGTTCCTGTTCCTAACACCTTTGAATCTTTTGGACAAGCCTTCTAGAGAAATTAGAGGGAAATGTAAGTGGTATGGGAAAAACTGTGTCTCTCTGTGTTCTTCTTCCTTACCCTGTATGATTGTAGTAGTTTCTGCTCCCCAGGGACTTCTGTAACATTTGTGGAAATGGTCAGTGGAAAGGAATAAGAAATAGCACCAGGTATCTTTATCCTGCTGGTTTCGTTTGATCCTTAGAGAAATGTTTTAAAAGTGTGAAAAGATCAGGTATGCTAAAGCTCTGATATTTCTGCACAGCTCCCGTGTCAGGGTCCTTTTTGAAAAGAAATGTTTCTCCTCAACTTTCATCATCAGTAGAGCACACAGACTTTGCATATATACCCAGTGTCCAAATAACCTTTGAAGACTGCAGAAGACTTTTTTTCCTGGCAATATCTGCCCCCCCCGATAGAGCTATATCACAATACTGTCTGCTGCCGCTGCATCAGAAAGATTTTTCCTGCTGCAAAAATGGTTTCATTAATTTGTGTTCTGACAGTATCTGTTTAAAATATGTATCACTCATTACCCCTCTAATTTAGGCTGTTTGGATGTGTTCTGTGACTTTTGTTCCTTAAAACACAGGCAGAGCGTCTCCTTGGCAATGCAGATTTTTGCTCCTCTTAGCTGCTGGAAGATCTCTACTCTACAAAGAACATACAAATTCATATTTGCTTTATCCTTGTACTGGGCTCATGGGTTATTAATTGTGTTTCAGTCACAGCCTATTGGCTTTGAGTGACTGCAAGAAGCACAAAAATAATAGGGAAATCCATTACTCTTTTACCTGTTTAACACCAACATCTTGTTTCTTACATCAAGCCTTTAAAATTAATGTAGTGATGTTTTCAAGACCTACAGTCTATTAATAAACTATAAACTATATGGCAGCATTGCCAAGAACCTACTGTACACTCTGCCTGCACTGAAGTAGACTTTACCATTTTGATATTCATACTCTAATAATAAATGACAGTAAGTTGCAGGTGCAATACTGCAGCAATTTATGTACATTTTGACTTTGAGCATGGAAATTTGCAGCCCAAGCATCAGGATATTTTTATTAGTCTGAAATAATAAATTTTAAATAAATTTACCTAGCCATGAAAGAGCATGTCCACTTAATATGGTAGTATTTATGACAGGCCCAAGACTGTCATGGAATTGTGGGCAGGACAATCTCCTTTACATTAGGCTAGTGGTTGTGACATACAGGCACAGTGTGCCAGGAAGAAAAATATGCCATTCTACTGACTTTATGCCACCTTCCTTGTTTTGCTGGGGGCAAAACAGGAGCCTGTTTCTGTGTAAGTAATGCATCATTCCTAAAGCATTTGGGATCCAAAGTGGGAAGGCGTAGCATGCATGCCATGTCTAATGCTGTTCATTTAATTGAAATAAGTTCTGCACAAAAGACTGAAGACTTCGAAAGAAAAGACAAGAAAAGCAAATGTAAGGCTGGCTGCTGTCCCTGAATAGTTTAGTGATTGCCTGGAGTGTGATAGTCTGAAAGGTTCCTGTACGTTGTTAAAACTGGGATGTGTATCATACAAAATCCTAGCTCATATTTCATAGAAATAAGTAGATGGGAAAGCACCACCTGGGGGCCATCCAGCCCTACCTCTTGCTCGGTGCAGGTCCAATTAGAGCGGGTTACACAGGGCCATCTCCAGTCAAGCTGGACTGTGCCCAAGGATGCTGATGCCACAGTGTTTCTTGGCAACCTAGCCCAGTGTTTGACCACCCTCAAGGTGATTTTTTTTCCCTTATATCGAACTGCAATAGTTCAGCTTGTGTCCAGTGCCTCTTGTCATGTCCCTGTGCACCTCTGCAAGGAGCCTTGTTCCATCTTCCCTACACCCTCTTATTAGGCTGTTGCAGGCAGCAATAAGCTCCCACCTCCAGCTGCCCTTCCCCAGGCTGTGCGAGCCCAGCTCTCTCAGCTTCTTGTCTATCTTGTATATGTCACTGCAGCCTCCCAGTTGTCTTGCTTCACTGTTTCAATCTCTGTCTTGTCCTGGGAAGACCAGAGCTGGACCATTGCTCCTGATGCAGTCTCTCAAATGCCAGGAAGAGGGAAATTACCAGGTCCCTCAATCTGCTGCCAGTGCTTCTCTTAAAACAGCCTGGGATGCTGTTGGCTGCCCTTGCTGCCAGGGCACGCTGTTGGCTCATGATCAGTTTGTCCACAGGGACCTCCAGTTTTTTTCCCTGCAAATGGGCTTTCTAGCCAGTTGGCCCCCAGCCTGTACTGTTGCTTGGGGTTATTCCATCTCAGAGGCAGGACTTTGCATCTTAGTGTATTGAATTGTAATTATTGAATTCAATGTATTGAGTTATAATTTTGTGCTTGTAAGAATTAATAGCTCTGAGTTTGTCATTTGGGAATAGCAGTGGTATGCCTTCTGAATAGCCTAAATAATGCGGAATTATGCGTAATATGACTCATTTTTGGATAGCCAGTTTAACAAAACCACCTAAAGCTGATGATATATCAGGTACATCCTAGGATAAATAAATTACAGAAATCATAGTAAATTACCAAAGAAAGGATAGCAAATTGTTTCCTGAAAACTGACAATTTTTTCAGACTAGCAATGCTTCATTTTTCTTTTGTACATTTATAAATGAAGTAGGCTGTGCAAATTTGGAGGCAAAACCAACACTACTTTGTGGCTATTTTGTTTATTGATCAACTGAATATTTAATTTTTCTTGTTAGATTAATATAGTGGGGAATATTTTTATTAATGAAAGTGTTCAAACTATACTTCATTCTGAGGATATTGAAATACCATTTAATGTTATCTAGTGTTGTCATTGCATGTTGAATGATTTTTGTGAAATGGCTGTTCATGACTTTCACGTGTACATAAATTCTCAGACTAGAAACCATATACTTTTTATATTGTATGTCAATCTTTATAAACATGTTTTATAGGCTTTAAGAATTTTAGAATTATATGAGCAATTTTGTTGAAAATATTTTTATTTTTAGTTTGGGTTTTTTGACAGTCAGAGTGAAGACAGTTTTCTTTGCTCTGCTAGAAACTCCCTTAGAGGAAAGACAAATCTTTATTTATGCTTTCCCCCCACTGTTAATTCATTTGCCTTTTTTAAGAATCTTGAAATTTGTCAGAAATGAGCCTGGGAGGATGAATTCCACAGATCTCTGTCCATGGTCTGCTGCCTCTTGCTCCAAAGGGCTGTATGGCTGCAATGTTAGGAAAATTTGGCGTATTGTAAATTAAACCTCGGTGCTGCAGGCTCTCAGCTAGGAGATGTTATCCAGAAAGCCAGCATTTCTGGTTCTGCCTGTGATTTTCAGCTGATGACCCCCTTTGCTAATGAAGCATGCAATCCTAATTTGGCATGGGCCACAGGTAGGACGGTCCTCTTGCAGGTGAAATGTCATTTGCCACATTTTGCAGAGTATTAGTCCGAACCTATATTTGGTTGGCACCTGTGCTCCAGAACTGGCATCCCACCTTGTGAGAAGGCAGCATGCCACTCTGACAGATGGGGAGGAATGTGAGCATGCCAGCAAACCAGTGTATGCATCAAGGGGTCACATTTCTCTCCAGGAATGTTGAAATACCGGTACACGCAGAGCTTCTGTATCTGAGGCACACGTGTTTCTTGGCAACGACCAAAGTTCCTGCTGAATATCTTGGCACGGGACGTAAGGAAGCTTAGTGAATTTTCATGGCTTTCATAGGGTTTCTACACCATGGGAGCCTACATATAATTTCTGCTAAGAATGGCCCTGTGAATGTAAACAGAAGAGGGAATATATTTTGCAAATTATTCTTTCTTATTAATAGATTAAGAACTGTTAAAATGCCATCATGGCTTTCATGGATAATGATTCTTTTGATTAGTTAATGGTTGGTTTATCCTGGTCTGAGAGCAATAGAACGTGTGGTTTGGCAATCAACCCAAAATGCGAATGTCGCAGCTTAAACTTCTACCATTTCTTTCTTGCACTTGATTTTGTTTTAACTTAAAAGTAAATTCTGGAATCCCATCACACTTTTGTGCTTCATCAAGAAATTAGCTTTTTCTGTGTTCCCCCTAATGATATAATGTATTAAAATTAACTCTGGGATGTTTCTTTCTTTTCCTGAAGGTAATTCTGAATGGTTTATTTCAGTGTTTTTACTTTTTTCCTCCAGAATTACTGTAAAGCTTTTCTATTTCATCCATTACAGCACAGTGTTTTTCACATTTGAATAGCTGCATCAACATGAATCCTTTATAAGGACCTTAAAAACAAACTTTGCCAAGTCCCAGAATACAGAAGCTGATTCACATCCCAATACTCAGCTGCCTCATGAATAAAGGAGAGTCTGTGCCTGACACTTTGAAGCTGTAGCTGTTAAACCATACAGACTATTTACCTCAATAAATCATTATAAGAAACTAAGGTACAATTATACCCACAGAGAAATAAAATTCAAAACACTGATTTATGTGGTTCAGTGCCTGTTCCTTTTTCCATCATGTTTTGAATTTTATGCATGTTTGTCATCTTTGGCTGCTTCCATGTATCTTTAAACTAATGGGTCTTGCTTTTTTAACATTCCTCATTAGGTTTGTTATTTTACTTTGACATACAGACATGATTTGCACGCTGTACAAAGTTTTGCATTTAAAATCAACTGTCTAATTTCTTGTGCTATAGATCAAAAATGGAAAATGTGAGTAATTTGTTTAAACTTACATACACCCTTCTCTGGTTAATTTGTGACCATCTAAGCTGAAATTCCGTATTAGCTGAGAATTTTTTTTGTGGCTTATTTGTGAGATCTGCAGAGAAATCGCTATACAAAGGAATCTATCATTGTGCTTTTCAGAACATGCCTGCTAATCACAAAGAGATGGAAGCATAGGAAGTTACATTTGGAATCATTTCCTCAGTTTCTGTATTGAGAAAATATGAAGAGACAAAATGAAACTAAAAGATAAAAATTGAGTGGGATGAAAGTGCAGCCTCAGAGGAAGGAATGGCACTGAAACCAACAAATAATTCCATATGAAATGGTAGGAGTAAGGTAAATATATCTAGGAAGGGAAGTCCGAGAGCAGCCACAGACTCTTGGGCCACCCAAGCCTTCAAGAGAGTTCAGTGTTGCTCTATAGAGCAACAGGGTGGGGGAGTGATTTAATAACCAACAAATGTTCCTCAATAAAACTTCAGATAGTCACCAAATATTTAAATTGACATTTCAAATATGAACAATGGTAAATATGCTGCAGTTCCAAACGTTTTATGCCTTGCTAATAACTGTCAGCGCTGATGCTTGGGTGGATCCAAACGGTCTGGAGTGAGGGTGTATCAGGCCACCTGCCTGATCCCAGGGGTTTGGGTCAGAGTGGTGCTTGTCTGCACTATTGAGAGGGAGCTATAAATCCATCATTATTTCTGGAGTGATTTATAACATGGAAGTTTTTGGGCCGTGTGTATCTTTCATCTATCCAGCTAAAAAAGCTGTGTCTGTTGTAGACAGGCTTGGCCATTTCATAATATTTTTGCTTTACGCTCGATAACAGTAATTTGAGTGAGAAGCCTAAACACTCCATCTGTATTTTCATTATCTTATACTAAATTTCATAAGATATTCAATTCATAAGGGAATATGCATCTATAATCTTTATATAATACATGAGTAACAGCACACAGTCTTTTTCGTGCAGTCTGTGATTTGCCTATATAGGTATATGTATATAAAAATCTTACTTTTTTGTTGTGTTTTTGTCTCTATGAATCTTGTGAGGAAAGAACATTATACCTAAAAATTTCCACATGCAAATAATGTTATTTATCGAGCACTGAAAACTCATATAGGGTGTTCCATAACCTTGTTCCCAATAATCCAAGATTCTATAACATACTGCTTTTACAGTCTGCTGGCATTTAAAATATTTCTGTCATCATATCCTTGAAGTTAATAAAGTTTTTATACTATTGAAGTAGAGAATTGCTTTGCAGCACAAGTCACATGGTAGCCACACTATGAACATTTTCACTGCTTACAGAACAATCTGTTTATTAAAACATATCTGTTGAAATTCCATTATTAAAGCCACATATTCTAGGGCTTTGTAATACTTAAATATTATTTTTCCTAAGTTCCTAGAGCCCTAGAATAGAGATTCCTGCTCAATTATAAAAATGGCAATGTCATCAATGATTAAGGTTCTTATTAGGTATTTCCACTAATAAAATTTAAGACTATTAATGTTTCACATTGTTTTATAATTCCGTGCTATCATGGAACAAAAAACCATTTCATTTTGCAATCTACTGAAAAGAATCTCATCCTAAGTTGAAAACAATTCTGAAATATTTTCAGCACTTTTTAAAATTTCTAATATTTACTGGGTTATGTTGGCTCAGATGACTTTGCAGCTTCAGTTTTTCAGTTTACTGAGCAACAAATAGAAATGCATCCTGAATGCTATTTAAAAGCATCCAAAGTTAGGGATTGTTCACAGTGAAAACTGCAACACCTTCTCAACTATTGGGATGCCACAGAAGCTCAGGAAGTTGGTTCTGCCAAAACTCAGACCAGAAACTGACTATTACATGTGAAGCTTTGCATCAGCTGTCAAATAATACACATCAAGAAAAACAAGAGAATTTTAATTCTTGGTAAAATCTCTTACCAAAATTTCTAAGTGCCATGTACTCCCAGATGTGTTTCAGGTTTGAAACACAGGTTCTAGAGAAGTGTAAATGTGCACTTTATGTTTTATTTAAGTAATTGTGCACGTGTAGCCAGCACGTGGATGCAACTTTAGTAGCGTAGAAGGGTCGTGTCCATCTTCCCCAATGAGGAACTTCACATGTAGAAAGCAACCTTATGATCTCATCGCAGTACAGGGCTTGAGTTGATTAAATTAAATCAGTGTAATTAGGCATAACTTTTGTATGTAGACAAATCTTCAGCATTGCATGAACACAGACCAAGAGTAAACTTGCTCAGTTTACAAAACAGGCTGTTAGCTGCAGCCTATCACGCAAACAGGGAGATGGGTTTTTAAATAAACTTAATGACTTAATGATGCAACGCTGGATGTGTTAAGGAGGGCAAGATATGTCCCAGGAAAACACTGTGAATATTAACCTTAGGCACCTGAACCAATTTGTTGAGGTGGGATGCTGTTTTTGTGTCTAGTTTGAAAAACTAGTAAGGAAATACAGTTTTCTGCAGGTTTTTTCCAAGCTTGTCTTCTATTAGCAGATGCCTTTCACTCACCAAAACTTTAAGTTCAAACAAAGGTTCTTTAATTCTAGCAGTGATTCTTCAGAATATCCAGGGATTACATATAATAGATTGTGAGTATAGCATGAGCAAACAAGGCATCAATAATAACCTTCTAGCATGGTTTTATCTGGATGTACTGAATTACAAGGAAAACAGTTTTGGATTTTTTCCTAAGTCTCATGGATCACAGATTGCATGTTTAAAAGTGGAAAGGGAGCAGCCAGACAAAGGAAAAAAACAACATAAAAAGCCTTAAGTTTGCATGAGTTTCATTATGCTGAAATCCTGACCTCAAATCAATAAGAAATCCTTTATCTGACACATATTGCGGGATTATAGACTCAACATTTTAGAAGATGTGTTTGAACAGCATTGACATCAAAACCTTCTGAAAACTGCAGGTGGATTAGGAGCTGTGTACTGTTTATATCTGCAAGTACAAGCAGCTGAAGAATTATTTCAGTCTATCTATGCTACAGTTTTGCAACTATGCTACATTTATTTCTTAGGAAGTAATTACTAAGGAGTGTGCGGGTGTCTATGTTGGTCAAGTGGTTAAGGCATAGGGACTTGAGAGGTCAGAGTTTTTCTTGCAGTTATGTGACAGATGGTTTTTGTGTGTGGGGTAAATCAAGTCCTTGTTTTGTATCTCTGTTTCTCTGTAGGTACAGCATGTGTAGACCCAGCAACGGTTTATTGGCAGCACTCAGTGGGCTATTGCAAGATGTGCTTTAATATTTTTGAAAGGTGCCTGTAGTTACCTTGAAAGGTACAATATGACTCCACTAAGTGTTGGGATTTGCAAAACATATCATATTGGGCACTGCTGCTCTTCCAAAAAAGTGATGTCTGTCAGGAATCTCTGCCTAGTGAGTCTGGAAACCACAGTGAAGACATGCTGCTTAAGCAGTTGTGTTTGACATGGACCAATATAGGCTGCTCTCTGCATTTTCAATTGTTCAAACAACTTTGGTTTGCTGTGGACAGTGTTAAAGGTGCTAAATGCTTCAATGCAATAACGATTTATTCAGGTGCTTTGTGATCTGTGTAACTTATTGTGGGACATTTAAAACAGTTTTTACTGGATAATCTCTTACCATAAAATGTTTCTTGGACAGCTCTTAATATATATTCTGTATTAAAAGAAAGGGAATAGACACAAATGTGTACCAAAAAGAAAAAGGAACTTGAAAACAGAAGATAAGGAAAATTACTCTAATGAACAAATCATTGGACTATATCACATATATTACAAAATCAGGGAAATGTTCTAATATTTGATTTAGGAGACACCCATTCCAGAAAGCCTTTGGGAGTCTGCACAGTGTCTTGTGGATTATTTTAACAATTTCAGCCAAGTGTTCCCTATTGATGACTAGCTGTCCTAAAACCGAGAAATGTGGGGGAGCTATAATTTTGAAGAGGAACTGAGATAATAAATGTCTGTTTTCTCCTTGCTATTCAGGAGGAAAATGTTTTGCATATTGAAAAAAACCTGTGATATACTTCTAGAAAGATGTTTGTAATATTCCTAAAATTAGTTTTCTGTTAATTTTCATGTCAAATGCAAAGAGACTTACCAGTGGCAGCAGTCTTGTTAATGCAAATCAGAGAACTGTGGACTAGTGAAAGTAAAAAAGGAACAGCCCTGGATCTGCTGTTATAATATTCCTTCTGTTTGACAAGTCTATGCATTGTATTTCATGTATATATTTAATATTTTACTTTCTGTTTTAAATGAGCATTCAGAGTGCTCTCCTTGACTGCCACTGTGAAATACATCATTTAGGTCTTTGTTTAAGTGATGCGTCTTTTTGGAGTTTTTTAATAAGGTTTTAAATCTGTATTTCCTCATGCTTCTGTCAGGATAAATAAAAACTTTCTGTTTTAAGGACTGACAAAGTCTGAACACAATCCATGTGTGATCAGACCTTAGCAGGTGAGTTTTTAGGATGTCCAAGGCTGTGTAAGGGGAACTTATTTGGAGCTGTTTATTGTTCTGGCTGGTGTCCTCGGGCAACAACAAGAATGACAAAATCTCTGCTGGACAAAACAACAAAACATATAATTTGGTGATGGTTAATGTAAAATGGTGGGCAAGTATGCTTGCAGAAATACAGCAGAAGAAAAAGGATAGGTTACGCCTAAAATAAAATCTTACCTTTTCTTGGAAGATTGTTCTGAATTTAAGCAGGTGCAGAATTCTTTCAGGGTTTTCATGGTGCCAGTATATCTCTGTGGAGCTCAGCAGAATACATCATTTATCTCATTTAGCATCTGTGCTAAACAGTATTGCCTTTATTTCAAACTATGACTTTGTGGCCTCAGCAGCAGCTTGGTGACTGTAGTGATGATACCTGTGTGTGTTTGAAATGGGATAAAGATGTTGGTCAAAGATTACAACACCGAGGGGAGCAGGGGAGCTTTGAAGTCATGTTGGAGGGTGGTGCTGGATCTTGGAATGGGCTTTGATTTCCCTGTTTCCATGCGTGTTTTGACCTTGTCTGAGCATACATCTTGTACTACTGATCAGTTTTGCTTTGACTGCCACAAAACTCATGTCTTCTGTCATGGAGGCAAGGATTAGGATTAGAGAAACAGCCAATGAGAGAGAGCATTGCACAGTCTGGCATAGGAAGAGATGTGTCAGAAAGACCATGAAGAAACCCAATTTTTTGTTTGTTTGTTTTTGTTGTGCTGGCCCCTATTAGCTTCTCTTATAATAGACACTAATTTCACTTCTGTTAGAAAGCTGTGAATTGTTTTTGCTTTCTGATTATAAATGTTAAGACACTTATACAAAAAGATACATCTATTCCTCAGATAGAACAAAAAATATTTAGTTTGTATGATTGGAAATCTGCTGGACAATGGTTTTCCATGGGAAAAAAAACTCTATAGTAAAATTTATGGCCATGCATTTTGCTAAGTCTTAATTAGCAGCACATTGACAGGTAAAGGGTATGGTCAAGCAAGGTGTTTTTCTGGTTTTTTCAAAATGTTTGGATTTCTTCAGGAAGTAAAATCATCAGTGTGTATCATCTGTGTATGTATTTGTCTTCCCATGTCTTCATGAATATAAATATACATCAATATTAATATCTATATCTATAAATGTATGTATATATATAGGAATGCAAATGTATGTGTGTGTAATGTAATGGCTGTGACCATAAAGCCGTTTTCTTACCTTCTCTTTTCCCCACATTCCACACCTTTATTTAGGCGTTACATTCTTTCTTCATGCCCTCTGTTTCTCTTGCCTGTTAAACTTTGAACTTACCAGGGTAGAATCTGCCTTTTACTGTGTATCTTCTGTCTATGAGTAGTGCCTGGTAGAATGGAATGCAGTTGTGAGTTGGGTTTTCTATTCTTTAGTCATTTTGTATCACAGTTAAAAGTGACTGAATTTATTTGTTGGGCTGATAAAAATGAATTCTGACTGTTGAGCAGTTGAGCAATTGAACAGAGGTAACAATCTTTTACATATGTAATGAAATTAACATGCAGACAATGGCTATTTTTATCTTTCATGATGGCTTTGTTGTTCTTGGATAACAATATAATTAATTTTTTATCAATAAAATTACTATTTATCATATTAAAAGAACAATTATTTTTTAGGTTTTGGTGGCGGTGGTGGTGAAAAAAGAAGTAAGTTATTGTAAATCAAAAGTTGCTTATTTGGAAGTGTGTGATAACATACTAAAGTAAATTAAAGCTGCAACATGAAAGGCAAATATTGTTGCACTTTTTTTTTTTTTTTTTTTTTGATTTCCTTTTTTATNTTTTTTTTTTTTTTTTTTGCGATCTGCTTTAATGAAGTCTCTGTGTGCAACAGATACTTGGAAGCAAGGGAGAAAGTCATTGATAGTGAAATTGTTTACTTGGCTTATAGAACCACCTTTCCAACTTTAGTTCATAAACTTCTGGTCAAAAAAAATTGCTTGAAAATGTTTTTCTTGGTAAAGGTTAAAGTAATAAATTACAGTGCCTACTGGAATTAGGTATATCTGTTATTTTTGTATGTTATGAGTAGCAGATTGGAACCATAACCGTTTCCATTTTAAAGTACAACTTTTCAATGTGTAAATAGGTAAGTACTGTATATTTAAAATAATTAAAATTGTAAGAAAGACACTATGTAACTATTTATAATTTAATTAACAATTCTTAATTCCAAATGGTCATATCCATAATTCCTGAGAAACATGCAGAGTTTATGTACACTTACAGGTACTTTTAAGTGTTGTGCAGGAAAAGAGCTTCTAAACTAGGACAGGGTGAATTAAAAAAACCCCTTCAGTGTAGAGCAGTTTTAAATTTGCATGCTGTCCTATAAGCTGCCCAGTTTGTATTCTTGTATTGTAATTAGTTGATTTGTAATCCTGGTGACAATTTAGGATGGAGGAATTTCTTTGGATTTCTCTTTGTTCTGTTAGGATTTAACCTTTTATCTGTCTTTCCACAGGGGAGCTAAGATTTTGGGTGAGTTGAGATGGCTTCAGTCTTTTTAAAAAAACCAAAAAGACAGCCTTAGTTTCTAGGGTCCTGGTGTGTTGGTTAACTACTTTAAAGCTTTTATAATACTAAAATAAGGCAGTTAATAAAATAAGGCAATTTGTATTTGCTGCACTGATATGCATTTGCAGATCTGAAATTCACTGTGTTTTGGAGGGATTTTATTACTTCCTTTTTATGGTACCAAAACATCTAATCAGGCAAGGACATATTTCTTAAGGTATTACAGGAGATGAGTGACAATCTAGCAGATTTTAAAAGATCACTGATTATCCATTAATTTTCCCAGTGACCAACATTTGATAAAGAGGACATTTAATATCACAAACTCATTAAGAGGAGACTGGTGATTTCTGCCCACTTGTAATAACCTTTTAAGGTAAGAAATGTGTTACTGTTTTGGAACACTGTATCTGCTCTAGTAAATTAAGGTGGTTAGTTTGTAACTGTATTATTGTCAAGTTTCCTATGTTTATATCACAATTCGTTGTGATGGTAGGACTGTAAGGAAGCATGCTGGATTGAACAACCCCGGTGTCACACAGCATGGGATAATTGCCAAGCATTGCCTGTGTCGTCTGCTCTGACGACAGCAGTTCCAGGCTGCCCTAAAGGTACACAGTTGTATATCTACACATACTGATTAAAGAGAATATTGGTCAAAATCTGGGCACTCCACTTTGTGGAGACTGCCTCAGACAAGAATTGTAGTTTCTAGGTTAAACTAATGTACATGGGTAAGACATTCTGTTGTCCTTATATTTTAATTCATATGTCTACTGCTAAGAAGAAACTTCTGATTCATTATTTTTTGTTTTGGTTTTCATGGGGTTTTGTTTGTTTGTTTTGAGAACAATTAAAAAATGTCTTGTTTCTGACAAATTCCCTAAGGAAATATGTTGAATCTAATGAACCAGATATTGAATCTAATTAAGTCCATCCACTAAGGGTGGTTGAATCCTTGAGCTGTGCTCCTATACGCAGTTTGAGTTCAACTGACTTGATCTTCTTGACCAACAAAAATACAGTTTTGAGGACTGGATATACCAAATGTGTATAAACAAAGCTGAGCAGAAAGACATGGCATTTACAGGTGTTTTTTTAGCTGTGTCATAATAGCCCATGTTACATCTTCCCAGACTCGGGCATGTCATCCTATTCTTCCCCATGCCACGCATTTCTTCCTTCCCAGGTTTCTCTCTGCTTGCTCAAAGACACAGAAAGTACAGCAGAGCAATGCTGCTAATAACAACAACAAATCAATACACATCCAAATTGGATTAACCAAACTTTTCTTTTATTATCTCAGCCAGGGCAGGCCAGTAAACAAAACTTCAAAAATCAAGTTCCTTACCTTCAGTCTCCTCAATAATGGTACACAAGACCTGAGGACATCACACACGAAACTTTTATTTCTGAGAAATTTTTATTTGTAGAAATCTGTCATTCAATAATTCTCCAAATCTGAAAACGTGTTGATTGCATGTGAATTACTTTTGCCTGCTTTTCTCTGCTTTGAATTTCTCTATTTGCAGCATTTTCCTCTTGAAGTATCCTTTACACTCTTTCCATACTGCTCTCCACTGCTGTCCTCCAGAATGTGTTTGTGTTAACCTTTAACATACTTCGACCACACTACTTTACTTTTGGACATCTCTTTTTGTGTCTGCAAATAATTTATACTAATTTCCTAAATTATCAGCAGAAGACAGGAAGAGGGAGTATGAAAGTATCTGTAATTACTGATTTATCCTAGTTACATTCAAAGACCTGCCTGCTATTCAGTGTATATCTGGGAACAGTCCAACCTTGTTGTCTGCTAGAATTCTTCGTTCTGGGCCTTTTTGGCAAGTATATGGTCAATGTAAAATTTTCTAATTTTTTTGGGTGTTTTCCCCAAAATCAGTGACAGACTTTATCTTTCTTCCAACTAATAAAATCTTCAATGGGAAAGCTAAACCTACTAACTAATATCTGTTTATTTATGTACTTCCAAATAGCCTATTCTCTTTTAGGAATTAACGCACCAACCCTTTGTAGCTTCGCTGTAGCTTTTGTCTGCAATTTCCAAATGGATCTTTTACAGAGACATTTTTCATTGCTGCTGTTACTGTAGTCAACATATTAGACTTTGTCTGGTTTTTTTATGGTCTGAATGTAATATTAGACATCTTTTTGTTCTGGACTTCATATCTCCTAAATATTTTTCTCCTTTCTTTTAAATTCAGTTTTCCAACCCTTGTTCATGTGTATGTAATTGCCCTTACAAATGTTAGCTAGATAAATCTAAAAACTTACATATCCTCAAGTAAGGAAATATTAATATTTTAAGGGTGTGGGGTGGCAGAATTTAGATATTTGCACAGAAAAAAAATGTGCAGTCTTCCACACTATTAATTCTCCAAAGGCTAGCTCCTACTCTTGTTGATTTCAGTCTTTTTCAATCCTTCTCAAATGGCCTCTACCTTATCTTCTCATCGACACAACGAAGGCTTAGAAAGGAGAAATTTACTCACAAGTGTGATCTGTGTAGCTCAGGAAGGATTTTTCCTGGCCTGTTACACCCTACAGAAACTCTGCTAGATATCTTTAGGACCATGAGGGCTTTTTCTTGCTTCTTGACCCGTTCAGTGTTTAAGTAAGAATCCTGATTTTATTTCTCTGCTATTGTGGTAATTTAAACTCCATATACTTACTCATTCTATCTTAGAGTTTTTAGAGAAAGTGCAGAGGCTTTAGGAAGCTTCTTAGCGGTCAGGCTGGCTTCGACTCTGGGTCCATCACAGCTGGAGTTGATCTGAGTTTGGGCTGCCTTGTCCTCTCCTCTATTGGCTCTGGCTCTGTGTTTCCACCTTCTGTGCTGTGCTGGCACTGGCTCTTGTCTGATCCTTCTGTGAATTGCTCCTTGGAGCAGATCTGGCTGAAAAGTTTTTTTTTGTTTCGTTGTTCTTCTTTTTTTTTTCCTCTTCACTTTTGTGGGGTTAACTTATGGACAAGCAGCCTCCCTGGGCTGGCTCCTGCACGCATCCGTGGGTGTTAGTGCTGAGGCAAGGGAAAGAATAGAAAGCCTTGGTTGGTAGATGAGGCTCTGACGACTTGAATTCTTTGTAGATTTAAGGTGCCATCGGATCCCACCCGCAGACTGCAGTTCCACATTTCTCTGGCCATTCCTTGCCGCTGTTCCCTCTGGGGCCAGCACTACTTTTTGTGTGCTTTTCAAATCACAACAGAACCCCCCTCCCTGCCCCCCAAAACCACAGCAGTTGCTTCAGCTGACAGAGCATGGAGCCATGTCATGTTACTGCTGGAAGTGAGGGTGGAGCAAGAAAAGTAAATATTTTTCTAAAAAAGTGGAAAAAGTAGAAAAAGTACATACCAGT
This sequence comes from Illadopsis cleaveri, assembly GCA_013399915.1. Taxonomy (NCBI): domain Eukaryota; kingdom Metazoa; phylum Chordata; class Aves; order Passeriformes; family Timaliidae; genus Illadopsis; species Illadopsis cleaveri. The sequence goes on along the minus strand of VXBB01013657.1, from coordinate 487,911 downwards.
CGTTAAGCCATGTAAAGTAACCGTGGAATTGCAGCTTGTGAAATATATGTATATATATTTATTACATTTTACCAACGAACCAGCCTGTTTAGCCTTGACATGACTTTTAAGAAGACTGTTCTTGAATGGAAGATTGTTCTCCCCCACCTCCTCCTCCTGCTCACAACTCCCAGTTTAAGTCGTTTGGTAGCCACCTGTAAGCCCCTGTCAATAGAAAGTCCAGGTCTGGCATCTTTCATACTCCAGAAGCCCATGATGTATTTACAGAGAAAATCAATAAGGCAATAGGGTCATGAAAAAACAAAACAAAACAACAACTTTAACAGATTTTCATTGAAAAATAATTTTATATGGTTCCCTGAAGTGTGCAACTAAATTCGTAGGGAAGAATAGCCTGATCCTATTGGCCTAAATGATGGCTATTCCTTTAGCCTTTTGCACAGATGATGATCTGCCCTGATACCCATTCTGGAGTAGCACAAAGCAGAGAATGACTAAAGGTAAGTAGTAAGACTAGACAGGCGTTGCAATTATTGTGCAATTTGGAATTCATGTCACTTGCCTTAGTCTCTAAAATACTGGCATGTAGCCTAAATTAATTGTTTCTAGGTTTTTTTTAAGGTGGGAGAAAGGGATAGACTTCTCCAGTGTCAATTTCTCTTCTACTTCATGGGCAAACTGCGCAATATTGAAATGTGCTATAGTGATACCTCTCTGTATGTATGTATGTATTTGATTATAAAGGAATTCTGCACAATTAGCTTATGCTAGACAGCTACTTTTAATTTCCTGAACTTTTATGAGTTATAACTAAGATTGAAGCTCAATTATCATATGCACAAAATTTTAATCCCTTTAAGTGTGGAAAACCTTTATATGACTGTCACCTTTTTCGTATTAGCTAACTGAAAATATTTCATCAACTTATTAGTTAGTCTTTACACAGAAAGAGTTGCATCCATTTTTAAGAAGTTATGAATTTCTAAGAAATGCAGTGATTTGAACCAGAAAGACATTTGAAGCAAACATCAGAGAAAATATATAATCTTTGGGTTTTACATTAAAAAAAATCTAAAATAAAATAATGCTGGAAACTTTACTGTGTTTTGGCAATGCTTGCTTATTGAGCATAGACCTATTTATTTAGTCCACTGAGCATGTTCATGAAACCTTAGTAAATTTTTGAAGTAGAATTTGCAAGTAGCATAAAAATCTAGCTGGCTAATAACAGGATATTCTCTGCATAAGTGTGGTTAAAAATAAGAATTAAAAAAAAAAAATCCAGATTTTAAGGAGTAGCATCTCTGCATCGAAAGGGCAAGAGTCTAAATCTAAATGTAAGTGTAAAAGCTGGAAAAGATTGAACATATGTTATTTCCCACCAGCACAATATTAAATGTAATTATTTTCTTTCTGCTAAAATCTTGAATATATCTTGCAACACAACCTCAAAGAGTCCCCTGCTGCTGTTGATTATAGTGAATCCCACTTCCTGCCACCCAGTAAGTCTTTGCAATTTTCTCTTTTTCGCCACCCTGTGGAGATAAATAATGTATATTAATGTGGAAATATCAACAGTAAAATCTCTTAATATTCTCCACAAAATAAAGCTTCCCTCTAAATCAAAGGATTTGCATCATTCATTAATTTTTTGAGCAAAAAGAAGCAAGTTCCTTATGTAAGGGCTTTGAAAAGTTTGAATCTTACTCTTGGAAAACAAGTGTGCCAAATGCTGTGTAGGAGAGGGATGATTTTTTTTGAATTAAAAAAAAAGGATTTGTTATGGTATACTACATTTAAACCACAGATTTGAGTGTTTTCCTTTCTCAGACTCATTAAATAGACCTTGACAAATCCCTGTTTCTCTTCCTTTGACCCAGAACCTTAGGAAGTGTGTCAGAGAATTTAGTGTTGTTTTTCAGGAATTGCTCCCTGTGCTGAACACGACTGTGGAGGATGCTCTAGAAAAGGTTCATCACATGTGGCTGTGGTGAAAGTGTGCATTCAAATCCAATACACTGCTAATTCCACACTCAGCTCTCCCCACTTTTGAACATTAAAATAACATAACATGATAAATTTCCTTTGCAACTCTAGGTTGTAAAAAGGACAAGAAAAGCAGATAGAAGCTGTGACCCCCTGAATACTGCTTTACAATCAAGGCTGAGGTTTCAGTGCTTAAGTGGAAAATTGCCATACTAAAGAAATGATTGCTTGCTGACTATACGAGTTGGGGATCTGGGGGGTGTGTGACCATATTGATTCTAAAGTGCTCTTTTTTTGCTTAACATGTTTTTCCTTTTAATTCCAACTTCCAGGAACATGGGCTCCTTTGATGAACACTATAAACATTGCCTAAGTTAATTTAAAAGAAACCCCAACCCTATAATGCTAACCTTTCTATTACTTAAATGAGAAAGCTAATTGAAAGAAATATTCAAAACAGAAAAAACGAAAAATCTTAAAAAAGAAAAAAAGACAAAAAAAAAAAAAAGAAGAAGGAAAGAACCTTCTCAGAACAGAACTCTTAGTCACCAGCATTTCAGATGGCAGTCTGAGGAGTCTAACCACTCTGTATTATTAAAATACCATCAAATTAAAATAATGTCAAATACTGAGACAGAGGCAAATTGTGTCCCCTCCTCTGTGGTTGTGGCAGGCCAGCAGTCAAGGACCCAGCCAGGAGTATAATTTCTGTGGGAAGGAAGGCAAGGGGAGAAGGGAGGATACCTTTTGTGTTTCTGGGCTGGGGAATGTGGTACTAGAAAAAGTGGGCAGTTGTGAGCTGTGTTTTATTAGCTGGTTTGGTACTTGGCAATAGTGCAGTACCAGTGCAGGCTGTTACTGGCTCAGGGAGAAGCTGATTCCTTCTTTAGTCCCCTTCTGCCCTACCAATAACAGCTGCTGGGAAGGTATTTTCCCCATGGTGTTTTGTTGAAAGGTAGACAAAATATTTTCAATTATCCCTTGCTGTTAGATTTCCGTGTAAATAATTTGTGTTATGGTAAAAAATCCATCTAAGGCAGGAAGACTGTTTGCTACTTTCAGCCCCAATTCTATAAACATTTCTATGCATGTTTAGTTTTCACCATGTGAGCAGTATCCATTTGGGTGAAGTTAAGGATGGCTGTAGCTGCAAGTTGGAAACTTGACCTACTTTGCATATCATTATGCATGTAGCACAGTTTTAGTCCAAGAGAGTGTCCCGGAGATGGGAAGTCTGAGTTGTGGAAGAGTCCATCGAGGAAATGAAATCTAGCCAACTAATATGAATTAAATATTTTTTGTACTTTAGTGTAATATATTCATTCACAACTGGAGAAGTAGTACGAATAACATAAGCATTAACAAAAATTAGAATTTATTCAGTGGCCAAGGCAGAAACCAAAAGGCGGCTTGGGTGATGGCAACACACAGGTGATTTATGAGTGCCTTTTATGATTAGAACTGCAGATTTTGGAATTATTTTACGCTTAGCAAAGAGAGCTTTGTTTGTTTTGAAAATGTACATATGCTAAGATTTCAAAAAATTTTAATGTCAAGTCGTCTTACTTGTACTAGGACATTGTAATAGCAATACTTAAAAATTCTCCTATCAAATGTGATGCAGGATTTTAGTGAAGGCTGAAGCTCATTACTATGAGTATTTCTACACATTATCTGTTCTATTAACTTAGCTCCTGATACTGCAAAAGTTTAGATGCCCAGAATCATACAGAGTGAATAATTCTATTAGAGTAAATGGGACTCCTACAAATGTGTGAAGTGAAATGTGAGCGTGAAACAAGCGGGACTGGGGCTTTTAATGGCAATTTTGTTATGCATAAATATAATTGCTATGTGAGGAGTCTTTCATGAATTAAGTCCCCCAACAGGCTCCCTCCAGGAAGAGAAATAGGCTAAGATGCAAAGTCCAAAAAGGGTAGGTCCCAGGTTTTTAGAGACTTATGCCCACATTTGCATGCATCCACAGAGGCAGATATGGATCTGTCTAAATTGAGCTCGAGGCAGGCATTCTTAGCATTTTTTCTACTCAAGTGACTTGGTGTAAGTGACTTGTTCAGAAACACTCTGTAGGTTTGTAGCACAGCCAGGAATAGAACCCACATCTCCTGACTCACAGTTATAGACCAGACTTCTGCTCAAATTTGTGTGAAAACTTAATTGGCCGTGTTTCTCTGTGAGGGGGGATTTATTAATATTGCTGCTATCTTATAGTGTTTTGTAATTTTCTTGATATGATCCCATTCAATAAAGGTGTAGAGCTGAACGTGAGCTTTCTCTGAGTAGATGCAGAGCATCTGGTTTATACAAATGGTTTCCCACCAAAAAGGAAAACTCGGAACTGTAGATTTTTAATGCACAGATCTTGTGCTGTTGCAATGTTAAGAAGTCCTTGTTGTTATGAATGTGCATTATGAGTATATTGTACACAGTCCTGGTATGCAAATGTGTAGCATTCAGAGAAGTGAAATAATTCTGTGTTATTATTATCTTTGTAAATTGCATCTTAAGAGTTTGTTGAGGACTTTACGACGGCAGTTTTCTATAGTCACAGCTATACAGCACAAAGTGTTTCTTTCATTATTAACAATAACTGAGCCAATGAAAATGCTTTTAAATATACACCAGACAAGCAGTTATCCAGCTCTTCCTTCTTACCATCCACAAGCCATCTTTTAGCATCTTATAAACGATCATGTAAAATAGCTTTGTAAACATCTGCTTTTCATTGTTAATTGTCAGGGAAAACTGGAGATTTAAATGCTTCTTTTGTAGCATTCCTTAATCCTATCAGAAAGGAGAGCTCTAGATGCTTCTCCTTTCTCACTGCAGAGAGCTTCCATAGGCTGGGGGCTTTCTTTTTTTTTCCTTTTTAA
>VXBB01013657.1:431650-464613 GCA_013399915.1 Illadopsis cleaveri | reverse complement strand
TTTTTTTTTTTTTCATTCATATCTGATCTGCTGAAAGCAGATTATCTTCTTGCAGGTCCTTTCCTATTTTTCTTCTGCTAAGAGATTCATGTAGGTCACTGCAGCGGACATATACTTTATTCAACTTTTAGTGCAAATATACGTAGATATGCACATGGCACTTTTTTATGTCCCTAAGTAGTTGTGTTTCAATATATATTTAGTAGTGATTTTACTATGGTAGTCCCTATGAGTGAAATTGTGCATTCACCTCTGGTTCACATGCATACATTCTTTCATTCTACTGTCTGAATCTACTCTCTTTGCTTAACCAAAAGGTTAAAGATGAATTCCAGGAAAATCCTTTCATGCTTTCTGGTTGCCTTCTACAGGCCCTAGTTCCCATTATGCTACTCATCTTTGTACATGGAAATTATGGTGCCCATGGTGTTTCTCTCTGGAAGTAACAATGGAATCTTCATTTATTTCAAAGCAAGCTAGATATGATCTAACAGTTTTATGATGAGATAATTGCTTTTCACCTTGATTTCTTGAGCTAGAAGGTAGTAGGCTGGTGTTGGGATGGGAGGGCAGCTACTCTGAGGATGAGACTGAGGAGTCAGTTTAGAGACGAGTAGTGAGATGGAAAAATGTGAAACAGAAGAGACCAAGAAAGAAAGGTATTGCCACATAATGCTCTAGAAAAATAAGTAAGACAAAGCATATTCTCATTCTCATCTGTCTCTGTGCTTATACTCAACACTCAACCTGGACTTTAAGGAGCCAAGTCTGCATATTCAAGCAGTTCAGTGGGCCCTTGTTCCCTGCTTCAAAGATCTTCCCTCAGCCTTTGGTGAAAGCCAAAAGGCTTTTCTTTCCTTGCTGGTCTACACAGTCTTTCCTCCTAGTTTGTGTTTTTCTTCAGTCAGTGAAAATTCTCATTATTTTTAACTTCTCTACCCCCTTTAGACAAGAAGGGTTTAATCTGTTGATGTTTAAGAATGTAACAAAAGCTCTGATTAGCAGTGGCAGCGCAGCTACACTGGTGTATATTTTACTGCAGCCATGCTGCCATGTGTTTTACGGGCTGCATGGGTGTGCCCACTAAAGGTTGATTTGAAAACACCATTGCACAACACTCTGTGGTGGAATGGCATCAAATTACAATCACAAACTCATCACAATGCGGTAAAAGTGAAAGAATGCTGTGAGTGTTTTATAGTCTTTTCAGTGAAAGAGAAAATGTGGAAGGGAAATTTAAAATGTACCTGAAGAGTCATTAGTGAGAATTAGCTGAAGTTTCAAATTTGTGTCTTCCCTTGGACAGGTTGAATTCACTTTTTCACAATATGAGTGTGACATAACCAAAGCCCAAAGGAGCAGGAGGAAACTGTTTTCCTGAATCGCTTGTATGGGCGATTTCCATTAGAAGTGCAAACATCAAGGTGTAAGGTGTTGCTGTTTTTACTTCTGATGAATCCTGCCTCCACCCCAGTCAAAGTGGCACAGAAATGCCTAGGATAACCAATAAACCAGTAAGAGTCAAATTCATCCCCAAACTGGTTTTGATTGCCGTGTTCCTGCTGTGGAAGGCTTTTCTGTTTCAGTAATTCTGCTTGGGATGATTAGATAAAGAAGGTGAAGGCTTGTTTCCCCTCACACTGGCCAAGCGTGGCTCCCACATGATACTTCCTGTCTTTCACATATTGTCCCTTTAATGTCAATAGTAACTGGATGCAAATCAGGGTGGCATCTGCTAGTTTGTTTTCAGCTGACCGGGCTAAACAGCACATATGGAATTTACCGCCAGGAGGCTGTGACCTCACCGCAGACAAGTGACATTCCCACAAGTAGGTAATGAAGCACCCCTATTGAGTGGAGCTGAAGTCCAAATCCTCAGTAGAGTTATTACATATTCATTTTAAGCAGCTCTCCCAAACTTTAAAGCTGTCCCTTGATTTTTTTTTTTTAAACTCATCCAGTGTTGTAGCTGGAGCGGCAGCTGTCGCTAGTCTCTGCCGATGCCGCACTGTGCTGAATTGGGCCTTCTTGAAAGTGTGTGGGAGAAAAGAGGGGATGACAAAAACAAAGGGAGAGGAAGAGGAGGGGAAGGGCTATGAAAGGACAAAGATGGGAGGGAAGAGTGAGTGAATGCATATATAATTGAACTGAACAGCAACTGTACTGCTCATATTGCTGTTGAACATGCGCAGAGGTTGTCTGTAGTCACATAGTATTTGGATATAGCTTGATGTATGTAAATTTTTAAAACTTCTCTATATAGGTGGTATAATGCTGTCTTCTAAAGAAGATAATGTGCAGTGGTTGAAGAAGTCCCTTTAGTGCTTATGGTATTCAAGACTGAACTCTGTATTCCTTTTCTGTTGCTCATCAAGTTATTCACAGCAAATTCTTTGGGACAGAAGTTATCTGTTCTTGCTGTCTGAGAAAATGTAGGTTTCTGGGAAAGGTTTGAGTGGATCAGTTTGGTCATATCAGTCTTTTTTAGAAGTGTACATAAATATTACGTATATGATGAGTCTGTGAATGGTTAGCATGAATCATAAACATTTTTGTGTTTTACTGATCGTTCTGACAGCTGGTTGATAGAAAATATTTTTGAAAGAATTAGCAGATTCTAGATGATCAGTGTAAATTAGTAATCCAAATACACTTGCACACTAGTTTGTGATATGAATGTTGGATGTGAAATGAGATTTTAATTTATGTCCTTTTGATCTTGTTGGTGATGAAGTTTTGAGACTAGCTAAAAGCAAAGGAGAAATCAAATACTTACTTTAGAATCTGAAGTAGTTTCTGGGGATGGGAAGGGAAGGAGAATACTTGAATGAGAGGGAAGAAAGGGGATAGGATGAGAAGCAGACAGACAGGAAAAAACCCTAGGATGTGTGGGGGCAAATAAGCATTCGTGGTTGCAGCCTTTCAAGGGATACCTAATTACTTTATTCTCCTTCTTTGCTTAGACTCTTCCACTTTCCAAGAACTGAGGATGCGATGTCAAAATCAGCTCTTTTTTCACTCACAGTCAAATGGGTTATTAATTGAGGTTAGAGGGGGAGTAATGATTGAACAGCTGTTGATAACTGGGATGTACAACCTCCAGAACTGTGAATATTGTGTTATGTAAAAAGGAAAGAGTTTTTCTATATTCTCAGCTTTCTGCAAAATAGTGCAGTTCTTGTACTTTTAGCAAAATGTTTTTTTGGATTTCCTGTGGCAGACAGTTCATTTAGAAGAATTGGACCACGGCCTGCAGCCTTCCAGCTGTGTGTGGTAGGCTGGTCTGGGGCCATGTTTCAATAACTGAGATGCAGAGGTGACAAACAGAGAGCCAGTCCAAAAACACAAGAAATGTGAAGCTTTATCACAAAAGACATTGAGCCACTGAAACTTCCAGAGAAGGATCTGCATATCCTCAATGTTTCTTCTAAGAGTGCCCAAGGTTAGCAGGATCTTTCATTACTGTAGCTTTACTGGAATTCTTAAGCATGAAAAAAAATGCCATGGAGCATATTAAGGCTTTTTCTTGGTGTTTGCCATGGACCAGCAAACGGATCCCCACAGCAATGTTCCATCTAGTTAAAGCTGCTAGATCGTGGCAGCCGACTGTCTGATTATTTTAGGATCACTCTATGACTGGTTATGCATGTTCACTATTCTATGCCACAGTGTAATACAGTTGTCCAAATGAGGCACAGCAGCCACTGCACAAAATAGCCTTCCACAATTTGTTTCAAATTTTTTTTCTGACATAAATGTGCATGTGGTTCATTCTATGTTTCTCTGTGCAAGTACTCACTTGATTAATGTGTCAGGATCTTATGAAGCTTTTTTGAAGTTCAGATTCTAATAAAATGACTTTACTGATGTTCAGAAATTTTTATATTTCAGGGCTCTTTTTTTTTTTTTTTGCAATGAATAGGGCCCTGAAATAATAAAAAAAGGCAGAACATTAAACAAACAACCCCTTTTGCATGCAGATAAAAGACTGTTTAATATTAGCCATGATTTGTTTGATGTGCAAAATCAATTTATTTGCATTTCACTCTTCTGGTATTTTGCTTGTCCAAAAGCATACTCAGTGTCACACTTGGGCCTCCCTCTCTTTGTGGTGAATTCCAGAGTTGTGGTGAAGGCAATTGCTGGGTAAAGAGGTTCTCATTTGCCAGAAGCCATTGACAGCCACAGGCTGCCTGTTCTCTGGTGTTGGAGCCATAATGACCACTATCAAAAGTGTGAAGAGCAGTTTGCCTCTTCTCGCCATTTTTGTACTAAAATAAATAGCAGTGATGAATTAGAGAGCTGGCATTTATTCCCAGTATTGATTCTTACAACTGAACTCAGTAGAACGTGTGTTTTCTCAGACAGAGGAGTTGATGGGTTCTGATTCTTTGTCTAGACCTAGGGGAGAATATTTGTTTATTTATTTATTTATTAATTTTGGGGTGCCAAAATCTGAACTTGCAATTTCTGTGTGGTTCACACATTCTTTAGAATGAAATTCAGAGTTACTGACTAAGACAGGTAGAAAAGTCATATGCTTGAGCTCTTCCAGGTCCAGCTCCTAAGACTCAAGGGTTCAGGTCCTCGAAGATACCAAGTACTCTGGTCCTAGTTCAAAAAACTATACAAGCACATGGTGAGCTTTAAAGCCCAGGAATAATCTCAGTGGGAATGAGACTATGTATGTGCTTAAAATTCAGCATGTAGTTAAGTACTTCACTGGATTGGGGCCAACATGCTTAGCACTTTGGAGGGCTGAATCCTTATCCACTAGTGGTGGTTTATATATTTTTTTGGCTTATGAATTTCCTCACTGACCTGCTCCTTTGTTTAATGGTCAGCCCGTAACATAGTCAGGATTAAAAACTTCTGGGGCTTGTTTTGTCTAGAAGGCTATGGATAATCTCCAGAGGGAATGGCTCATTTTACATAATTACTGATGCTAAATAAATATGTTCTTTATAATCAACTTATGTTTAATGTGAAATTGCTAAGATTTTTGATCAGGAGACCAACATTTGACCCAGATTTTACTTCTTTGTTTGAACTGTGCTATTTATCTGCAGAAATTAATAATGCCTGTCTCCTGTTAGTATATAAAATTCTGAAAATAAATTATATTTGTTTACATTGACTTTTCTGTTTCCTAGGTCTCTCTGCTTCCTACTACCATTTTTAAACTTGTTCCAAATGAGCATTCTTCAGACAATTATCAGCAGTGAGCTTTATCTGAGCTGAGATCTCTAGGCAGTACTGTCAGATATTTGGTCTTGACTCAAAATGTCTTGGCCATGTAAGGTAATGGTTCTAATTGTTTTCCTTGTCCTCCTCTCACCTGTTCTGTTAAGAAGCATAATCTTGGCACGACCTCAGTGGTGTTAAAGAAGCCAGAGAATCTTTTTCTGTAATTGTATGATTGCTATTGCTTGTCAATTATATATGAATTTTAAATAAATATTTATCCATTATTCCCCAAATTCCTGACCAAGCATCACAAAGGCTAAATTGAACAAACCAAATTAAAAAAAAAAAGGAAGCCAGGGGAAAATCCCAGATGTCTCCAACAAAGGTGATGGATGCCATTTCTCCTCACCAGGAACAAACCTTGATCTTTTCAAATCTCTGTGAGAAGAGACTTTCATTGTCTCTGTAGGAGTTTTTGCTTGCTCCCACCAGGATGGAATAGGGGTACAGTTAAGTGCCAGCTTAAATCTTGACTGTTTGTCTTTCTTTTTATGCTCTGTCTTTAAAATAGCTGAGGTAAAGTATTTATATAGCCTAGATTAGAGTGTAGACAGGCATGTTGTTTCACGTCTAGCTGGAGGGACAGAAGAAATCATACGTTTAGCTCCTCTTTCCTGCCTCCCAGCCGAGGTGCAGTAAATGACTGTGTGATTGCCTCAAACGCAGTGTCACTGTGCGGCGAAGGGAGCTGGCTGAAACCACAGCTTAGACCATGGAGTGTCTGAGCGGAGGGACAGCCAGTTCTAGCAGGGAGAGCAGCTCTGGTTGCACTCCTAGGAGGAGGAACAGCACACGCCTCTGATGCAGCCCGGGGAGCAGTGGGTGCCAGCACTCAGGGCGAGGGAGGAGAACTTGGCGTTATCGATTGTTTTGATACTGCCACAGACGGTGATTACTGACATGTTACTTTACTCACAGTCCCCTTCTTTCCTCTTGTGCAATCTGCTGCCACTACAAGGTATAAAGAATGTCTCTAGCTCAGTGTTTGCGCCGTGGTTAGCGTGTTTAAGTGTGTTCTGGGAGCAAATGCTAAGAGGTGCAAATGTATGAGCAGATGAATTTAATGCTGCTGTATGGACATGTGCTCTGACTCTACCAGAAGAATGTAATTTCCAATTCAGTGTCAGTAAGGTCCTACATGCTTAAACCATGACAACTTTTTTTTTTGCCAACTACCAGAGATTCATTGAAGGAGGAGGGTGAAGCATAGATAATTTTTAAAACATTTATCACCTTATGACTTTTAAAATCAGATAGTCCAAGAATGTTTTTAAGAAATTTAAATGGTAGAAGTGTTCCCAGTTCTGTGAGTAGTGCCAAATGTGTCAAAAACTTGTGCCACTGACATTTTTATCTCAATCTGAGTTCAATTTTCTGTTAGTGATGACTATTCTTTTAATATTTTTGCTATTATTCTAAAGGTTTATTCAGCTTGACAGTTGTAGGATTAAGCTTTACAAAAAAAAGGATAATATATCCTATGTTTACAAGTTAGCCAGAGGCCAGGTTTTATAAACTTTAAAAATACAGCTATTGCTAGTTTATAAAATAGACTAGTCAGCTTTCCAAGAGAGAAAATAAATCCAGCAACGGAACTGATTTCCATGGGAGCCTGGTACTCTCATGTATAGTAATACATTTTGACCTAAAGCAATGTTACACGTGAATCTTAAAAATGTTTTGAAAGAGGTAAAAATATGGAGCACAAAGCAGACACATATGGGACTTGATTCTGTGAGTATCTCATCCCTCCCCTGGGATCATTTAGCTCCATGGAAAGGGGCACTGAGCAAGGGCCATTCAGTGCCATTCAGAACAGGGGACATGCAAGATTTTGGAATCTGATCTTTCCAGTGTTTTCTGACAATGGGTGCAATGGTTTTCATTAGTCAGAAATCTGATAATAAGTTCATAGGTGGACCTGTAAGCACCTGTGTTAGCAACAGAGGAAAGTATCTTGTGTTTTCTGCTAAAGGCCAACTAGTGATGCTTTAAGTCTTAAAATTTCAATTCAAAACCTAAAGAGATCTAATGATCATAGTGAGAAAACACTAAATTCCGGAAAAGAATTTAAGATGCATAGGGCAGGACAAGAATCTTTATTTACAAGCATGAAATGTAAAGAAATTCCACATAAAATAGATTCCTCTTTTATAATTTGCGGCACGGAAATAATTTATCTTCACATCAATTGTATTTGCAAGAGGTGAAGAGAACATCTATGGCTGCAGTGTTGGACATTTTTATTTAGTGTGGTTTTTTCCTTTGTTTGTAAATTAGTAATGTTGCTCTGTGTGATTTGCCAGTGACTCTGGTGCATAGGTCTCCTGTAGCACCGAGGAGGTGCTGCCCTGTTAGTTCTCAATCTTGTCACTTCTGGGGAGCAGCAGTGAAACTGTTTGTTCCTGACAGCAGACAGCCCCACTGCAGGGCCCTGGTTTCATGTTACATTAAGTATTAGTGCTGTTCTTTCAGGAGCTATTATGCTGTGACATCAAAGATTTTCTGACAGGGCAGTTGTAGGTTAGCACTGAAGTTGTCTACTGAAATTTTTAAGAATGGAATTAAATATATATGATCAGATTTAATATGAGAGATCGGAAACTGCATATAAAATGGACTTAGTGGTTAAAGAAAGCTGCAAGAATAATTATTTGGTTTGGCCTATTTGTCCTTTCTTGTCCAAGGCAATTTTTATTGCCTTTAATGTCTATAGCAGTTCCAAAAATACTGCCATATGTTAACATTTTCGTGCAACTGCTTATTTTCTGAAAAATGTTGTGTGAAACAGGAGGAAAAGGTCTTTTATGAAATAAGTGTTCAGTATAGCCCCTGCAGTGCTTATATAAATTAACCATTGAACAATTATTGTAATAGCCCAAATTCCTTTTTTTTTTACTGATTGCTTAATTACTTAAAAGGATTGAGATACACATTTTAAATAGCAGGAAAGCAATTTAAATGGTGAGCAAATGCTTAATAGTGATCACTTAGACTTCCATCTTTTTATAAGAGAGGAGCTGTAGCTGCACATAGATTGCAATATCAACTATTGCCCTTTGGAGATTCTGAATCAAGTTTCTGTGTGACTTACTGGGAAGATGATAGGAATTTGAAACTTACTGCCTGTGTAGCTGTTCAGGACAAAAAAAAATAAATCTTGAACATGCGCAACTTCAAACGTTCCTGTAGATTCTTATGTGGTGAAATCAGCGTTGCTACAACTATAAAATTACTATTATGCTCTGATGAGGCAAGTTCAGTGACAGGAAATATCAAAATTAATTTTGGAAACACATGCCTGCATATTTTTGATTACGTTACTAAGGCATTTCTTCCATTTAGTATCAAGCAAGTGAATCATCCATTAAAAATGAAAATGTGTACAATGGAGTAGTACTTTCCCAGTGAAAAAAAACCCCGAAAAATCACCACAACTAAGAAGTAGAACAATACTGTTTAGTCATAAGACATAAGATACAAGACACCAGTGTAATTTTTGCTATCTATTTAATACTTTCAGGCATGAGAAAAATTACATAAAGAATGTACCTCTTTCTTTGTAGTGGGATCTTTTTCTTTCTTTCTTTCTTTCTTTCTTTCTTTCTTTCTTTCTTTCTTTCTTTCTTTCTTTCTTTCTGATTCGTTTGTGTATGATTATGAAGTACTTGCTCAGGTAATTTGATTATTTTGGGATTGTTCTGTTCGCTGAAAGCTCGCAGGGTGAATTCTGAAGTTTATCTTGCAGTAGAATATGCTATTTGTACTATGCTGATTGACCAAAGCTGGCTGTACGGTAGCTTTGATCAGGCGTAATGATTTCAGTTTATTTAGATAACATTGCTTGACTTCTCCTTTGGTTTTGCTGCATTGCAACACTCTTATCAGCAAATCAAAATCTTTGTGGCTGAACATTCAGAACCAGATAGTTTAGAATGAAAACTCAGTCCTTTATATGGATGTGTGAAGCTCTGGGAATAGTGGCACTACCCTTAGGAAATACTTGCTGACGGGTGGCAACAGTGGAATACAAAATTATCCTTTAGGTCTATAATCTCAAATCACAACATTTAAAGTGTACACATAGATATATTAAAAGAAAATGTGGATAGGAGAGCTGGGTCTTTCAGAGAATTTTTTAAGTGATTATAAAGGTGCATGACAAAATCTGGTTAACTACTGTGGCTAAAGTATTTGTTGAGTAGTTCTAATGCCCTCAAGAGCTTAAGATTGTAGGTAGATTTCTCTGTGATGTAAAGCTGTGTTTTGAAACAGATTTTTAATGAACAGTGTGTACTATCAGGAATCCATTTGCCTTTTATGATTTTGGATAGAGTATCCTTTCACTTTGGCTGTAATTGCAGAACCTAAGGACTGTTACCCTGGCAAGCATCATTCTGTGGATGTGTCTGCACTGTGTCTGCCCTGACTACATTTTTCTTCTTCCAGCTTTTTTATATATATATATTTTTTTTTTCCTTGACTATTGGCGATGTTACTGTACTTCAGAATAGGAAACTGTTTAGGGAAGGCTTGTCAAAAAATCTCTCCATATAGCAAGGTCTAGAGTCCTCTCAATTTCCTGCCCAGAATGCCTGGAGTTTGTTGAACAGCTAATATTTCAATTTCTATTTAAATAAACAGCAGCAGAACTGACTTGATAAGTGTGCCACTAAATAGATCATGTTACCACTTAACTTAGAGCTAATGCTTAACAGTCTGTTTTGCTCCATTTTGGTGGCAATAGTCGTGTAATTCCTGGCAGTTCTAGGAAAGAAACAAACAGTAGTATTATATTGTATTACAGCAGTAATTATATTTGGTTATCTGCAAGTGAAAAGTTGAAAAAATATCTAGTGTGTGAATGGACATTAAGCAATTTTTTAATTATCTAGAGGAAACAAAGGCTAATTCTCTTCTCAATCTAAAAGATATTTTAAAATCTGTGGTTGTACAGAACCCATATAACAAACCCTGGGAAATCTGACCTCCTGATAGGTCAGTCTAGCAGTAGCTTTTTTTGTTATAGAATGAAAGACAATTGCCAAGTCATTAAAGGTATAGGATGTACACCCATAGAAAGTAAGACAGTATCCCTTGGCAGCTTCAGATAGATAGCTCTAGATTTCCCTGGCTTTTGTTAGACTCCAGAGCACTTAAAACAATTCTGAGAAGTTGTCTTTGTCTCTTCTTGCATGTTTAAAATGTATAAATACAATCAGGGGAGTATCAGTAGAAGGTGATAAAGTTTCTTCTCTCAGCCATTCAGTTTTGCTTTGGTAAATAGATAATGAATCAGGATGTTAAACCTGTATTATACATTCAGGGGTCACTTGGGCTTTGAGTGTAAACAGAATCAAATTCCTTGAGCCCGATTCTGCAGCTGCGAGGTGTTTGAATGTCTGTTGTGCATGAGCTGGACTTGTGTGCTTGGGCTGTTCAGAAGGTGGCTTTTGGAAGACAAACAAACCTCATGAGTTACAATTAAAATACCAATGGGGAGGTATTTTTATCTTTCCAATGAAAGTTAACAAGGGTCCTTTTTTCCCTTTTCCTCTTTTTTTTTAATGTCACAATGGTCATTTAGGTGCAATAGAAGTCTTAAATGTCTTAGTTTCTCATTCTTTTGGAGCATCTTACTTGTGTTCACAGTCAGAACTCCCTTTCTCACAGTTCTGTTTCAGAGCTGTTTGCCAGAAATAAAAAGTCAGTGGAGAATGGCCCATTTTTGGAGATGCCAGCAGTGCTGGAGATACTATGGGCAGGTCCTGGAAGGAAGCTGTGAGAGCCTGTTGTACACCATCCATCATTACTGAGGCTGAACAGAACCTTTCTCTGTGTCTTAGTATGGGAGAAACTGTGGACGATTAGACTTTGAATGTCTGCTGAGTAAACCTGAATGGTTCAGCCCTGATGGAATCATGATAGGTCAAAAGTTGCTATCTGATAATTGTTTTTATAACTGAACAGAACTTTGTCTCTTCCAGCTGATTTAGAACTCCAAAGAACTGGGGAAGCACTGCTTAGGATATATGTTATACAAGAAGGCACCACTATCACCTTTGGGCCAGCATGGTTTGCCATGCAATCTATAAGAACAAAAAGCAGAGACAGTAAAAACCTGGCCTAATTCACTCTGTTGGGAGAAAAAAAAAATCCTGTTTCACTCTTCCTTGGTATCCAGTTCCAGGTTACTTGTCATTTGCTGGCTTTGGTGAGAGAAACCTCAGGGTTTCTGATGACAGGAATTTTCCTCCAGGTTTAGAAGATTAGTGCTTTTATAAGAGTAAGACTCAAAGGAAAGTAAATATGGACCTTGGAGGAGCTTTACTTTTGATTGTGTATGCCTTTTCCATGCAGTTTTCTTTCAGTCTCTCTTTTTCTCTGGACAGCCTAAATAATCTATGTAACCATGATAAAGCTCTCTTGCGTGTTAGAAAGTGAATGTATGCAAGAGAGAAGATGCACAATTGCAATCTGTCTTTTACGTTTGTTTAGAGGTGATAAGGGGTGTTGGAACTTCCAAATAGACAAGATACTAGTACCCCGTGTTTAATTATTCCTTCACTCTTGAGAGAGAAATACCGTAGGCAAGTATGTTTATTCTCACTTTTCCAGTTGGGAAACTGAAGCAGGAAGGTTTCAAGATGGTTTGGGTCCTAGCCAGAATTCAAACTTGGAAGATATGGCTCATTTCCAGGCCTATGCTTAAATGGCAGGCCATCTCTCCTTCTTATGCAATACTTTTTAATAAAGATAAGACTTTATGTACCCTTAGATATGTGATTAGAAATGGTTCTTTAATGTACCTGGAGCTGCCTTTTCTCTATGGCTTTTGATGGACCACAAGTCTGCTTGATCCGTGCTCTAGGGAGGATGCAGTGTTCATGACAAATCTGCCATTTATTCCTCTTTTCTTCCTGCCTGAAGGGGTCTGTTCCCTTATGCGGTGGACCATTCAACTTTAGGGCCTCAGCAGTTCTGTTACAGTGAATTCAGGATTGCAGCAGGCTCTGGCAGGCCGTGGAGTTCACTCATCTTGCTCTTTGTCAAGTAGCCATGAGCTCCCACCCTGTGTATGACTGAACATCTGTATCTCTCCTGTTTGTGGCTGTGCAGGCAGGGCCTGAAATACAAACCCACTCCTTCAGAGCACGGCAAAGAATGAAGCTGAGTTAAAACTCCAGCAACTTACTTTCAATTAGTCTTGTCCTTGCATTCTTTCCCTGCCGTGCGTTGCATCCCCGTCTTTCTGTTTTACAACTCAGCAATATATTCTGTCTTGAAAACAACATTAAGTGTAGTTACATGCACACACACTGAGAGGAGAATATCCCCCCACAGTGTTTACAGCAACACCTCTAGGTGACGGCAGGCAGTAAGCTTTCTTTTTATAGAGCTCCAGACTACAGATCATTAGCTTGATATGGTAGCTCAGTGGTGCAAAGTCATTTGAATATTTATTACCCTTCTTAAGACTTTCGCTTTTCAAGTGGGAAATAAATGTGATAAGACCCCCTTTCTGTCCTCTTGCCTGACATGCTAAGGCACAAATATGTGAAATGGATTTTAATTGTATTTCCTTGAACTTCTGTTTTAGAGACCAGCAACTTGGATGCTTTTGAGCAAAAACATGTGTTGAACAACTGCAAAGTTTGTTAGGTCTTTTTACAACCTTCTCTCAAAGTTAGATGGGAAGTTTAGCTCCGAAAACGAGTTGAATTTTCAAAATTTAATATATAAATATTCATGTATAATATACAAAAAGGCAGCTTTATAAACGTATATTTGAATGGGACACTGTTTCTTAAGTGAAGTAGAAATTTAAAGGCCCTTTAAAACTGTTGGACTTTGCCAACAGTCAGAGATTTTTGAGAAATTGTAACAAACCAAACATTGTGTAAATGAAGGCTTGTGGGGGGAAAAAAGCCAAACCTATTACAATACGATCAGCAAGACATGAAAGCCAGCAGCAGGCAACAGAAAGGCAGAGGCAGGCTCCTGAATATATTTTAAAGGTAGAATGTTGTCAGTGTGTTTTCATTTAGCTATTTTAAGATGTCTATGTTTCACTTGCTACAGTCACAAATTCTAACTGTGAATAATAGGAATCATTATATGGGTGTAAATGGTATATTGACTACATTTTTCAGCCTCAAACACACCTTCCTTGTTGGCAGTGGAAGGCAATGAATGAGGCATTTTATTAAAACTGGTGCTTGTGGTTCTAATCAAAGGTCACTGGTTAGCTCTCACTTTTCAGTCTCAGATTTGTCTAGATGTTTGATCAGGGGGCTGCAATGAAATTATTATGACAAAGACTTTGTACTAGGCGGTATCTGTCTGCTGAAACTTGAAAGTCTTTGCCACAGTGATGCTGACAGCATGTGAATGCTGAAAGAATGTGCAAGAAATGTTATGTCTTAAAGAAACCTTTACCAAGTATCATCTTCCCTTTGTGTTACGTTTGAAATCATTTCAGTTTCTATTAAGGCACGAATGAAAAGGTGTTTCATTGATTAAAGGTGGCGTGTTTTTTTTTAAAGTGTACTGTGTGCTTTAAGACAGTCTTCCCATTACTTACTCTGTTCAGTCCCTGCTGCACACAGCAAGTTCATTAACATGCAGATATGCAGTGATTGAAGTCGGTTTGCCTTTTACATTGGAGTTGTCTTGATATAATGAGTTTCTCTTTAATGTTCAAAAAACTGTTGTTACTTTCTAAAAGGGGTTTGTTTGTGAATTTCATTAAATTTAATTCTGTCTTCAAACAATTTCAGTATTGTTCATTTTACCACAATTAACACGCTTGCTGATATTAAAAACTAATTTTTTTTAAAAGAAGAGATGCATTTTAACTTTCAGACTATGTGTGGTGTGGGGTTGTCATTGATGTTGAATGAGACACCTCCTGTTTAACTCACAGATTTGACATTTTAATTGGTGCCCATGTGCAAAAGTAGTAGAGAAAAGTAGGTTAGGGTTACTCCAACTGCTTTTTCTCTGGGACTGGGATAGACAGCATTGAGTCAAGGAGAGCGAAAAACACTCACTGTGCCAACTTTTTTTTCTTTGTTAGAACAGACTGGACAAATGGAGAAGGAAACTTTTCTGTCAGATAATCTGTGTTTGGTAAAGAGAGCAGAATACAGGAGGTGAACTCAAAAAGGATTCTTGTAATTTTCTGCTAAGGATTTCTAATCGAAAATTACTTGTTCACTCAGGAGGCTTGAGGTAGAATCTTCCTTGCTGTGAGGTCAGCAGACAGTGAACATCCAGTTGCAGCCAGTCCTCAGTGTTGTTTCACAGCTCCTTCAATGCCAGGGACTCTTGGAAACTGCCCGGAAAAGAAAATGGGGTGTAGCATTTAGGAAGTGATTGGCTTGGTCTGAAAGAGTAAATGAAGGTGATATGGGACTGAAGGTGAGGTGGGGAGAAAAATTATTCTGAAAGAACTTTTGCCTTTCAACAAATCCAAGTCCAGCACTGTAAGATGCACTATTGCTGCCATGGAAGTCTCTCATGGATTAGAAACCTTCGATATTATGTATTTTAAGGAGGCATTATGGTAGGAACAGAGGGAAAATCTTTCACTTGAACAAACAAGCAGGCAAATAGGGAATAAGTTTACATCTTGCAATTTTAGCATTTTTTAAAATAAAATGCACAATTTCTAAAGCTGTGATTCTGAAACAGTTTTGTGTGAATGGTGTCCACTTATAAAGCTGGTGCCACTGACAATTGGCCTTGATATGAAGGTAATATTACCATCTTAATTTTAATTTTCATGTCTACATAAAGATGGATTATTACAGATTATTTACAGGTTAATGTGGGGTGGTTTTGTGGTCTTGAGAAGAATGCAGAGATACAGAAGTATCAAATGGAAGCTCCAATGCTCCCTTCAGGGCTACTAGCTCTGAAATTTTAGATTCATTTCTGGACATAACTGGCAGAAAGCCTGGTACAGATTACAAATGATGGCATTTTGTATGCCCACAAAATTAAAAGTAGCTTGTATTTCCAATAAGAAGCCATACTGCTTTGTTACTATTTAGATTCTATTGCAATACTATGGTTAAAGAAACATATTTTTCCCATATGTACGACCGTAACAAATGGAAGTTAGTAAAACACTCTACAGCTAATAATACAAATATTTCTTCTATATTGCAATCCCTACATATATATTTTTAATCACCTTTAGTATATAATTGAATGATCCACAGACTTTGACTTTTACTGCTATCTCTGGGAAAACATTGCTTGTGTTGATGGTTTTATTATCAGAATCTGTTTAATCAGTATTGAATTAATTTCCTTTACCTAACTTTTTTCTCCAGTGATGAATCTTCAGTATTAATCAGAACATCCTGTGATGAAAATCTGCATTTAAAACTTACTGAAACTGCCAAGTCTGACTTCTCTTCAAGTGTAATTCCTAGACATCTCCTGAACTCTGTTCATGCGTGGATTTTCTCCTTGTATAAATATTCCATTCATTTAACCTGAGATATCTTTTTTTTTCCCCGGAGAAATTTTATTGTCTTCCAAATGAAAATGTTCTCTGTGTAGTATGGAGAGTTTATCTAGCTTCAAGCCCCTTTATGCAGAGTAGAGAAAGGTCTCTTATTCATGTTGCTTTTATGATTCTGGGAACGTTGGTAACTGTATAGAAAGCCTTAGCTCCTCATTTAGGCATTTGCACAAGATATCTGACATAGTGTGAATATTCCCTGATTAGAATTATCATTTTTTCTGATTTATCAGTTTTTTGGTAATGAGAGTGTGTGAGATTAGCTTTATTGTGCTGCCAATGAAGTTGATGTTAGTGAAAGTTTCCAGGCAAATAAGAGTAGCAAACTGGGCATCTTGGTTGTAGAAATTTAATTTCAGTGAAGACATCTGTTGAAAATGAAGGATTCAATACTAATGAATGTCCTGCTTATAGTTGCAGTCTCTTAGGCACATGATGGAGTCCCATTAAAGTCAGATAAGACTTTTTTGGGGGCTTCAATTGTAGTGTTGCTCCAGTTGTAAAATCAAATTGTTAATTGATCTTACCAGCACTGATTTCGGGTTTTCTGTCTTTATTTTCTTCCCCCTCTCTCTTTTTCTTTCTTTTTTTCTCTATTTGCATCCCTTGAAAACAGTTGTTAATACATTGCTCAGATCAGTTTTGTTTTGTCTTTCTAGATTATCAATTTACTGCTTAAGTATTCTTTTTTTTAAGTAATAAAAATATTTAAATGTTTGCATATGAAAATTTTATAGAAATAAACTAGAGACTCCAAGTAGACCGGTAGCAGCAAGGATATACAGTGCCTGCCTGAAATGACTTTAGAGTTTGTTAAAATCAAATGACATTCAGTACGGATACTATGAAGAGAAAAATCAAAATAGACACCTAATTATAATTACTTTTTTTCCTGTCATTATATCCGTACGTGCAGAACAACTGATTTGAAATCACAACAGCTCAATTCGGTAGGTACAAAGGTTTTTCCTTCCTTTTTTTCATCATCCACAGGATGTAATATAATTTCTTACACTGACCAAAGTCTGAAATTTCCTCAAGTCGATGGAAATGCTACCTGAATTAGTGAAATTAATTAAAAGCATGTGACTGCTATCAAGGTTGTAGATACTACATGTTAATCAAACAAGTAAAATTAAAAGGTTAAGCTGCTGATTTGGTCTCATTGATGGCTTTCCCAGCTGGACAAAGTTGTGTTAGCATATACTTTCACTGCTTTTGAAGAAATATATTGGAGACCTAAGAGCAACACTTAAGTGAGAGGGAGGAGGATACATTAGTTAGAAGGGCTTTGCAATTTTGGAGTGTGGAATGCATTGGCTTTCTTCCAGACTTTCATGACCTTTTGGAAATTTTAGTCTAAACTGCCAGTTCTCTTTGTTAGATGAAAAATAATGTTTATTTCTGAAACTAACCATTCATGTCTGTAGCTTTCAGCGTGATGTGGGCAGACAAATAGGAGCAATATAGAAGCACTTTAGTCTATATCTTATATTCTACAGGAGGACTGAATGCAACAGGTGCCTGTCATCTGTTTTCATATATTTTTGGAGGGAGCTTGCCTTTCTCCCTACAAAGGGGTATATATGCATCAGAAATATCTGCATGGGTGCATGCACATTTGTCTGATCCTGAAGGAAGGAAGTGCTAGGTTTGTTGTTTGACAATAGCTTGAGTCAAAGTTAAGCCAAAAAAGCCAATTAATGTCAGATCAGAAACATGCTAAATACAGGGATGTGTAAACTCCTGTATGAAATTAGGGGAGGTTGGAATGGTGGCAGAAATGAGACTGCTATGATATGTATTGATCAGGAAAGGTCTCAGAGGGCCAAAACCAATCATATGCTGCAAATTCTTTTTAGGGAAGACTTACTGAAATCACAGAATCATTAAGGTTGGAAAAGACCTGCAAGATCAAGCCCAACTTTTGACCAAATGCATGATCCTGTGGATAATGTTTGCAGTAGGAAAGTCTAAAGTTAGAGTTATGATTCACTCCAACACCTCAAAGTGTAGGTGTGATAGACTTCTGAAAGATGCCTGCTGCTGGAATCAGAGATGTTTGCCAAGAGCCTCCAAAATCAGGCCCCCTTTGACTCGGTGGTTACAATATGAATTTAGGATTAGAAATCTTGCTTTAGCTGCTTCTGTTTCAGCTGCTTTAACAGTTACATTCTAGAAGTTGCTCCCATGGGTGTCAGTCCTACCATAGCAGGATCTTTAATTTGCTATGGACTTCTAACAAAGTTGGTCACTCATGGATTCCCAGAGGAATTCTCTGTGTCCTTGTGGGACCATCCCTGATTATAAACTGGTTCCCACTTTATCTGTAGCACATATAATGCTTTGATATGAGCCCTGGTCAATTTACTGTGCTGACACCATCAAAGATGTAGGAATAGCTGAATTGTAAATATTGTAAGTCTTTCAAAAGACTGTCCAGAAGTTACTGACTTCTTGTAAATCATATAAATCTTGTTATTGACATTGAAAATTTTCCTCCACTATATTTATTTTCTACATCAAGCTTTTGTTACATAAAGTCTGTTACATAGCAAGTTTTAGATTAGCTTCCTTTAGCTTCACAATTTCCTAGGATATGGGAGGTAGCCAAACTTTATCAGTTTTGGCTTTAGACGATTTGTCAAAAAGTACTAATTTTTTTTAAAATTCAGAGACACAATTGGAGGACTTTTTTGGTTTATTTTGAATTATATTCCTTTTTGAAAACTGCATGGCACACAGAAATGCAAGTAAAAATGAAATAGAAATTTGACTATCTAAATTGATTGGAATAATTCCAATAACTCCTTAGAATTTCCAACTTAAGCAGAAAGATAATAAAACACATTCTGTTTCGACAAACTATGCTTTCAAGATACATTTTTTTTCACATATAAATTATTTACCTGCCACTACTTTTAAAAGAGAGAGGTTTTGGCATAGCCTGTAAACTGGAGAATACCACACAGCGTGTCTGTATCAGATAGACGGTAACTGAGGAGACTTTTTCCCCTGACCTAAAATGCTTGAGATGCTCTGCACCCTTGCCTCACCCGACATGGAAATATACTTACTGATTTATGTTCTAGGATTTTTAATATTAGCACATCAAGCTGCGATGGGGGAGGAGGAAAGGCGTGAAATAGCGTGAAGTTGCGGCTCCGTGTTTTCGAATCGTGAGAAAGATTTTGAAAACCTCTTGAGGAAGCACGTGACGGAATAGTTGGTCAGAAGTGGCAGCAGGTGTGGCTCTGAAAAGAAAGGCATTGTTCTCCAACTGGTAGGACTGGGGGGCTGCGGGGAGGGAGGCCCTGCGCTGCCGGAATGCCGGGCGCTCCGCAGACACAACATGCCCCAGGATGAGCTTTGTGCAGTTGGGTGACAGACTGATAAGCAGCTCGGTTTTTGGGAACCAGGCTCTAAAGTCATTCTCCCAGGGGTATTTTCCGTGTGCAGATATCCATACATTGTTCCATGTGTTTGCTGTTTCCAATAACACATGTTGCTCTCTGATAACAAGTTGCTGCTTTCGGGGGGAGCAGGCTGTCTCTTTGTTGCTGCAGTATCAGCAGAGAGGCACTAGACTGTTAATACTGGTGCCTATACCCCATGTTATTTTGTGAAATAATGTTTTAGGCAAATACAAATTATTTTATATTTTTTGGTTTCGATTCTATGTAATATCCATTTGTATTCATCGTGTGGTGGGGATGCACAGCAGCAAAAAAAGGCATTGGAGAACAGTGAAATTAGGAAAAAGCAGGAGAAGAAAGCCAGTGTACTAATAAGTGTTCAGCTTAGAAATATTTAGGTATCATTTAAAAAGCAATAAAAGTGAAATTTAAATTAAAAATGTATCTATAAACAGAAAACATGCACCATTTTCTCTGATATAGATGCTAAATATGACTAACTAATGTTTTAAATGCAGGCCTTCCAGATTTCGTACTGAAATATAATTAAGATGGATGATATCCACGTGAGATACCTAAGTGACAAAAATGAAATCTGCTTTCAGTAGGTGCAGCAATATGTTACGTTGACTTTGAGCTGTGAACCTTTGCTCTCCATGCTGGTTCACAGATGTGTTTGTGTACATCAACATGTGTCACAAGCAGAGCAGAGCTGGCCAATCCATTTGTCCTGAAGACTCTTACGAAAAGATCTAATATGTTCTGACTTTTTTACACCACTCCTGAGTTATGACTCTACTGTAAGTTACCATCAGGATTTGAACAAGGTGTCTGACTGCTTCTAAAAACCATGATTTGCTGTTACACTAATGACAGGAATTACTAAAAATCTTTCCTGCCTTATTGACCACTTAGGGTACTTAATATTTCTAAGCGAGCTCATGTTTTTGAGGAGTTTTGTCCAGAAAAACATTTCAAAAAGCAATTCAAAAGAACAGTGTGGAAATTTGCAAGTCAAACAATGATTTATAATATTATTTTTTTAAGTAGCAACCGCAAAAATAATCATGCTGCTGGAGCCAACAACAGTATTTTGAAATGGTAGGATCTAATGTATGAGGTTATTGCATATGAATGGAGAGACATGTTATTGCAATGATATATTTTATTACTTGCTTCTGTTTTTATTAAGGATAATGAAAACCTTCTGTTTGGCCCTGTGAACAAAACTAATGTGACCTTTCATGTGACCCACCTGTTGTGCTTTCACAATCGATAATAGTTACCTCATGTTAGGGTGATCTGGAAAATAGCAGTGTGCCAGCACCACAGAAAACAACATTTGTGTTTCTGTACTTTGAATTTGTATTTGCCTCAGAACCGAAATTAAGAAAAATATAGGTTATCTAACAAACTGCTTTAAAGGCAAAATATTATTGTAAGAGCATTGTCCATGTTACTAGCAGATATGTTTTCAAAGGCATTCAGCTGCTGAATTATAGCTGTAAATCTGCAGAACTGGCTTAAAATATGTGATTTTTAATGGTATCAAAGATCATGGGAAAAAGTCCAATTAGCTCATTTGAAAGTTGCTAGAGTACATAAATTTAAAAAGTCAGTATATATAGATGCAACTTTTCCCACTTTTTAATTAAAATAATTACATTTTTTTCCCATTTCATGTAGTGCATAGTATTTATTTATTTTGAGTGGAAAACCTTAAAGGTTTTCCTTAAAGGGCTGATTTATTCTAGACATTATTTTTCTGATTGTGTTTGGGTCTTGATTCTGGATACAAACATTTAACCTGAGTAGTGCGGTGTTGTTTTTCTAGGGGTGCATGATAAACGTATCAGGGTTTCATTGGGATGACTTCTAGGTAATGGGATAAGGATTTGCAGGATCAGGACCCTGATTTCAAAGAGGTTTTCACATGTGGGTTTGAAGTACGTGTGCTACTGCTGAATTTGCTCGACAGACCAGAAAGGCTCTTTCCCTTTGGAGCTCTTATGGTTTATCTGGTCAATGGCTTGCAAGCTAAGAAGGATTTACACATTGGATCAATGATCCATGAAATAAGGGGGATTTCCACAACGTCTGTCAGTGACAAGTTACAGTGTGGCCACACAGCATGCATTTTCAAAATTAATATGTATGTAGAAATATGGAACTGTATAAATTATTATTATGTGCTACAGCCTAATGGTCAGGGAAGGATGTGAATAATGTATTGTGTGTATTAGTGGGAACTTGGTGATTCCTCTGTTTCTTTTGTTTGGATTAAGAAATGTATGTGTACATTCTGTGGCATTAGTCTCTGTGGCAATGTTCTTGTGGCTGTACATACATCAAGAAAAATTAGACCCAATGAACACAGGAGGTCTCTCAGTGCTACCCCTTCCCTCAAGTCAATGATTTTTTTTCTCTTCTTACCCAGTAAATGTCCCAGGTACTGAAGATCAGCAGTTGGCTGAAGTTACAAAAGGGGGTCAAGTGTCTCTAAATGAAAGTATCCTCTCAGCAGCACCTTTGTGTTGCACCATGAGCCTGTCAGTTTGAGTCCCTCCTGATGGCAAATGCTAAGTTATGACATAGGGAGAGAGGTATCCTACTAAGCAGGCAGGGCTTGATCAAAAGCCCCTTTGAAGTCAATAGAAAGATTCCTATTGACTTAAAGAGGCTTTGGAACAAGCCCTTGATTACGAGGGCACATAATAAGCTTCTTATTGCCTAATTATGTACAATGGTAACTTCAGACCTGTGACCCTTACGGAGGTTGGACTCCCTATCTTCCAAAATCTCCACATCCCAAAGTCACCTACTAGCAAGAGCAACACCCCAGGTCCTTTTCCTCAGTTCCTTCTCTTGTCTTAAGGGTCTAAGCCTGAGCTGCAGTTCAGCTCTTCTGCTCTGAGTCTGCCAGCAGGCTCGTATCTTGCATTCCCCATTATCTTACTGCAATGAAGATGGCAGGGACCGCACTGTACATTACACCTCAAATCTTGTCCATAAACCTGGCAAAACTCTTGGGACCAGCAGCAGATTGAGCATGGCCATGCAGAAACTGTATGTCTCTGAATCTGATCTCTGTCAGTTTGCCTGGTGCAACTCCAATAGCAGGAACAGTTTGGTTTCAGTGAGACTTTTTCATTACAGAGGAGGCTAAAAGTGCAAATGGTGCGGTCTGGAGTTGCATTGACTTTTGTAAAGAGTCTCCATGGAAACACCCTCCAGGGAGGTGAAATGAGCCTCTCTTGGCCTTCTCCTTCTTCTTGAGTCCATTTGTTGACTGCTTGGTGTGTACAAGAAGCCTCTAGGAGGTGCATTGCTACAGAAGGCAAATATCCTTAAGGAAGGCAAGTGATTCTTGCAGTAGGCACTTGACAAACAGATCTTTACTACAGTCCACCTTGAGCAATGTGTAAAAGGATCACTGAGCATTCCTTGGAAATAAGAGTGCTAGCAGCAGGATGATCAAGTTATATAGGTTGAGAAGACAGATTAAAGGATGTCTCACATGGCTTTTAAGTCACTTGGATTTCAGTATTTCTGGTTATTCTTTTGAGATTTCTCTTATAAAAACATTTGCTGTTGAGATAATTAAAGTCATGAACTGGCAAGCATGTCATATACTACAAAAAGCCCTCAAACATGTAGTAGGATGTCTTGCACCTGTGTTTTGGTAATGCTGTAGTTTTGTGACTTCATATTAGAATTTTCCATGTCTGCTGGCAGTACTGTTCTTAATCACACTGTTAAATGAGTATGGGTGTAAGGACAGCCTGGAGGAGAAGAATATATGAAACAATTCTTTCCACAAGTTTTTTTGGGTATCTATTTGGTTATGTTTTTTCTGTTTGTGAGGTTTGAGGTTAGGGTCAGAATGCACAGAGAGTGCCATATATCGTGTTTTTAACATCTTTCTTTGCTTTTTGTCACTACTTGTCTTGTCGAAATCTGATTTAGGTTCTGAATTGCATAAATTCTAAGCAATCTGTAACAGGACTTATGTCTTAGGTTGTTAGCAAACAAACCATTTTCACTCTGCCCTGTGTCTGGTTGCTTCAGGTCAAGACTCCCAAAAAGGCTTCATTTTAAATGGTGAATGGGCAGGGTTTTCTGACACTGCTATCTGGGAGGTATCTTTGTACCACTGGTGGGATTTTTTGAATGCTGAAAATACCTATATGTTTAATTTTTCTTTGATATACTCACTACAATTTGAAGATAATTCAAGAGGAGAGTGCAGATTGGCATTTTTATTTAGGACAGATAACCAGGGTTTTTCTGCTTTGAAAAAATAATACTGTTATTTGGTTTAAAAAACACCAGTGGTTTTCATATACTAGAAATATTTCTGTCAGCCATTCATCTAACACGTGTTATTCTCTTCCCAGATCTTTTCCCTGTTGTGTCCTTATTGCAATCATCAAAACCATTTGAAGAGTTTAATTTAGACTGAAATGATTCTCCATAGAATAAACAGAATATCTCACCTGTGAAGGATGATTGCATTTTCTAAATTTGTTTAAAAAGGAAGGACCTTCATAATTCACAAGTGTTCTACTTGCGGTTTTTATGTGGCAATATTCACAAGTTCTACTTGCAAGAGAAGTCTTGTGTAGTTTAAATCTGAAAATAAAGCACTTTGTGTTTGACTACTATCAGCAACTTTATCTTTCATTTTATTGGCACTGAAAGAGTAAACATCAGTGTTTTGATTCCAGACATCACCTGGCTTGATATTTTGGGTCTTTTACTGTGAAAATAAATTTTTTTTTTTCCTGGTTATTTGAGTACTCATGATGTGCTGTGTAAATTAAGGAGGTTTCAGATGTCATTCAAATTAGGCGTTAAAAGACAGCTGTGGTACAGCTTTAGCTAATGCTAGACAGAACCAGAGGTGCCTTGTGAAACTATTAACTCGGAGTTCTGGTGCATCTTCCACATGTGTGGGTAACTCTCATCTGTTTGCATAGGGGTGAGGTGACTGACTTGCTGTCTCAGCTTGATTTGGTAAGCAATTCATTCAGGCACCTCACTGGCACAAGTCACAGTCGAGTGCAATTTAGGGTGGAAAGTCAAATTCTTCACCTGCACATAATTCCAACTCTTCCCAGCAGCAAGGCTGGTATGAATTTGCTTTACAAATAAGAGTAAGCTTGCCAGGAACTGTACAAATGAATTTCCATGGCGTTCCTGGCAAAACAGGATCAAAGGATGGGCTGTGGTGTGTCTCAATGTCTGTTGCAGCCTATACAGCAGCTCTATGGCTTTGCTAGCTACCAAAGCTGCAGGTCCTCAGTGGTGGCCTCTCATCAGGGCTGTGGCCCTACCAGCCCTGTTACTCTGCCAGACCATCCCCAATGTGTAGCATACACAAACAGCTAATCCATTTATGCAGCAGCATCTGGCTACTCCAGATTTCCACTAAGAACAGGGTCTTTCAATAAGATTTCGATCTCTCCGATTTGTTAAGTACCCTTTGCTCTCTCCTCCATAATTAAACAGATATTTAGATACTGTATTCCATATATCTGCATCTGTGAAAAGATATATAGAATAGATGTTATCTCTGCCTGAATGTGTGAATTTCCATTCATTTTTTAGAGGATGAAAACTTTTGCTGTGGGCCTGAAGCAGGCCAAATATGCTACTATATGTTGTTATTTCTTAGGCTTATTACATAACCTACTTTATTTTTAGTGTCAGTTATATGGGGTTTTTTTCTCCTTTTATAAGAGGGTACATTTTTCTCTCTTTAAAGCTATGTTAAAATTGCTTGAATTCATTTGATAGTGGTTGATTGTTCCTTATACCTTTTACCTAGCTGTAAAGTTCAAGGAATCTGTTCAGTATATTTCCAGCAGCTCACAAGCTATGAAATGTCAACATTTTCAATGCAAAAGCAGCTGCGTGTGCTTTTGTTTTTAGAGTTGAACTTCAGACTCTGTTGAACCAGTTTTTGGCACCATCTTTAGAAAAATCAGGGTCATCTCAAGATGGAGTCTTACAAAATTAGTAACTACTTTAAGAGCAGATTCATTTTAAGTACCCTTAAATAGCTGCTGCAGTTTGGTTAAGTTATGTATAATTTGATTTCAGCTTTCTCTTCCTTGTAAGACTTGGATATCTTTTCCTTCTTCATATTCAGGATTCCCCATGTCCCTGTTTCTCTACACTGTCTTCCACTGTTGTGCAGGAACAGACTTCTGTTCATCCTGTCATATTTGCTCTGTATTAGAAACAGTACCTGAAAGCCAAAGGGGAATTTTGTATGCAGAAGTCTGGCCAAAAGCATATTGGTATGGCAGGATTTCTGATAATAAAAAGGAGGGGAAAAAAAGAGAAAGGGACAATCCCTCTTTAGACACCCCCACCCTCACCCCTAAATTTATAGATTCCCCTAGGATTTTAAAAGTTGAAGAAGGGTGAACAGTTATGCTGTCATTTTTCTTGAATATCTCTCAATTCAGGAGTATTCTGTGTGCATCAGGCTAGCTGTGAATGTAAATATATGTGTATAAACATGTTTTATAATTTGAAGTTATACTGTCTGTTAACTAAAATAATAGCCCCAAAAGCAGTTGGCCTGTCATAGATGATATAGCTCAGCTTTTATTTCTGCTGTTCATCAAAAGAACCAATGAAAATTTCATTCTAACTGGCAGCCAAGTAGCTAGAAAAATAAAGCAAAGAGCGCTGATGCCAGAGTATGAGCAACACAATAATTTGCTAAGACTAATATGCCTGGCTGTAACCTGATCATATATGGATCAATTGATGATATTTTAAATTAATTTGTCATGTGTCTGACTTGCAGTTCTAAATTCCAGGAAAATATCACCACTGAGCTCAGTGAAAAATAGCATTGTTTGTTCGGTACAGATGTTTTTCAGCCAGACAGTGATGAAAGTGCTTGATAATAAGTACACAGGAAGTTGAGAAACACATATTAGAATAGAATAAATATTTTTTTTACTGGCAAACTTCTGCACTTTTTCAGATTTTTTTTTTATGGTTTAGAGAAGGTGTTATTTTGTCCCACATAATTTTGTATTGTAGTTAATTATTAGGAGGAACAAGCACAAGGAGGATCTTGCTTTCAGAATTTAACAGTATGGAATAATTTGTGACCAGACCCTGAAAAAAATTGATCCTTGCTGGTTATACTGTTAAGGATTTATTTCCTTATCCTTAATTTCTTTTTTTCCTCCTTCCCTGTTCCTTGCCATTAAATGGCTGGATTGTTTTAGTTGTTTAAAGGAGAGGGGATTGTGGATGCTGCTGGAGTGTCAGCTTCTCTACCTAAGCCTTGCTGGCTTACTGAGCTTTTCCAGTTCACTGGTGCAAGTGCAAACATCGAATGGTTCATATACAGCTCTAATTCCAACTTACTTGGCAGCTATTTCTTGAATGGCCCAATTTTACATGTGATTAGTTTTTAATTCTTGAATCACAACATAAACTGTGTGTATTACATTCCTGTAAAAGCCTGTTAATACGTAGGAGATGATTAACTGGAAGTGCAAGTTCTGTTTTTCCCGGTACATCAGTGAACAACCACTGTGGCTCCTGTGGGGACTCCTGGTTTGCAGCTGAAGGCAGAATTCATCCCAAAGTGGAAAAAAAAAAAANAAAAAATCACAAAAAAGAAAAAAAAAAAAAAAAAAAAAAAAAAAAAAAAAAAAAAAAAAAAAAAAAAAAAAGTGATGCAGATTTTTAGGATGTGACAAGAATAACATTACAAGATAGATAACTATAGCAAGGCATAACAAGAAAACTGTGTTTCTGTGAAAAGCAGACTGCAGTTATTTCTGGTCTGATCCTGGTTTCTGATTCACAGTTTTGAAGGCCAAAACATATAGAAATGAATATATTTGTGCATGGAAAGGACTTGGGAAATCTCTGCTGGTCTTGTTCCTACTTGGGTAGGCAAGAATAGGGACAGATGAAATATCTTGCTCTGTTTATATCCACCAGCTTCTCAGTTGCATTAGAACATAATTGTAGGAGCAACCATGCACTGGGCTCATGATGAGCTCATCTGCTTAGCAAAAAATGTCAGTTTTTAAAGCTGGAAACTCGGTCTTGATATGTTCAAGCAAATTAGGTCTACTACTACATCATGTCATTGCTTGTACAGAATTTGCATCAATAATATGCCAGAATGTGTCACTTTTATGAATGGTAAACTGCTAGTTTTATTAGAATAGGTAAAGTAAGGACTTATTGTTTATATATATATATTTACTTTTAAAGTGAGATGGAGATATTAGATTGTCTCTTTTTTTAATGTAGACTCTACATCTAATTACTGCGTATCAAAGCAAATGAGGCTCCACTGTTTCTGAGAAATAATAAAACTGAAGTAACACATTGGTGATTCTGCTCTATTGGGTTTGGTGTTTCTTAGTTTCTGTGAATTTTAAACCAAAATATTAATTCCAATGGCCTGAAAGCACCAGCATCTTTCCCCTGCAGAGTTTTTCTGATGTTGTAGCATTTGTTCAAGATTTTAAGGTGTAAGTTGGATGATTTCTCTCTTAATTGTTATGCATTTTGATTTGATTGATCCTTTTGAGGTTGGTGTATTATTATCACTACATTGTGATTATTACATGTCACTGTGATGAAAAAGTTGGAATAACAGGGACACCCCATAATGCTTTTGTAAGGTAGCAGTAATCTGATTAGTCTTCCTGGAAGTAAATACTTTTGATCTTTTCACGTGTTGGTAGAGACTTAAGAAAGTCATGCTGGCACTCAAAAAATACAGGCCTGTGACTTAATGGCAATTTGCTACTTGTTAAAATATTGTTGGCTGTGATAAAATTAAAAGGGAAAAAAAGCTGTGGGAAATAAATAAGCTGTATTTGTTTTTTTAAATCTCTGATGTTAGGAAATCTGCTCCGAGATCCTGTATAAAAATAAGGATATAATGTGCAGTTTGTTTTTGCCAAGAGGGAGATACAGACTCTTTGGAGTGTCACCCAATGAGGATGACACTCTATGTAGTTAAATGTTTATTTACTTGCTCATATATTACGTTTTGCTGTCTGATGGCTTGTCTAATAAGGATGAATGTGATTGTGATTCCTCAGATTGCCTTGTGCACCCATAGATCTCTTCACCAAATTGACTGTTTCTAATTTCTCACTTAGACTCTTGTGCAGATATATTTTTGTGTGATTACATATTTTATACATCTCTTTTTTTTTGCATTTTGCTATGATAATTTCATGGAACTTGTTTCTTCAGAATGCTGTTTTGTTGAGGGACTATCCTCTCAATGTTACTTGCAATAATAGCTTCTTTAATTTCAATCCAAATTTCTTATGCAATTTTCTTACTACTTTTTTTTCATAATTTTTTTTCAATTCTCTGTGTGTACAATTATTGAATCTTTTATCCTCTTACCTGTCAATTATCCATCTTTTAGCTGTTATTTCTACTTCATTAGCTTCCCAATTTATATGTGTGAAAACTTTGATGGGTGCAAATACATGTTCTGGCATGACCACTGGATTTGAAATCTTGTGTTTTCTAGTATATATATTTTTCTGGTTTTCATGCCATATGCAGTGCAACACTTATTTGTTTGCTCTGGAACTTGTAGCTGGCATTTTGGATGTATCTCTACGCTGCACTATTTAAAAATGTATATTTGCTTGGTTTTTTTCATATATTTTCACTACTTGGGGAGCAGCTGACCCATTTTGATGCCAACCAGGTTAATAATTTGTATGCTGAATAAAGAGAAGTCTTTGAGAGAAGCATTTATTTTCACCAGAGATGATACATAAAGTGAATTCCTTAGAGTATATGTTCCAATAGGTTAACATCATTTTGTATTCTTGCTTATGGGATGCTTGTAGGTGAGGGACATTAAATGTAGACCTATCCTCAGAATTATGAAGAGTAACCAAAATGTTTAGATTTGAGAATCACTTCAATATTGAGTTCTCTGGTTTTCATTTTTCATGCTATCGATGCTGTCCGGAGAAAGCTGAGAATAACATCATCACTGCATAGAAATTTTCAGCTTCTGATACAAATTTTTCTGGTGGAGATGACTAAAACAAGTCAATTAAAGGCAATCTGCAAAAGACTCTTATTAATGCTTTTGGAAGTATGTTTCATGTTCTCATCATGTTTTCCTTTCTGTAGAAAATCTTGGAAACTAAGAACCAAAAAAGATGTCAAGTATCATTCAAGATTAATCCACATTCCCTAGTTCTCCCATTACTTTTCAGGCTTTCCTATGTATAGAGCTGTGCTCATACTATTGCAATATATGCAGACACTGAAAAAAAATGTGATAGAAGAGTCTAATGTGAAATATTCTTGATAGTGCTCTTCAGAAGGCTTTGTCTCCTTTTGCTTCTAATAATTTGATTTCTGGTGGATCATTAGTTTGATTTCAGAGCCAAGAATCTTCAAAGTGATTTTCAAACTTTACCAGTTTGGAAATCTGTTCAATTTACCCCTAATACCTAGATAATGCTTTGAATAATCAACATATAGAGGTAATGCAGAGAAATGAGTTTGGTAAGAGGTATCTTGTTTTTGAAGGTGAGGGCATTAGCCAAAGGTGAAGACATTCCTTCTTTCCACCCTGGTGGAACTTCCTAGGATAGAAGTCAGATTCTGGTGTGTTGAAATTTCCTTTTGAGGCCGTGCTTTGGCAAGATGCTGCCTTGTTGCTTATAAAATGACTAAAGTGTCTACCAAATGCAAGTGCCAAGTCAAAATATGTTCTGTATTTTGGTAATTGTGCAGAAAGAGCACCAGATGGTTCTGATGATGAAGCGCTTTGGGTGGGATCATCAAGTTTTAATGGATGGCAAACTCCAAAAGCTTAATTATCAACCTCTCTAGCAGCACACTTTTTATTGGAGTGGACAAGTTATTTTCAGAGACAGAAAAGAAATAACTCTATATTTCTTTGCATGTAGCTGAATAAAACCCACTTAGCTTCTCTGTAGGAGTATCTGAAGCTCAGAATACTTGGGCCTAATAGAGAGGGTGCCAAGTTATGTTTCCAAAGTGGAAAAACTATGTTATGAATAATACTGTTTTTGTTTGAATAGTTTGATATTTTCTCAGCATGCCCAGTTTTCATGGTGTGCTGCTAATGTGTAATTCTCCTACAGTATCAATATATCCTACGTTTTGGGTTCAGGTGTATAGCAGTATTGTTTATTTTCCACATCTAGTCTGAAATGGCTCAAGAGTGGTCTGTTCTTTTAGAAAATTTTCCTATTGGAGGAATTTGGACAGGCCACATTTAAAGCAAAGAAACGAAAAAATTAAATAGCAGATCACATAGCACACTTTTTAACTCCAGCAATGTTGCTTGATTTCATAAAGTGAGTCCATTCAACCTGGAAGTGTTGATTGATTTGTTTCTGTAGTGTTAAAATTTGGCTTTTAATTTTAGTACCTTTCATTCAAGGCTGGTAACAGCATAGCAGTAACTTGTGTGCTGTAATCACAGAGGGCTTTGTATGTATTTGAATGAAATGTTCTGCGTGTGATTTTTTTTTTCTTTTTGCATTTGTATATGTTTGCTAGTGATGGTAGCATTTGCTTCCAGTTTTTACACAGGAATACTATATACCCTCGTCTGACACTCTGGTTGTTACTGTCACTGAAATAATGGAAAGTTTCACCATTGACTGCAGTGTGATTACAGGGTCAGCTTGTTGAAATACATCTCAGATGAGGCATATTTGAGCTAATGAGGCCAAGTACAGCCATCACTCACCCCATGCAAGTACTTTGGCTTCTGTAGGATCAGACTGGATCTTTGAAGTGCTGTAAAATTTCAATTCACTAGAATGTGAGAATCCTGCAACTGATGTTGCCACATAACAGCAAGTAAAACCAGAAGGGCCTAACTGGTTATGCTTTCAGACCATCTTATTTTGTCTGCAGGAGTCAGGTTTTAAAAATTGTTGGGACTTGCTACAGAGCACAGCTGCTTCTCCATGTAGGGAGAGATATCAATAGAGTATCATATATGATTGATGGGAGAATCTCTTGTTGGCATTGAGCCACCTTGCAAATTTTTTTGTATAATTATCTGTTAATTTTTGTACGTGCACTTAAGCAACTTGTGATGAGTTCATCTCAGAACCAGAGTCAGCATGGTTACACAGAGGATTCATCTGACTTTTGAAAGCGATGTAATTTTTTAAAACTTAAAACTTTTAAAATATTTTAACAGTATTTTTACTGAGTTTTGCAAAGCTCTACGTGGCTTAGACTGGGATTCTGCTGTTTCTGATCTCATTAAGTAGAATCTTATCCTCTGATTTTCAAGGAGCTGACTTGTTATTTCACCTACTATAGGGCACCAGAATTAGAAATGTGTGTTCCTAGATCTTCAAATTATGGCTTGAAAGTTCCACAAACTTTATGTTGGCACTCTGTGCAGAGCAAAATGTCATCCAACTCTACTATTTTCAAATATTTATCTTCTTGTAAGGTACTTTAAAATTTCTTTAGGAAGTTTTAAATAGGTGCAAAATATATTCTTGTGGTGATTAACTATAGTAATTTCTGACTTTGCAGTGAATTGCCAGGTAATTATAATTCAGTCAAGTTCTAGAAATTTCTAAGAGGTTCATTACCTCTTTGGGACAAAAGAATAAAGGGCAAAATTTCAGATCCATTAAAGTATGTCTTGTTCTTTGATAAAACAAGTACAGGAGGTTTTAACCCTGTGTCCCCAAAATAGCCACACTTCTCTGTGAATTCAGAGGAAACCCTAGGGTTTGCTATATTTCTTTGAGGGGCCATATTTATTCACACTGAATAGCGTGTCTGCTGATGTTTTGAAAATTCCTGTCCTCTGAGAACTGTAGACTTTTCAGTCTCTCTGTGACAATTTACACAGCAATGAGAACAATGGGATCTTGCACGTAACCTGACCTGCAGCATCACCCTGACACCCTTAGCTGGAAAGAAAGTGGATTAAGTTATTTGGAATCAAGCAGTAGTTAGCAATAAAATAACCGAAAGTGTAAACGTGACCATTGGAACTCCAACTAGCCTTTAACAGTTTCTTTAATGAAGAAAAAGGGGAATAAGGAAGAGAATAAGGATTAAAAGTCAGAGAGCTCTTCTAAGAACATGATCTTTGTTCTTGAAAGCCGAATTTCAACATTTTCTCTTTTCTTGATGTCCCAGAAATTTTTCTTACAAGTTTACTTATACATAAGTGGTTAATTTTGCAGTGCATTCCAAAGGGTTCAAATGCCAGAAAAACAGGGCAGGGTTACCTGGAAAGAGGGAAATTTCTAGTTCAAAGAAGCAAAGTGTGTCAAGTCAAAGTAAAATAGAGGAATTGGAAAATTTTACTAATAATGAAGAATAAAAAAGAAGACAGCCTACATACTTCGTGGGTTCCAGGGAGTTGTTTTAACTTGTGCTCTGATGATTTCTGATGAATGTTGCTCTAATGTTCACTCTGGTGTTTGCTAAAATGAAAACGGGTAAAACACCACCCTAAAATTCCACAGCAGGACCTGCTTCATATAGCACAAGACAGAAACACATTTGAAGTACTTCCTATAGAACTTTCTTTTTAGAGAAATATAAGTTGTTCTCTGTATATTTTTCTTTTCTTCCTTCCTTTCTTTTGTTTAATTAAAGCAGTGATAAGATCTTGTAATGAGACATGTCAGGCTGATGAGTTAATTTGGTGAAAGTTTTAGGTTTGCCAACTCCTTGAGTGTGAATTCTTTTTTTTTTTT
>VXBB01013657.1:354209-429921 GCA_013399915.1 Illadopsis cleaveri | reverse complement strand
TTTTTTTTTTTTTTTTTTTTTTTTTTTTTTTTTTTTTTTTTTTTTTTAATTTAATTGAAACCAGAAATCTCTGATTTTTTTTTTTTTTTTAAAGTACACCACAGTCAGGGCAGGTTGAATCTCTGATTGTCAGGGAACCATCAAATCCACGTCCTGGATGGGATAATTATTCTGGAATTTTAAATATGGTGATGTGTTCCCACATACTAGTATTATTGTTGATATCTCTAAAATATCAGCTAAACATTTCAGCTATCTTACCATTTTTAACTCTTGGAAATAGTGGTAAAATAGTAAAACTGATCTTTCAGAATCACCCCCCCCCATATCTCTCTCTCTCTATATATAGATATAATAAATCTTTGCTCAAGGGCTTTAGTTTCCTGTTACTATTCCAAGCCTTGTCTATGCATGTGTAGGTGTTATACTATAAAAAAATTGTGCCAAGGAGTTTGCATCTGGTAAATGTAGCACAAGTGCAGTTGAGTAGGTGTTTAAGTCAAAGTGCAGTGAAAGAACCTGATGAAGATGTATCCTAAACCCTTTCTGTGGCCTGAGTGTGACAGCATGAGGCCCTGAGGGATGGATATTCAGTGACTCAAAGCCTCCCAGCTTATCTAGGTTTCAGCTCTACATGTTCTCAACCCTACCTAATTCTAGATGCTTTGTCGGGCAAGGAAAATACAGTTGAGGAATTTGTTTTTTATTTTTTTTACCAGAAACATCTTTTGTTTTTGCTCAGAAGTGGTCATCGATTATATATAAAATACAAAAATATATAGAGGTAATAGATATAAAAAAATGGAGGATAAGCAGATAGATGTAAACAGTTGATTTGCATCACAAATCAATACAATTCCATTCTGTTGTGTAATTTAATTTCATTTTAGTCCAATCCAGAGCTCATGAAGCTCATTAAAGAGACTTCACTGCATGGTGAACTACAATTTGAATAATATTTTAGACTTTTTATACTGTTGTTTTCAGTCATATGACTGAGCTGAAAGAGCATAACCTCTTTTAAACATAGTAAGCCACTTCTTCAGCAAGATTATTTTAAACATTGGTCTACATATGAAAGAGAAGGGAACCTGACACATTATATATTCAAAAGATGAAGGGAGCCAAAACCTACTGAAAATACTGTTAATTTTAGTACAATTTGGCAAGAAAAATTACATCCAAGTGGTAAGCTAACAGCTCCTGGTATGTGTATTGTTGCATAAAGATAGAATTATATAATGAACAAAAATGTTATTATTTTGTGTTAAAGTTGCATCCAGAGAACCCTTTTGAGACTGTACTACAGTCATGCCAGGAGACCCTGCTATTGTTGCAAGTCTGTATACCCATAGGAAGAGATTAACAAGCTATAATTCCACATGGTGAGAGTATGTTTGAGGCCCAGAGAGAGAGAAAAGAGAGAAAAAAAGGCCAAATACTATAATGCAGATCAGTGCCAACACTGCCCTTTTGGTCTTTGCGTGGTTGATTTCCACGGGGGCGTGACAAAAGTGAGTCTCTGCAGAGTGGCCCTGGGTGTCACTTCCAAGCCACATCCTCTGCAGCCCACAGCTTCTCCAGGTGTAGAGAATAACTCTGGGAGTGCAGTTTGGATTGGCTGTAAAGCTCTCTCTGTGCTTGTTACCCCCTTCTAACAGCACCATGTACTGCAAGGGTTTCTTACGTTTGAAATCCTGGTCATACTCCTTGGAACTTATAATGCTGCAACTTTTCATTCAGGGCTTAATTCACCTTGTAATTCAGCACGTGGGTCTGCACATGTAAATGCTACAGAAAGAGGCCTGTTGTGAAAGCTTTCTCTGTTTTCTTTAGTCCAGTCGTATTGATGAGGAACGCCCCAGCCTGTGGCTGTGAAAACGCCGTGTGGCTCACCAGGAGTTCAGAGGTGGTTTCTGTGTCCCAGAACACCGTGTGAGTGGCAGTGGGCTGGTGCAGGAACTCCAGGGAAATTTGAGTCCCTTGATGTGGGAGCAGGGAGCCAGCAGCGTTTACCACCTTTCCCCAGGCAACAGAGGAGGCTTTTGCTGTCTGCAGCTGATGAGTTATAACTGGAGCTCCTCCTCTCCCTTCAGCGTTCCAAGCAGCGTGGTGTATGTCTTGTGGTTCTTATCTGCTCAAAAGTATGCACACAGGGCTTATCAGATCTGGAATGCTAGCACCCTGCCTCTTATAGGAAGGAATAAATGCATATTTAGGTATTTCTTCCATCTGCACGGTGAATTAGATGTTTTTGGTGTTTTCAAGTGTAATTTTAGTGGTAGACGCAATAATACATTTAAATTTGTTGTTGGAGATAAGCAATACTTTTTTTTCATGAGAATCCTTCTTAGACTTCAGCTGATGCTGTGCTATGAAGTGATACTACATATATTTTGTGTTCTATTCTCACATCCTGTAATGATAGGATGCTCTATAGATCTGCAAGCTGACAGCAGAGAAACCTTCCTGAATTGCCTGCTGAAGATATTTACACAATAACACAATTATTTGTTAGAGAAGAGATGATAAGGAGCTTTTATAGCCAGTTATATAATGTAACACTGCCAGGTGATGTGCCACTACTGAGTGACACCTTTTTGGGAAAGACAGAGAACCACTGTCTGTGTAATTTGGCAAAAGTGGTGATGTTTATGGGGTTCCTTTTTTAAAGAGGTCGTTTACAGAAACACCATCGTTGTATGTGTTTGTTGACATGTTTTTTGTAGGCAGATGTGAAGTTGCTCTAAACTGGAAGTTGTGTCATTTATGTGAGTGCTAACCAGAGCTAAACTGGATTAGAGTGGGTTTGTGGCCAGTCATCTCCAAGTGTAGGCAGAGTGGGCTCATATCTGTCTGCAAATCTGTGGAGATGCAGCCTATTTTAGATACTTCTTTTGAGCATTCTGTCTGTAATAACGACACCACAACTTCTGGGGTGTAGAATTGTAAAGCACCTCTGCTACAGAGGGAAGAAATACTAGCTCCTTTTTGTGTATAAGGAACTAAGAAGCACAAAGCAACTTCTGCTGAAGGTTGAGCAGCAAATCTGCAACCAAAGCAGCAACTGAGGACAGAGCTTTGGAGACCAATTTTTACGCTGTATGTGCTGTGGTGTGGTTCTTACCTCACTGTGATGCAAACTGTATTTTGAAATGACCACTTGTGGAACAGGTGGTGTGCTCTGAGTCCTTCTTTGATGGATCACTTGATTGCAATCTCTGTTAGAGAGTACAAAAACCCAAACGAAGATCACTGCAGAGGGACTATTTTAAAATGCAAAGTATTAGGGAAACAATGTTGTAGTTTCTTTGGTTTGGTTGGGTTTTTTCTTTGTTTATTGATGGGGGGATTTTTTTTTTTTTTTTTGGCTATGCATAGAATCAAGAAGAGTAAAGATTTCAAGAAACAAGCCAGCAAAGACAGTAAAATACAATCTTTGAGTGTTTGAACAGAAGTGAAACAGAGAGAAGCTAGCAGGAATTTGCTTTAGTGGTTAATTACTGTGTTCACTTTCCTGTTTCAAAATGATCACATATGAAGGATATTCTGTATGTAAGAAAAACATTTTTCATTGAACCGTCTTGAAAAAGCATCCTTTATACCTGAATTAAGGAAGATTTTTAGAAATCCAGTTTAAAGGTTTTCATTACAATCAGCCTACTGCCTCCTTCATTTTTGTAATTGTGTCTAGACACAAGTCATTAATGATATTTTAATTGTGAAATATTACACATTTAAGGGTGTGAAATTGCTGTGTGATTCAGGCCCTAAATGTGTAGTTCCATTTCTGCATTATTCCTTTTTCTCATTTCACATCATGCTATAATTCTGAAAATAGTTTTTTAACAGTTTTTAAATGATACATATTTTAGTCCCAGCAGCCCACAATGATAGGCCACATTCTCAAATGATATAACATGATGCCATGCTTTTTACTAAATGACTGCTTCCATTTTTTGCTTCCAGGCTTCCTTCATGCTCACTGGTGACTGCGCACAGAAAATACAGGCTACCTGTAGAGGCTCTGTCTTAGAAGAATCAGAATATTTTAATTAAGGATTATTTAAAATTAGTAAATTTTTTTTCTGCTTTCCAAAACCGATGATTTTTTTTTTAACTGAAGACTGAGACCTATGGGAATTATTAAGAGGTGACTGGATGAAAAGATAACTATTTTATAACTGATATTTAGCTTTTATGGAATTTTCTTTGGTTCATAACTCATAGGGTAAACAGGATCCTACTGCCATTAAGTGATGTTCATAATCTGTGTTGTGTCCAGTGTTGTTGTCAACATATGCTTGCAAGACAAGCCAAAGGTTGGCTTTTTGAAAATTGAGTTATTTTGAAGGATTCTGTTAAATTGTTGGATGGCTGTGTATTATTCCTAATCAAGTCACTGAGAAGGGTTTACCTTTACTCACTCTTTAGCAAAGGTGCCTGAAATCAGAGCATAAATTGCTCTTACAGCTTTATTTCTCCCCTTTCATAATGGCATTGGGAGAGCAAGTCTTTAATAAGGATGGCAGCAATCTTCTAAACTTGCAGAAATTGCAGAAATTCAGAATGTTTTGAAAGCAATTCAACTGAAAAATATCTGAGTGAAATTTCTGGTGGGATTTGTACCAATTAAAACTACAGAATTATTTGAAGACAATTTTGTCCTTGTATATGTTTATGCAAGAGCCCTTCACTTGTGTGGTCACCTGGAGTTCAACTCGAGTCACCTAAAGCAAAATCATAAATGGTTTGAGATAATAGAATAATTTTTAATTAATGTTGTGATGTTAGTATTTGATGGACTGAAAGTTTTCTACATGGATAAGAAAATAAGATTTATTTTCAGTTTAGGGAAAAAGTACTTGAACATCTAAAAATAATAAAAATGATGGAGGCTATAAAACATAGGAATACAGGTGTAAGAGAAGAAATAGTAGTTAGCAACTGCTTCATTTAATTAGGTTGTGTTTTTTACTTTTGTGTGTCTGTGTGTTAGCTATGTTATCTTTCTTTTGAGCAGAGAACTGTGCAAGGTAAAATGAGTCCAGGCAGTAAGAAAAAGATATTTTCTTCCATGTAAACTCTAGATACCTCGTACTTGAAGTGTCATTGTGAATAACTGTTTCTGGTAGATTAGCCTGTTTTCAGCATTTTCCATACACTCTGCTTGTGTTGAGAGATTGTGGGTGTTACTGAGCCCTTCCTTGATTGCATTATTTTATTAAATTTACTACAGGAAACAATTGAAGGAAAAGTCAGTTTGGTACAGTCTGCTAAGTGCAACAGACACCTCAGGTCTGATGAGTCTGTTTTGAAGAGACCAGGCTCTTCAGAGCTGGGCTTTTTTCCCCCATCCTACCCAGCTCCATAATGGATAAACCTGCAGCTGATTCACAGTGCTGACGTGTTATCTGAGCAACAAGCCTTTTGCTGGGGATCACTGGGTACACTTAGCCCTGTTCGGCCTTCTCCCTCACTTGGACTGTTGCTGTAAGGATTAAGGCTTCACACACACAGTGTTCTGCAGGATTTTTTACCAAACTGAACTTTTTCCCTGGTAGATTACCAGAGTGCTAAAGCTAAATTTGAAATTTTGTATGTTTAACCTTTCCCCCTAATTGCTTGCCCAGAATAAAGGTTT
The DNA here is from genome assembly GCA_013399915.1 of Illadopsis cleaveri. Classification (NCBI taxonomy): domain Eukaryota; kingdom Metazoa; phylum Chordata; class Aves; order Passeriformes; family Timaliidae; genus Illadopsis; species Illadopsis cleaveri. Next base: position 424,277 of record VXBB01013657.1, on the reverse strand, counting down.
GGTGCTTTGTTCCTAAATTCTCAACATGAGGTGGTGTGCATTAAAGTGTATTTATACTTTCAGATTAATTAACTGTGACCTTATGAACCACTGTCCTTGTTTAATTGGTGGCTCCAAAGCACACTAATGGCATAAATCAGCTGATAATGAGATTCAGACTTGCTTTTAAAATATATAATAACAACACTGCATTGATAGAGCAAATGAGATTTGTTGACTCTCTGTTGGTATTACAGGAGAGAAGACACAATTAAATGTGTACTTTCGGGATGGGGGAGGGCTTGGTTGGAATGAATAATATGCACTTCAGGGTGGGTGTATGAAATAAGGAGGATATTCTGCATCAAGATAAGTTTGGTATTCTCTCCTTGTCTCTAGGCACTGTGCAGTACTGGCTGGTGCACTTTAGGATACAGAAATGTTGTGGGAAGGTGTTTCTTAAAGATTACTGGGGGCTAACAAAAATGACAATTTCATCTTTAAATATAGTTACATGTTTTTAAACTGAGCTTACACCCACTGTTTTATGAACTGCAAATTAATCAGATAGCTCCCAGAGAACAAAAAGGTTTTGACCTAAACCAGTTGCCCAGGCTCCATTACTATTTTCAGTTTAATGTTACCCATATCCATCCTCACATTTTGGAAAGAAAACAAGGGCTGTGCAACAAAGTTTCTTTGTTTTCCTAGGAACTAAAAATGTGCTGTATGTAGACCAAACAATAAAAATAAACTACTGAACTACCTTCTAATGCATGGGGGTTCTGGAGAGAGGAAACCATGGATATTTAGAGGCATAAAGTGAGTCATTGTGCTAGTTAAAGAATTTTATAAGGCGAGCTCTGTGGGTTTGAGTTGCATCTGTTACCTTTCCAACTAGAACTGAGGGGTACGCAGGAAAAAGAATGTTGGATTTAATCATGCCTTATAGTGACTGCATTGTACTTAGGCTAAGCTTCTAACTGGGATCTAGACCATAAGAGAACAAAATCATTAGTCTTTCTTCTTTGTATAAATTTTGCCTTAGATGGGTTCCAATTAAATGACCTAAACAATAATTTTACACCAGGTAAGCTGGAAAATGCTGTTAACAAACTACTTAAAAAAAAAAAAAGTAATAAATGTTCTGTAACACTTGAGAACATAAAAAAAGAAAAATCCCCAAGCCAGAAACCCCCTCACAGCTATTTTCCTTATTAAAAGATAACCATGCTTGCATTTATGACAGTTCTTAGAAGCCATAATGGACTGGGTTGCTATGGTGTGAGATGCAGAACAATGAAATAATTGTTTCTCTTGGTATTGGCTTCCTGGAAACAAATTCTGTGTAAATTACTTGGCTGAAGGCGTGACAACAGTCTTGTGTTCTGTTTTATTTGGTTCATGGTTAAAAATCATAACTATTTTATAATAATAATAAAAGTAACATTTATCAGTTCTGGACTTTCTTTTGTTTCAACTCTTTTTTTCCTTTTATATTTTCAGGTCAGTTTCATGAATTCAAAAGCAACTTACCAGTGATTTCTGGGAGCTGGGGCTGATTTTCTTGTGTATTTGTAAGTATTTATTCTTTTCCCTGTTATGTGCATCTTTTTAATACTTTTTTGACATGGGGAATGGAAGCAATTTTGAAATGTCACTGTTGTATCGCAGTTGTAGCATGTTCATTTAGCAAGAATTTGACCTCACTGCTTTTAAACTTTTGCTAGACTTTTTTGTTACCAACTTACACTTCCTCTATTCAGAAGAGCTACAAATACTGAGTTAACAGTAAATATTATTATTTCGAGCTTTATTTTGGTTTTTGTCATAATAACAATGATGGGAGAACATCTTACAGTAACACAGTAAGGGTGGCACTTGCTAACGACACCACTGCGTCGTGTCTTTGCAATGAAAATCATTTCTGGAAAAGAATTGGGATTGTGACTCAAGACAGACAGGACTTTTGGAGGAAATGCTGTGTGGTGTTATTGAGGAAACACTAAGATGACCAGCATCTGCTGAACTAGGAGTACATTTTTATATCCCTTGGAGAAATCTGGCCTTTATGGTTTCAGCAAAACCATGGTCATTGAGGCCACAGCTCAGGAACATGTTTCAGAGTATGCCCAAGATCAAATACCTCAAATGGGACTACACCTAAACAGAAATGCTTTGAGAAAGGGAAAGCCAGAAGAGAAGATCTGGGAGGAAGATAGTTGTTCATGAAACAAATAGAAAGATTTCAGAACTGCTGTTTGGATGGCCCTCAGCTTTAGTCAAGTATAATAAGGAAAATCTAATAGGCCCTAGACTTGGCATGAGATAAATTATTGCAATACCTCCTGTACGATATAGTACAAATGAAACCAATCTATGCAGCTTGTTCTCTTAAGTCACAAATATAGTTTATGAATAAATATTTATTCAATCATTTGTGGAAAAAGATGTTCACAAAACTGCATTCATCAGGTGAAAAATATGGCTGGTTCTCCTCTCAATATGGAAATATGTTCAAGTACTAACTCTTCCTCTTTACAAATGTTCATTTTTACATATGGTTTTCCTATTCTATTTGAACTTTCCTTCATTTACAGGTCAGCATTTTTTTAATGAACATTCTCAGTCAGAGATAAAGAAAACATTATAAAATAAGATAAACAGTTTAAAACCAAGTATTACCATTGAAAAATACTTCTGAGAAGGCAATATAAAGTGATTACTGAATTGAGAGTGAGGAATTTGTTATATTCTTTCTGGCTTTGCTACTACTTATTTTTTTTAAGCAGTTTACTTTCTTCATTTTTCTCTTTTATAAATGGAAATAGTAATATCTTAATCTATACAAAGAGTAGCTCTTTACACCTCAATATAGGGCACACTTTCCAAGGAAAGCAATGGAATAAATTCAGTGGGAGTTTCATGGGGAAATTTTTGTGTACAAAGCTAATTGGGTGACAAGTTGTAAGTATTGTTCAGTTCATGTTTATGTAGTATTGCAAACATAAAAAGGGCTTCAGTAATTATATTGTGGACTGCTGGTCCAAGTCCTGCTCTTCTCAGCTGACAAAAACAAAGAGCTGCAGTAAGCAAAAGTGACGTAAAAAAGGACTTTGAAAACGATCCTTGTGTTTAGGTCAATCAAGTAAGTATTTAAACTTCCATGAGAGGTATGGACTGTATTGATCACACTGGCCGTTGCAGGGAAAGTTGTTGGTACAGCTGAGACACCTGACACATTGTGGCCATGGGAGCTGGGACATGGCTCAGCAGCCTGAGCAACAAAGCTGAGTTGATGGCTGCATGAAATGATGAGCCACAGCCTGGCCTCTGCAACCCAGACCTCAATGACAGTGACATGAATATCTGCAGAAGCCAACACCATGCTGACTGTTCTTCTCTGCTTAAACAACTCATTTTAGTGTTTAGCACCATATATCTAGAAACATATGCTAACCTTAAGTTCACATAAACTGAAAATAAAATAAAACGTAGGAGGTACAACTGATGGATTCAGCCCTGTGTTTCCTCACATACTGAGAAAAGCATTGAAGTACAGCTTCTACAGTAATACAGGTCTGGATCTTCTTAAATCATCTCTGTTGTACCTCTCCAGACTTACAAATATTCTGTACATGAATTAGGCAGATACAGATTCTTACTATTCTGTAACAGGGCTATGTACAATGTCATAAATGAGACTGATAAAATAGGCTAATAGGACAGGTTGTGACCTGAGGTACCTTTCCATTTAAAGACTTGATTTCTGCAAATACTTATGCACGTGAGCTGACCATAGAAGCTGATGGACTCAGGATTGGGGTCTGTGGCTGAACAAATAGGCCCTAAGCAAAGGAGGAGATGGGAGCTTCAGGGCTTGGCATGGAAGACAAGAAGTTTGCTTGTATAAGGAGTTTTGAGAACAAACTCTAAGCACTATTTAAAGAATGCTAATGAGAAGTGTGTGCCTTTTTCATGTTATGGTGTAATATTTGGGCATGTTTTTATAGCGTGTTTGTTTGATCTGTACTCCAAAGGGAAGGAGTGCAGATCAGTGCTGGGAAGATTGATCTTTGAAACTCTACATATTTTTATATGGGAATACAGCAAGATCAGCTAAATGCTGCTATAGGTCTATACCAAAGCTATTTCAACCAGGGGCTATAATAACTTTTTCCTCAAATTTTTGAAAGTTTTGTCATAGATGCATTCTGCTGTAACATGTAATTACTTGGATCATCCGGTTCAGGCAACTTTGGGAATTTTTTGTCATATTTGGTTGGTTTTGTTCAGGGGAAAACAGGATTGATGATTCATACAAAAGTAAATTTCATGGAAAATGTGACATTTGTGCTTTTGTTTTACACCCACAGAGCAATTGTCCTAACTAAAGGTTGCTTTTTTTTCAAGAATGTGGTTTTAACATGGTTTAATTTATTTAATTGTTCTTCTCAAGTAGGCTTGTCCAGTAGTAAACTGCAATAGTTATTTAAAGATACAAATGGCAAAATAAATGTCATCTAATAATACAGCATTTAAACACAATTTTGCTTTTACATTCAGCAATTTGATACATCTTGTTACTAGCAGTTCAGTTTCTGTGTAAACATTTCATTGTGACTTGGCTACAATGTGAAAGCACTGACAGAGTGAGAAAAATAAAACCAGAGATGAGGGGTGTTAAAACCCATGAAACTTCAGTGTCTGGAGCTCTACAGTGAAAAACCTGTGTTGAAAACATGGTGAAAAAATATAATTGTATTTGGGAATAAAATCAAATTTCTTTAAAAACAAGTAACGGGATTTTTTTATTTTAAGAAGAATTGAGAACAGAACCAGAAGCACTTAGGGAACGCACACGTGCACACACATTACGACACAAGAAAACTGACATTGTAGGTACATAAATTTTATCTTTTCAAACACTCTAATCAGCATATCAACAGAAGCATGCTTTGCTTCAAACTTATTATTTAATATTTTTTCCAAATCTTATTTTTAAAGCAATAACAAAGTCAAAGAAAGCACAGTTTACTTGGAGCAAATGAAGACATACGTCTTTGGTACTGTTACCTTGTGGGTTTAATTGATAACATGTGATGTTCTACTGAATTACAGTTAACATATTTGGGAAAATATATGGTCTCTACTTTCCACAAAAGAAAAATATGCTGAACCCAAGTCTCAAAAAGTTGATCTCCCTTTTTCTCTTCACAAGACAGGACTGTTAATCAGCATTTTAGTCAAGGAGATGTTTGCCCGCTTATTACATACCTCTTTCTATAAAGAGCTGAGTGTTTCAACCTATTAAAACAGCAAAGTGATGCCTAACTAGAATCTCTCTTTGCTGCAACATCCATACCTTTTTTGGCATGTATGTGCTGGAGGTATCAGGGGCCTTTATCCTCTTCTGCCTCCTTTCCTCCTGACATGCTAATGTAAAATGATCTGGTTGAACCATCATTTAACTAGACCCTCAGCAATTTGAAGCTCTGTTTCCCTGGGTTTATTTTATAAATGGTGAATATAAAATTGATTTCTAGTGGAACTCTGTCTTGCTGTTTTTATGTAAGGGTTGCAACACACAAATTTTCTAGTAAGAAAAATTTTCAGCATGTAACGTGGTATAAATAAATAAAAAGAAGACACCTGCCTTGAAGAATTTTTTGTCTGCAAATAATTTCCTAAATATACTTATTTTAGATATTCTTAAGAGAGAGCAAGAGGGAAAGAAGGAAAAGTAGAAAGAAAGTAGTAGAAAGTAGTAGAAAAATAGTAGAAATAAAAGGGAAGCAGAAAAAGCATTTCTTTATACTCAGCTAAAACCTGGTGCCCAAACACATTTGCCAGTGAGGATCTGGCAGATCCATTGTTGCATCCATCTGGAGCTTTATAGTTGTACCTGAAGAGAGGAAGGTGTGGGGAAAGGACTCAAGGGGAGGGAAAGGTGGCTGGACCACCCCTCTGCTAAGAACAGGACAGAACTCAAATACCAGAAGTTCTCTTTGTTTTTCAGTATCTGAAGTTCTCTCTCCCCAGCCTGTGCTTCCAACAGGGATGTCTGATGGACTCCCTTGTGTGATTTTCTCTCAAGCTGTGTGGTTGTGGGAGGTCACCTAGGGACTTGTAGTTCTAATAGAAGGAAAGTCTGTTGCCTGATGCTGGCACAGAAACCTGCTCCTATCTGAGTTCCCATTTACCTTCCGAGTGCAGCAGACATTATTTTGGCTGCTTCCCTATGGATCATGCAGGCTGTTTCTTGGTAATAAGTAAACAAATAAATGGGTACACAGAATACTTGTATTGTGAAAGCATTGTATTCATTTTAGACAATTTTTCTTACTATAAGCAAATAGTGCACTTAAACTACTTTTGGGATTTTGATATTTAGCATAGCACAGAAATCTCCTTCAGTTCTTTATGAAGAATGCAATGTATGGCACAAGAGAAAATACACGAAGTAACAGTTTTAATTCACATAAACCCAAGGGGTTTCAGGCTATAAGACTCTTTAGCAGTTACTGGAATGGGTACACCAGTGTGGGCAAAAGCATCATCCAACCAGCTCCTGACACATTGCACAAAGATGGGCCACACATTGTCCTTGCTTACTTTCTGATGAAGTTGAACCATTTAGTGAAGCTGCTGCTAGAAATGCTTTTTCTTTTTCAAAGGGTTGTCATGCTCTGTATCTAAGTGGGGCTTCCTTGCTCTGCTGCTGCTCCATATGTGTGCTGTATGAGATCCGTGCAATGCACTAGATCCATCTGCTGTCTAAAAACTCCTTTGCAAAAGTGCTAAGCAATAAAATGCAAATCCTCATCCAAACAATTCTATATGCTGTTGAAGTTGCACGCAATGCTTGGGAGAGTGGAATAAGAAGTATTTCTGTTAAGAAGCCCAATTCAGAATGTAGAAGCAAAGTACTTGCACGAGTCCACACCTGGACAGGTTTTCAGCAAGGGCTTGGAATCTACAGAGACCAAATATTTCTGGAAGAAATGATTGTTCATCACAAACCCAAAGTTTCTGGTAATTTAATAACTGCAATGCAGTATCTCAGGAAATCTGTAAAGAGAATTTTCTTTAAGCCATGCTGCAAGTAATAAATTATACACAGCATTTCTCATTTTACTTAAATAAGACAAAGAACATGTTATTCTATAGTATGGATGAACAATACCAACAGTTGATGTCAGCATTAACTTTGAAATCATATTACTTAAATGGGAGAGGGTTATAAAGTGCCCACAGACAGCTTCATTTTCTCTGTCTTCCTAATGCCCATATACCAATGGCTGCTTGATTCATTTATTGACATAAAACAGAATTGCTTAGAACTAACCACTCATTCATCATCATCACAGTTACAAGAGAGAGCAGGGTAAGAGGTTAACTGCTTGCTAGATGTATCAAGATCTTTGGTATATACCAAAGCCTGACTCAATAGAAATCTGATAATGGTCTGCTGAAGGTAAAAAATAAGTGTTAATAGCTAAATAAAAGAATTGAAAAAGACTGTGCCGTAAAACACTCACATTTCTAAAGTTAATTAAAAAGAGCTGATCAAAGTGAAGCCCACATAAAAAATGTTACTTTATTAAAGACAAGATAAAGTATAAAGGTCAGTTTTAAAAATAAGCGCATTAAAAAATTAATTTTCCATCAATTTTTTTTTCTTCTTGGTCATGGTTTCATTCATAATTAAAATACAAATAATGCAAAAATGTTAATTTTTTACTTTTAGTAGTTTAAATTCATGCACAGTGATGAGGAATTGATATTTTTGTGTATCTACATTAATAAGACACTGAACAAAATCAATTTGAAGTAAGTGGGAGTAGCTTCTGTTCTTAATACATGCATGTGATGGATTCAGTAGTGTGCATCATAAAATATTCAAAGGCTACACTTAATTGTGTAAATATAATCCTGGCTCTGAAACTTGGTCTCAAAGATGCTCCCTGCAGGATCCAAAAAGCCCCAGGGAGTAATTAATCCAATTCTCCAGTGCTAAAACAAAGCAGGTTACATGAGTTTTATCACTCACTTCAGCCTTTCCCAATGAAACAGTTCACAGAGTGCAAAACTTCAAAGTTCTTGTTTCCAGGAGCTGAGACACGTGGTCTTGCAGAAGACCCAAAGTCTTGTAGGGCAGCAGAGTGGAGAAGAATGAGTAGCCAGCAAACTGGCTGTGTATAGGAAATTTTTACTTTAGTATATATTTTCTGCTCAAATGCTTTACTTGTTTGAAATATAAAAATTTTTAAAAAAGAATTGGTCATTGATAGGACACAGCTACAGTTAGATCTGCTGAACTGATCAGAGTAAAGCTCAGGAATCTGAAGCCAAGCTTAGTAAGGTGAAAGTGAAGTAAAAGTTTTTCCCCTCAGCCCTCATAATTAACCATCTAAAACTTGAGAGCTGTTTCTACAGCAGGCACAGGGGATCAGAAAGGTGATTAACTTCAGGGTGTATGATATTTATTCTTGATTCTATTTCAGCAACACTTTTATGACCATCACGTCAGGCAGCCCTTTGCCTTTCAGAGACAAGTGAAAATGTTTTAGAATTTACCTGGTTTACTAAAATATTCTGTGATGTCCATTAATTCATTCTTGCTTCATTTGTATTTCTGAGATATATTTTAGACTAGAGCACACTACCTTAACAGAACACACGCTACCGATTTGTTTAAAATAGGACATTTTCTCTTTTCTTTGTACATCTTTAGGGTTTGTTTGTACTCTTGACACTGTGTTTCTTTGTTCCATCTTTACCAAGTGATTATAGTTTGTGTGAAATCCAGCAGTGAAATGAAATAGCTGAAATTCTTCTTTCTCAGGTGCAAGTTCTTATTTGTCAACACAAGGTTTCATGTCACTTTGCAGCTTCTTAACCCAGTATTTTTAAAGCATTGTTAGAAAGGCTTAATTTTAGGGAACTTTTCCTCCTCCAAATCAAGATACAGATTTTAATACTAATTCTTAACAAGCCATTTACCCTACAACCATATTGAATCTCCCCCATGCCCTATATCCACTAAAGTGCACTTATTAGAACTCTGATCCTATCCGGCTTGGGCAACTTTTTAACACTGCCAGGTTATTGGCCTTTTAATTGATTGTACATTTTAAGGTAGCACCCCACCCTATCAAACAGTCTGTGGATTTCCATACTGTGTTCACTAAAGCCTGGGAGTATATCTGTGTTGGTAAATATATCTGTGTTTTTTCAAACCTTTTAAAAATAAGCGCATTGGAACCTTTTGCCCAAGGAACCTTTTTGCTTGACGGAAACTCTGGTATATTTACTCGCCTTGGAAATATCAGATACTGGTTGCTGTCCACTCCAAGATTTTTCTGATTCATTATGGGAACCAAATATGGTCTTAAATTTTTGGGTCTTGAAATGTGTTAAAGAAACAAACAAACTGCATTTCTTATCCTTGGCAGCCCCATTCCTAAATAATCCCACCTGGGAGGTGACTATTACCGTCATCGTGTCTGCGTATAATTTTTCTGTTAGTTGGTTTTCGATACCTTGTTTTTAAAAATGTTTTTCTGTGGACATAAGTGTAACTTTTAGAGGATGGTGAGGGAAGCATAACCACACACATTCAATTATCTTTTTTTCTGAATTCCTCAAAACAGTTGGAAGACCTGTATGCTCTTACTCCAAATTCCATATTTGTACATTAGATAACATATATGTGTCCTCCTCGCAGGTCAAGATGAATAATTATATAATTACAGAAAAAAAAAAATTCTCTTCCTGTAATTTTGTAAACTGAATTTATACATTCTGATTGCCACAGTTGGCATTATGGTTTTGTTTCATTTTGTGCAATATTGAGCAGTAGGTTATAACAACAATCAGTGTTGTGCACTGTTTTAAACAGTCAGGCAGAGTTCACGCATTCAAAAAGAGTTGTTTTTTAAGACATCACAGATTCTTGTACTTTATCCCAGAAACATGCTAACCTAGCCTTTTTTAAAAATATATTTTCCTCCCTTCTCTTTTTAATTCTGGTGGTTTTTTTTTCTGTGTGTGAATAAACTCCTTCATTCCTCCAAAACAGCCATCCCTTTGAGATGCCTGTTGTTCATGGGTTTTTCCTCACCCACCCACCTGCCATTAACTATTTGCTTACCACTTGAAATACTTCATCATCGAGATTCAAACTCATTGTCCCATGGCCATTGTTGCTTAGCAGAACACCCATGCTTGCTTTCTACACAAACACACACACAAATTAATAACTGAGTGGAACTCCTCCTCCTCTGTGCTCCAGAAGGAGCTGCTCCAAAAAGAAGCCATTTATAGTATCAATAAGCTGCTTCTCCAAACCATGTACAGATGTGTTATTCAACCAGTTAATATTGGGGTAGTTAAAATCACCCATTATTATTTTTCTGGCAGATTTTGCCACTTCATTAATATCTTTCAACATACTGAGTTGCTTGGCTGTTCCTTCTTTTACATGGCTTATATCATATCATGCCATCACAGCATATTCTGTAGTTTCGAGTTAATTGCCCAATTAACAGTGGTATTCATGAAGTGCTAGGAAAATTCCACAACTAATGATTTGGACAATTTCAAAATAGGTTGGTATTTCATAGTTTAAAATGTCAAACATGCCAATAGCTGCAAGCTTAAGACTGTGCCGGCTTAGAACCCAACAGCTCGAAAATTCTGCATCTCAAAAATCATAATCCAGCCCTCAGAAACATGTTTCCCAGACCCAAGTACATCACTGGAGGGAAGTTCGGCACGACATTAATTTCTTCCTAGACCAGTGAGATGGAAGCATGAAATGGAAGTCTCCTTGGCTTCTCTGTATTTAGTGAGAATATGGAATAAATACCTTCTGGCAGCAGTGAATGCACCCTCACCCCAAACCTGGCCCCAGAGGATGTTTGTGGCAGCACTGGGGACATTGCTGCAATAATGGTTGTTTATACCCTCACCAGACTCAGGAACAGAGAAGTTTGTAGGATTTCCTAAGGCACTTTGTACTTTTCTTTCCCGTTGCCTGGATTAGGTAGGGATATTAACAATGCGTAGTTAGCTTTGATGGGTCATTGTTCCCAGATGCAACTGAGAGTTGCCAATAGACTCTCTAGGCAGTGATCTGATTTTTTTTTGTTTTGTCTCACCAGCTGCCATGCAGAGATGCCAGGGGATATAGTGCCTCTCCTTTCTGCCTTTTCTCTGTACCTTCTGTGCCATTTCTGAGTTGTAGGACTGAGGTCATGCCATGGAATTAGTTTACAGAGTCTGGGGAAGGGCTGGGGCTGTAAAATAATTTCTTTATCACTACTGAAGAAAGACAGTATTCATTTTCAGTCTTGAAACTCAGGGTCAGAGGCATGGGTGTGATAAAGGAGACAAGGCACTGCTTCAAAGCCAGAGGATCACAGGCTCAGGGGGCATTTCTAACATTTCACACAGAATCATAGAATATCCTGAATTGGAAGGGACCCACAAGGATCACTGAGTACCACTCCTGGCCCTGCACAATCACACCCACAATTATCACACCCTCTGCCTGAGATCATTGTCCAAATGCTTCACTGAGCTTTGTCAAGCTCGGTGCTGTGAGCACTGCCCTGAGGAGCTGTTCCAGGGCCCAGCCACCCTCTGGCTGAAGAACCTTTTCCTGATATCCAACCTGGACCTCCCCTGACACTTTCAGAGCATTTTGAATTTCCCTACTTATCCAGTCTATTGAGACTGTAGTGGTGATCTAATGCAACCTGCTCAGAGATATACACATATATGATTAAGGCCTTAATTCAGCAAGGTGCTTTAAGTACTTTGAGGTACCTCGTTGCAATAGACAGGACTTTGCAGGAGTTAAAATCCTGTGAATACTGAGGTCTTTGCTGTGATTGTACTGATTAGGTAAGTATGGCTGCTGAATAGCACTTTTTAAAAATTAAATTACTGAAATACTGTGTTGTTTAGATCTTCCTTTTAGTCCTTCTTGGAGTTGTGGCAGATTCTTTAGGATGCTATAATTTACATTTTATAACAAAAATATAGTGAATTTTCTTGTCTCATTTCTCTTGGCAACTCAGCAAACTATCATTAACATTTTTCATCAGTATTCTGTTTAGAGTTTTCTAAACTGAACACTATAGTGGCAACAGCTCATTTTTAGATGCTGTTACAGTTCTTTCACATCTTTATAGTACTGTAGTAAAGCTGAATTTACTGGCTACCTTGAAAGCGGAGTAAGGCAGCATTAGAATCTACATTAAAGTGATTCAATACTCTTTAGAGAAAAGCCTTCTTAACATGAGATCAGATACAGTATGTGTTTTGGGGGTAGTTTTATAAGGATTGCCAATAAACTTGAACGCTACCAACAACAGCTGCTTTTTGAAATACTGCTGTGTCCAGCCCAATGAAATTTAGGGGATTTTTCTTTGCTTTGTAAGCATATGTGATTGACATTAGCATGCAGAGGAGCAGCACCTGCAAATGGAAGAGAGGCCATATCCTGGAGACTAATTTGGTGGTTTAACTTGGTAAAGATGGGAGGGATCAGCTTCCATGCACTTGTTTCTCCTTGAGGGTAAGTGCTAGTCTCCAGTCTCTGGGGTAAGTACCATGCTCTGATACATTTTTCCTAGACATTCTTCTTGGTGGCTATTTAGATTCTTTTCAGTTTGGGTGCAGAGAGAGGATTTTTTTTATAAGTTTTCATGAGCCAAGAAAATGCAAACCCTTCAAGGTCATTCAGTGCTTGTGTCCAGGCAGGTTGACCTGTGGTTATTTTTCCTGGCTTTATGGTTCTGAGCAGCTCATTTCGTCTTGGTTTCCTTTCTTACCTTTGATAATTTTACAATTTATTTTTTAAAAACTATAATTTTAGAAGGGATGGCAAATTCTGGTGCCCAAAAGAGAGATTAGCCACAAATGGCTGTAACACTGCTTTCAATTATTACAAGTACAGTAGTTGTAGTAACAAGTGCTATTACCTGTATTGTCATTCAGTAGGGGCAATTTTAAACTATTGACATGTTAATAATTCTCAAGCTACCCACATTCACTAGGAAATATCTAACTGCTTTTAAATGGTATATGGTTCTCCATGTGCTATTTATTATGGAAATTATACATGTTTCTTCCCTTTTTATCATTTTTCACTAGATATGTGCCAAAGGCTTATTTTCAGATTAAGCTTCAGTTGTAGAAATATCCCCTCCAGCCAATCATAATTTTAGAGACTATTGGATCTATATAGCTATGGGAAAAAAATTGGGGTTTTTTTTTGTGTGAGATGTGTTCATGCATTTCCCATCTAGCACAATGGAGCATTTAGTGTTCATCAAAGAAATGCTTTTACTACCTTGAATATAGTAGTTTGGTGTTATTTCTTTCAAAATGTGACAGGTTTTTAAAGGTTTTTTTAGGTCATGTTTTGTAAGTTAATTGCTTTGGAGCCTTAATAAATTTTGAGAATATGACAAATGAATGTCATAATCTAACAGAAAAATATTAAAAATAAAATTAAGATATCTTTTTAAAATGACTGTCTCTGATTCAATTAAAAGTTTTGTTTTACTCCAAAGTAGGAACTATAAAATTAAGTGAACACCAAAATAAGTTCCTTCTGCTATTATTCAGTTGTACTAATTCTACAAACAGAAAAACAGCAGGGATATAAAAAGTAATTGACCATTCATTATCAATATAATCACAATATTACCATTAATGACTATAGGGGAAAATGCAGCATTGCAGACTAAACAGAATAAAAGGGAAATATTTTTGCAGTTAAAAATAGAATTGGCAATTAAGAGTTAACTTATTAAATCGGGATCGACTGGTGACAGAACATAGATATAAGTAGTATAAGTTCCAAGATCTAGTAATATTTTGTGTTTTGCTCAGCTGCAATCTAAAACTTTATTTAATATATTTATAATAAATATATTAAACTTTTTCTTTACAATTTAATAGTCATTGTTGACAATGCTCCAAAACTTTGAGAATTAGTGTTCAACCTTCAGGTTAGGGGTTCCCAAATAGTTGGCTGGAGCCATTAAGACAAGTATTTTTTCCCTTCCAGTAATGCATAAGAAAAGTCACTGAAATATGTTACAAATATGTCATTCTGTCCAGGGAAGGTATAAGTTATATTACTAAAGGGAACTTATACTTTTAGCCTTTGGCTCTTTGCAGTGAAAACTAGATTACTTAGCTGAGTCAAACTTACTTTCTAAGTTCTCTGTCAAATTTGACCAAAGATTTCTTTGGTAGTGTTGCAAAAGTCTATTTGCAAAACCATTTTCTAAGCCTAACAAAGCTGAAAGAAGTATTGAATTCTGCTGTCCTAAAGTGTTCTTTCTCTCTTCAAAGATGTGGGATTACAATTTTTGGTATTTTTGTGAGTGGAAGGGAGAGGTTTTCTGGTATTAGGGAAGGAAGCATTTTTTGAGATTTTTTTTTTTAAAGAAAGCAAAATACTTGTCCACCAGAACACTCTTGTGGAATAGCCCCTTATGCAGTGTTTATCTGAGACAACAGTTCTAAAAACAGGGAGAAAAGAAAGAAAAGGATGATTCCTAATTACAGCTATTTCCTGGACCGTTCCTCTGTTTTGCTGTCAAGATTCTAAAAAACCTGAGAGTTTACAAACTTTAAACTCTAAAGGTGATCCCAGACACATCCTGTTCTTGGTTAAAGGTTCTGCTATATCACTGCTAGGACAAAAAAGTGAAGTGCCTCTCCACCAGCTGCAGAGAAAGAAGGTGATTTGAATGTTAATGAAGGACAGAAGTTTCATAGTAACAGAAAAACAGAGGCTCTATAGATAAGAGAATATTTTCCCAGGACGTCTCAGTCTGCAGTTGTTGTAACCGGAGGAAGTAATATTACTAAGGAAGTATTTAAATGTCTTTAACAGATATTAGATGATGAAGTGGAGTAGTCATTATATTCCTATCCAAGCTCCAGTGCATGAGAGGTCTATTGAAACACAGTCTTTTGAGAATATCCACTTAGTCCTGTTTCTAGACTCTCAGATTAATTTGGGCATCCTATTAATCTGTAGAGTTCTGACACAAAAGATTTCTCAGAGAAGTTACTAAAGTTTCTGTTTAATATGGCAACAAAGATCATAAGGTTTAATGTTTTTATAAATTTAAATGCCAACACTCCCCTCCTGCTCTTCTGTCTCGGCTGGAAAAAAATCCCTGACCCAACAGCTTTGAAATTCATTCCTGATATTTCCACATGAGGTTTTTTTAACATGTCTTGTACCTGACTCTGCCCTTGAATTGTTCATAGCTCTTGATGCGAACATAAAAATTCCTTTTTACTGCTGCTTTCTCTTTAGTTCTGGTCTATCATTGTTTAAGGAGCCCCATGACACAATCCATTCTTTTTAACTGTCTGATCCATTAATGTTGGTAGTCCTACAAGCACAAACTGGCATTCAGGGCCTTCTGTGCCATTTCCCTCTTTTAGAGTTTGAGTCAACCTATTTATGCTTTAAGGTATTGAAATCACAGAATGGCCTGGGTTGGAAGGGACCTTAAAGATTATCCAGTTCCAACCCCCTGCCATGGGCAGGGACATCTTCCACTATCCCAAATTGCTCCAAGCCCCATCCAGTCTGGCCTTGAACACTGCCAAGAATGGGGCATCCACAGCTTCTGGGGCAACCTGTGCCAGTGCCTCCCCCCCCTCACAGTGGAATTACTTCCTAACATCTAATCTGCACCTCTACTATTTCAGTTTAAAGTCATTCACCTGTGTCCTATCACTGCATGCCCCTGTAAAAACTTCCTTGTTAGCTTTCTTGTAGCCCCCATCTAGATAGTGGAAGGCTCTCTAAGGTCTCTGCATGTTTGGTTGTTACTAAAAACATTATTATTGGTGTCCTCAGCAGTTGTTGGGGTTTTTTAAAGCAGATGAACAGGAAGGGAGCAGCGGGTTCACAATAGTACCACTGAATTGCTCAGAGAACGGCTGTGAGCCTATAAAGGTACTGCATTTGTCATTCTGATGGATGACTTTTCCTGCCCGTGAAATAAGGGAAGCAATCTGTCCTCATTCTGCTTAGTTCTCTCTAAGCAGAGGCATATATTTGGTTGCCAAACTCTCCTTTCCATTCTTCAACTAATCCCAGGGAAAGAGGGAAATATGTTGAAAAGCCTGTGACACACGGTGGATGAGTAGTTCTTTGGTCCCAGAGCACTCATCCGCAGCGCTTGACAACCCTATGCTTTCCCTTGCTCTTATTTAGTATCTTGATGGAATTGCTGTGGGATCCATTAAGATTAAATTTCTGCCATACATGGGAGATGTGTGGCTTTCTGGAATAATAAAGCCCAGTTCTGGCTCTCTGAATACCCAGTAGAGAGCAGAATGAAGATCAGACTGGCTTAAGCTAAAACTGAGGAACATGCAACAAGTGATTTCCCTCCAAAATGTCTTTGTTGGTCTCTGTTGACTGTATCTCACATTGACCTGATAGATTTCAGATAAATATGAATAATACTCACTTTGCAGGAATAAAAAAAGGGAGCTCTATAATTTGTTATTTCAAAATGTTGATTTGTGAGGACAATGGAACAATGAGCTCTCTTTTCCCCTTAGATTCTGTTCTTTTGCTTTTTTTTCCACATCCTCACCCTGTATTTTCTTTTGTGTGAGATGACAAACTCCGAAAAGCACTTGTGTTAATAGTCAATAAGCCTATTTAACTTTCTTGCTAACTATCTTTGAGTACCTACTATTGCCACCATTACCACGATCCGAGTATCTTCCAATAATTTTTATTTTTTTGAATAATGCTATATTTAAGTCATTTAAAAGGAGAGAATTAATTCTTTAATCAGAATTCCCAGTCAGGAATGGAAACTCATATACACAGTTTAGAGAATCCTCTCTTGTGTCTTATATTGACTCTGGTCAAAGATACAGAAATTATAAGTTAGGTTTCTTTTTTTTTTTTTTCTTTTTTTCTTTTCAGTAGGATATATCTGTATTCAACAAACAGGATGAATTAGCCACTTCTGGGGGGTTTGGTATTACCAGTACAAGTTCAACAGAATTATTTTGATTCACCTATTCTAAGTTTAGCTTTATACCTCTAAATTATAACAAAGTGACTTTTGTGAACTCACTTTTTTATTTATTCATCTCATAAAATTGGTAAAATATCAGTGGTGTCATGGGATCAAATATGCAGATGTTCCTTCTTTTCCCCATTTTTACACTTGTATAGGGAAACTCTTAAGGTTAATTCTGGATGGATAATAGAAGCTAAGTGAGAAAGTAACATGAAGAGCTCTGAAAGCTCAGACATGTCATCCTGGTTCTTATCTTTAAATATAATGCAGTCTGTTCATGTGCTGGTAACATCAAATATCATCTGAGCATCCTTTGGACTATTTGTCTCCATGTGCTACTGGCACATGCACATATTCCCGTCCATTTTTAATCATCCATACTGGACTTTTCCTGTGTTAATGTCACTTCCTGAATGCAAACCGACTCTGCCTGCAGGAGAAATTTTCATCTGTTCCATGCATTAGTACAATCAGGATTTAAAAGGCCATTCCTTAATTCCAGCTAAAGTTTCTTCTTATTCTATATTAGAGTGTGAAGATGTCTCCTTTTGAGGCAATAAATTTCAAACTGTTTTACATCTTTGACTTGTTCTATCAAGTGGTATTGGACACAAAAAAGCCAGAATGTTCCCTGGTACAGCCTTTATCAATGTTTCTGTGCAGTTACTGAGGTAGGAAAAAAGGGAAAGGGCAATAGTTCTCCATGCTTGTTTTCTTACAATAGAAGGTATGTGTGTAAATCAGATATGGATTATAAATCAGAGTTATTTTCATTAATTCTCTGGTTAATGTTTTGTTCATATTTACATGTTGGAAAGATGATTCTGGAGAACAGCTGAGTAGGAGGATTCTTCTCTGTAATCAGCCCTGAGTGATAGCTTTGAAGCTATCCTCTTTTCTGTCTGTGAGAACATATCATTCTACAGTAGATGGGATCTGCTGGACGTGCTCTTGAAGAAACAGACAAGGTAGCAACATTTTCCACTGGCAAATCTCCAGGCAAAAATATTTCTTATAGTTCTTGTATATCTTTGTACTTCATCTGCATGCTTTAGTTTTTGTGTCTCGGTAATCTGCTTACAGGGTAGAAGTAGCTGCAGAATTAAAAGTGGTCTCAGCTTTTAACCACAGAATATTTTATTCCAGAGTACTTCTAAAGTATCTGAAGACTTAATAACCACAGTATCAGTTTCAAAATGCCAGTTTCACTGTGCATATCTAGGGAATGCTTCAGATACCTGCCTCAGACAACCTTGACAACAGACCCTACCGAACCTCTGTGACCAGTAATTTCTGACAGAAATCCCAGCAGATTTCTGTCAGAGTTTTGTTTTAGATTTGAAAAAAGTTTGAGACCAGCCTGGTAGTTGTGATAAGTTTTATAGAATGCTGGAATATGTGAAAAGTTCCTCTCCGTTCAATTCAGGAGTCTAAATCCTTCTGCAAGTTTAAAGTAGCAATGCTTATAAGTGTCCAAGCCACTTGTTTTAAAACTCGAGTGGGAATTCTCATTGTTGTTAAATCTGAATTTTTTTCTTTAGGATCCTTTAAAATACTTTACAAGAGGTTTGCTGTTGAAAACAGAAGGAAGTGAGCTTTGCTGACTGACTAATTAAAAGTTTAATCAGCTAACTGTACTTTTTGCATAGTATTTCTGATGCCTAGAGCTTCAGTGGAGATCAGACTGCTCTTTAAAAACCCGTTTGTGCAATGATTCTATTTCCTCCTTATAACTGTTTGGAGTACAGCTACAGTGTGCTATGGTGACAGGGAGAGGAGTGGAGCTGCCTCACCCTCTGAGCAAATAGCTGAATCCAGGAAATGTAGTCCTTGGTGGTAAGCTTATGGAAAGGGATCAAAAGTGTTCTGTCGGGTAAAAAAGCTAGGGAAAGCTAATATATTCTTTCATTTTAGAGTTTTTTGAGAGTTACCTTTTCAATACTTGTTCCTTTGAACTCTGAGCTGGGTGGGAAGTCGCCACTTGTTTGTTTGTCCTGTACTTTGGTGTGTTCTCAAAACCTTTAGGAAATTAGTTGCTGAAAATTTTATGTGCTACTCTGTATTATTGCATCTAAACGCTAAGTTTCTTTCAGCAGAATACATTAAGTGTATATGACAGGGAAGCACAAAAAATACATGGAAATAGTGAACTAGATAATGAAATTCATTGTGGTTAGACAATTTTCTAATAAGTAAGAACATATGTTTGCTATCTGCTATCAAATATTGACCAACTGTGAGATATTTTTTTCACTGAATATCACAGATAGAAAAACACCCACAACCTACCTTGTGCCACTATGGTGGATGTGCCATTGACTTCCATTTATTGACTCCAGCAAAGCCATTTTATTTGACTGCAAACTTTTTTTGAGGAAAATGAAACTTTTTATCATGAGCATGCCAAGAAGAAAACTTCTTTCAGCTCATACTTTGTTGCTTCTAGTTTGTTCTGCAATGTAGTGAGATTTTTATATTAGGAGTGTGTTCAGAGCTTGATGTAATTGACCTAAACTGGAACAAGGGAGAACATAGGTCCCAGAATTTTGGAATTTTGAATGTAAAACAGACCAATCCCCTAACCTACAAGTAAAATTAACTATATTTTAGTAATTTTATGCCTTTACATGACTGAACTTGCTACATTACAAAGCCAGAGCACGGTTAATGAAATCAGCAGTGTCTTCTGAAGGAAAGCCAGAGAACCTGGCAGATAGCACTAAAATATATAGGTAGAGGTAGCAAATGGGAGGAACCTGTTCTAAGAATTGATCATCACATTGCACACACAATAAGGATTATTATTTATTTGTTGATTGATTAATAAAGATACTTTCCAATATATTACCCAAGTACTTGTATATGAAAAGCTTAAACTTAATTAGAAAACAGAATAGGAAGACTGATTCTATGGATGCAGGACAGGCCTGACCCTAAATGACACAATCACTATCCACTTTTAATAAATCAGATGAGGCTTGTAGTCCCAGAACAGTAAATACGACCTTGGAGCATCACTCTGCACAGAATAAGTAGGAACTGGCAGTTGTGGCGCTCTGAGTGATACACTGATGTGCATCGGTCCAGCTGAAGGTTGATAATTAACTTATGCTAAAATGTTATAGTGAATCAGTAAGGAGTCAAAGTATTCAAGGCATGTGCTCTGCTGTAGAACTCCAAATAAAAGGCATTGTACTTCTGTTGGTACACGTGCTCAGAAAAATGAGCATACGTTAGTGACCTGAGGTTAATATTTTTCATGAGCAATTTGTGCTGTATGCACATTTTTGGTTCTGGTTGTCCTTGATTTTTGTTGGATAGACCTTTTGATCTTTTGAAGTTAGGATGTAAATTGAAAGAACACAACTAGGATGAGGAAATGGATTATTTTCCAAACTTTAAAAATAAGAATCGTATGGTTTCAAAGTATCCAGCCACCTCAGGTGAGTCTGCAGGAGTCATTTGATGAAGCAGATGAGGAAAGTTTTACAAATGACATAAACATGCAGAAAAGTCAATAGTTTCAGTTTCAGCATCCTGTGCAAAGCAAACCACATCTGGATGAGTGATCTGATTTGCTTTTGCCCTGCAAAGCCATGAAGTCCAACTTGTCTTTCTGATGCAGACCAATCTGGGTGGATTAGATGTAGATGTTCTTAAAAGAGGAAAAATGGACACTTGGCAAACCTAGCAGATATTTTGACACACTCTTAAAGCTGATAAGAGGAATCATAAATTTAAACGTTACCTTGCCTTGCACAGATACCAGACTTAATAAATGGCTTTGAATTTTTCATGAATCACAGAGCACCCTGTTTTACTAATAAGACTGAGGTTTTTTGGCAGGGGAATTGAGAGGAACAGGACTATGAAAGATGCTATAAGGCTACTGATGGAGTGTCGTATAATTTTACTAGTTGCATAACTGCTTTTAACTACCAAATTCTCTCTGATTAAAATAACAATCGAGCTTGTAATTTTTCTGAACAGCTGCTGCTACAGGGGGTCATTACCTTGGAGAGCTTTGAAATAATCGTACTCCTAATACATGAGTTATGTAGACTCATGTTTTACAGCAATGCACAAAGTTTAAAGTCTATAGTAGAATGTTATTTGAAAGCTGTCAAACCATGTTAAAAAAGACTGCATCGTCAAAGGCCCTTGTGGCCAGGATTCAACATGTAGCCTTGTCTTACTCATTATAAAATGCATGTTTATAAAGTTCCACAGAGCATCCAATTCCCAATTCACTTATATCAGCAAGACTTAACTTGCTCATTAATCTAAATTCTTTTGCAACTTTAATCTACATGTTTAATTAATCATAAAATGAGGCGGTAAGTAATTTCAGCAATGTGTGGCTTGTTATCAGATGCATTTAATCACTCTTCTGTGAGCTCATTTGGAAACACCTGAAGATGTCGAGAGCAGTTTGAATAAGCATAAATTATTCTTTGTCAGTGTACTTCACTCAACTAATAAGACATTAATTTAAAAGGCACTGTTCGTCATTTTTAGATCTTCACCAATATTTTTAGCTTAGCAGTATAAATCTAATTGTACGTACAGCATGATTCCCAACATAGTGCCCAACATTGATAAGGGTAAGAGTTATATTGAATTCATTTTTCTTATTTACATGTAATTATATCATGTAATCGTAATTTTAATGAGGATTAACCATAGGTATCAAATCTGTTAACTGTTCAAATGTTTTTGGAACAAGCTGCTAATTACTTGAAATGCTAAAGAATATTAGATGGTACAAAGAGTTATAGATTCTGTTTTTTCTTTACAGATAATAGCTCTTGTCATATTTGGAACACTTGTCACATAGTAACTTGCTGTAGATATGTCTAAGTAGCTCAAATGTAGGTAGGATTAGCTTTTGAAAATGCAGAAACAAAGACTGCAATACTGCTGGGCCCATTACGTGAATAGCTGCTCTTTCATATGCTTACGCAGGATTACATTGAATGGAAAATAATATTCCCACTTTTCCTAGTCACCTAACTATTATGTAGTTGGTGATGGCATTCTCAAAAAAAACCCCAAAAAACATGACCTCAGAGCATGTATTTCAAAGGAGCTGAGTAAGTCATACATCTCCTCATGTCAAGAAAACGGGAATAAAAATCACATTTTATTGAATGTCATCACCTGTCTCTCTCTGCTGTAAGAGAGGATGACATTCTATAAGAATAATTATTCCACTGGAAGCAAATTTATTTGCTTGCCATGGAGCATCTCAGTTAATCTTGCGCTTGAACAGTGGACTACATTCAATAGTTGACTGGTATGTTCCAGTAGGGATCAAAACAGGAAAGGGGAGGATATACCATTTTGCCATGAAGTACAAATCACTTCCCTGCATTTCTTTTTTTTTCTGCTGTATTTAATGTCTGTGAATGAACTCTTGTTTTCTCTGACAGTGCAGTGCTCTAACAAGAATAATATTGCTGTAAGTGCCCTGCCATGTTAAAGTTGCTGCACCATTTATACTATAGCAATAAATCGTGGCAGTTGATCCTTTTCCCCTGCTGTCTATGTGTTCCTTTCTGCTACAATTTAGGTTTTATTTTTATTCAGCTGTCTTTTGCAGATGGAACTGATTGTTTGTTTCTAGAGGGCTAAGAGTTTGAGAACAGTAAACCTTTTGCAGCATCATATACTACCTATCATCCAGGCTGGGCAGTTTAACAACGTTTTATGAAACCACAAAAAACTATGTACAGATTACATTTAGGGTCTGACTAAAACACATACAAACAAGAAAATATGAGCTCCTTCTAGGCCTTGCTCCATGTAAACGTTTATTCCAACTTATTTACTCCATAGACCATAATGAATCCTTCACACGTGTTACTTGGCCTGTTTTTGTCTGCAAAATGTCTCTTGAAACATCTGTGGTCAAGTTCCAAGATACAAATGAAAAAATCTTAGTTCAGTAAACTGAAAAACAACCAGTTCAATTTTTCTGTAATTGCTCCTAAGTTAGAGAGTTATCAATGCCTGATTGTAAATATTTCAGACAGTTGCTGTGTCTATAATTTGAACCATTGTTACCTGTGCTTAACTAGCTAATTTTTTTCTGTGGGTAGCTCAAGAAGAAGACATTAATATTTTTTTCTCTTTCTTTTTAATTTAAAAAAATTTTCTGGATCATGGACAACAGAGCTAAAATGTGAGTGTCGTAAGAGATCCTAGAACAAAAAGCATAAGCATCATAATCATTGCTTTAATAGACAGCTGATATACAACTTGTGATAACTCTAAGGAAAAAAATGTACGTACTTCATTAGACAGTAAGTGAATTTGTGAAGTTTTTCTGCTAATCACATTGGCCTTTGAAGGGAACCTTCTAATCACTTGTTTATATAGAAATTGCAGAGAGTTCATGCTAAACGCATCCGATTTGCATAATATATTTTGGCCTTTTCTAATTGTTTGGATGTATCTGTTATCTGCTTCAAGCCAAAAATATTTATTGACTCTATGGACTCAGATGGGATGTTTTAAATGGAAATTCTTCATAAAGATACAGCTTTTACTTTTGCAAAAGCCCAAGTTTTCCTTTTGCAAGTAAGAATCCTGTCTTTGGCAGGAAAAACTTGCATTAAATTCCAGGGTTAAAAACTTGAATGAACAAGTTTCCTTCCTCAAAGAAGGAAAACAAAGCAAAAGAATAATTTTTGCCTCGTCAAATTTGTGCCTTTAAAGTTTGCATTTCCAAAGGTTTCTGTTTCTGTGACTCTTAAATGTAAGATGTAAGACTTCCTTAAAAATGTACAGAAGATGAGATCCTTCTGCTTGCATTTCTCTGTCATGGATTGAACAAAAGATCCCACCCCAAACCCCCAAAATCCCACATTTCTAAGAAGCCTGTAAGAGGTGCCATCATGGTGTTCTGCCATAAAGCGAAACTTCCAGAAATAGTGAGGCACCATAACAGCAGAGGTGTTTGTATTAGAGCACCTGATTAATTGTACTTAAATGTTCCAAGGCAGAGAACAAAGTTCTCGAAGAAAAAGATAAAATTGCTCAGCCCTGGTCACTTCATATCATTTTAGCTCATAGTACAAATTCAAGTAGCTACGTGGAAGAATCATGTCTGAAAGTCATATATGCCAGCAAACAAGTGAAATAAATTTTCCCAGAAATGGAGAAATAGTCAGTAGATGCCATAGAAATTATACTGAATCTGTGGAATGGTATGCTACAGGGCCACACCTACGATGGACAAAGAATTGAAAACCTAGCAATGGCTTGGAAAAACAAGTATGTTTATTAGCTGAATACACTCCTAAAAGGGAGGAAACTGTAACAATTCTCTCACAATTTTGTTTGCTCTGATAAATACGACTGTGAAATATTTTATTTTGAAAATGTCCAACTGGAGAGAAATGTTAATCTATGGTTACCAGAAATGTATTTGCAGTTTTGTAGCTACCTTTGAGTGGTTAGGCCTCATTATTGTTAGAAAGCAAAGGATCTGGCAGCCAAGCACAACCTCAGTTTTGAAACAAATTTTCAAAAGGTAAATCTCTTAGCTGAGGTCTGTGAATCTTATGGTTTTTTACCGGTTATATGTGTTTGAGAGACTGTTCCCGCTTCCACCAAAATGTGATTCAGACTCTTCTGCTTGTGTTAAAATACGAATTTGAATTAATGACCCTTTCCTGTTTCTGAAGAAAGTGCCCCACTCTGTGTTTCAACTTTGTTCTTTGTGGGATTTGAAACTTCTGCCTGTTGCATGGAAAACAGATCTTGTGCTAGTTCACTTGTATGTGAATTTATGAGATTTTGATGCTTGAAATTGGTCACTTGGGTCAAAATGCAAGTGCAGTAATGGTAGTGAACTACATCTTGTCCTGGTCTCTTATTTAGTGTACAATTATCCACTAACTCAAAATTGCTGAAAATTTTCATGTTGCAAAGGATGCACATAAATGAGTAACGATGTAAGGTACAAGGAGAGCCCTTAGTTAGTTGAGGCATTGAATTTGGCCAGCAGTTGCTCTTTTTGGCATAAAATTACTTTAGTGTAAGAAGAATTTTTGCATCACAAAACGCAGCTTGTGAACATTGCTTTCTGCAGGATGTCCCGAGAAGGGAAATACAGCAGATTATCAAAGGAAATTATAAACTTCCTGCAATTTCCTAGACATTAAACGGGAGAATTCTTAGCACTATCACACCAGGCTTTATTACATTTAGGTGATTGAAAAGCTCAAAATTTGCACAAAGTAAAAAAAATAAAAAAAAGAAGAAAGATATTTTATTTAATTATTTTTAGATGCATAAAGGAACCTCCAGAGACATCTACTTAGTGCTGTGGGAGTTCTGAAACAGGCAGTATCTTTCTAACAAACATGTGACAGCCCTCGAGTTTGCTTCAGACACTCTGTCTGACAAAAAGAAATCATTGAGAGTAGTAAACTTTTAAAATACTTACTATTTACCCTTGAGGACATCATTAGTCACCAGCAATGTGGCTACTTTGGGAAGAAAGGAATCTTGAAAAGCCCAGGAAAATATTTTTGTGAATATTAGACCAGCCTTTTTGGAGTAGTACAGCACTCTAAAGTTGATTTACATGCTCCTCCATAAATAAACTCTATACAAGAGCCATTGCTTGATTCAGTCTGGCCTGCATTTGGGAGAAACTTGACACAATAAATAAAAGCCTCCCATTGTATCAAAGAACATTTTGGTCCCATGAAAATGAAAAAACTAATAGAAATCTTTGTATTATAGATGTAATTAATTTTACACTTGCCTATAAAACATAGGAACAAAATAATTGAGAAAAACCCACAAATACCACAAGCCCCAAAATACAATAGAAAGTGGGAAATCTATTTTTTGAAAAAATAGCCTGCACTTGCATTACGAATTGCAGGTCAGTTGCAACAGTAAACTTTTTAATATAATTTCTTTTTTGAAAACAGACTCTTCCCTGAAGTTAAAGAAATCCTTGCAGTTCAGGACTTATTTTTCCTCTTAAAACTCAATTTGGCAAACTTTTCAACAAGCCCATGGCAGAACATGTCAAAAAGCTTTTCAAAGGGAAGGTGGGTGTTCTAGAGCTTTATAAGCAGCCTGCTGAGTTGTGGGACCCTAATACCTCATACCAGTGAATGATCTATTAATGATTTAATTATTGTCTAGTTATGAACAAACTTTTAATAATCAGTAATACCTGTCAAATCCAAGGCAGACTTTGGGAGGTATGAAACCCACAGGTTTGTTTTTCATGGCTCACAGGTATCTGTAGAGAAACCCTGGCACAACAAGGAATTTGCTGCTCAAGGACAGGTCAGCAGGGCTGGAGAGCCCTCCCATACTGGTGTTTCTTGACCAGCTAGATGAATGCCTTGACAGTTTTCCCTGGTTATTTTTCTCAGGAGTTAAAAATGAATGCAAATTTTGATCTCTGGTTTGCTGATATGTTTTATGTTGCTGTTATTCTTACTGCTTGGACAATTGGCTACTGACCATTATATTCTGTGAATAAAAGAGCCATGGAGAAGTAGGTGGTTTTTTTTCTGAGCAGTCTTTGTTAAAATTGTCCTTTCATCTCCATGGTATCAAAAGGGCACTTTGTAACAAATAAGGGAACACACCACCTTTAAAATAATCTTGACTTTTAATTAACCAAGTATAACCATTGTGACTTTTATTCCTTCATTTCTGAGTTAACAGAGAGCCTGTTTTCTATGACACAGTTTTTTTTTTTTGTTGTGGTGCCATAGTGAAACGTGCCAAATGATAATGTGTCTTGTTTGAAGAGGAAATTGCATTCTGAGTTATAGCATGTCCTTCATATCATCCTCATTTTGTAGGGAAGGGAGCCTGCTTGGCCTAAATCTTTCTCAAAGGGGAAATTTCAGACCCAAAAGGCTGTGAGTGGATGATAGAACTGCCTATATGTTAATCTATATAACGCTGAAAGAAAGCAAAGCCTATTTAAAAATAAGATTGTCAAGGTTCATTTGTGCTTTGGATATTAAAAGAAATGTAAAACTGTATGAGATAAAAGAGATATGGACAACAGAAAGAAAACATGAGAACTTATGGGAGGAGCTTTGTTTTGCTGAATAATGTTAAGGCCCAGGAGTAATTCCTGGATTTTTTTATTAAGTGTTTCTATATTTTAGTTATAAAATATATTCTAAGCTAGTCACCTGGTGTAAGAAAGATGCTAAAGTCTGCTCTAAAGTAATAAATTCCACAAAATTGGTGTGGTCTATTTAGAAACAAAGCAAAGCCACAACAAAAAGCTCCTCCCCCTCCATTTCTCTAAACTTTCATGGAGTAGGAGTACAACTTTGATCCTCAGGAGAGATTCAAAAGACCTTGGTGGGAGTAAGGAAGACAAATGTCTGAACTAGCATTGCTGTATAGGTACTGATTTAGAGCTGAGTGTAGGGAATGGGAAACAGTAATCCTTGAAGCTTGATGACAACACACAAACCTGTAGGAGACTGTATGTGAAAGGCAGGTTGGTTGTTCTAATCGTAGAATGTTTGAGGATAGTGTGCTGACTGAATGAGATACACATTAAATGCCTCTGGAAAACTGCAATTGGTTTATCAAGAAAAAGTTGGCAGACATTTGTAATCCATACTGGAATGGGAAGTACCATCTCCCCGCCCCTTAAGGCTGTTGCAACTCAGCTGAATTTCTCATCTGTCAGGAGAGGGAAGATACACAGCCGAAGATCTGTGGTGGAGGCTCCAACCAGCAAAGAGAGAGGGAGGGTGGTAAGTGAGAGATTCCTCTTCAGCTTTGACAGTACTAGGCCTTCCCAATAACTCTGGCACTTCAGCTCTTTAATTTGGAGCTGTGCTCTTACTTACAGGAGCTGGAACATCTGGACACTTACACAGCCAGTCAGAGAGTTAATTGTAAAGCACAGTGAACCATTTCTTCATGTCCTCTTCTGCTGTGGACCTCCAGCTAAGGAGGGATCCAGCATTTGAGTTCAAATCCTGAAATACCTGCCCTTTTGTCTCTGAAGTCTGTTTGTTTGATTGAAATTGTACTTGTACTTTAGATTTTAAGGGAGTCATCTGAGTTGGCAGGAATTCTTGTTGCATAGCACATTACTTTCCAAGATGGTTGAGATTCCCACCAATGCCTGCTTACCCTTAGGCTTCAAGTTCCTTAATTCTCTCCAGGGATGATTAGGCAAGCTGCAGTGCTCACTGTTGTTTCAGGAAAGAGCCATCCAGCTTTTTGGAAAATAGTAAGTGTAAGGTCTGCTCACTTCTGCTTGGATTTGAAACTATCATAAGGCTGTATAGATATCGACTTGAGTCAGACCAAAATACAGTTACTCATGTTCAAATATATACTTAATGTTTTTAATAGGGCCCTGAGAGATGATCTGATGAGTACTTAGCAATGGATCCACAACATTACCATTCCATATGAATCACCAAAAGGGTATCTGATTCACATAATATTTTCTACTCCCTATTCTCCTTCCAGCCTGCTAGGTGGTATGTTTAAAGTAATTTATTGATAAAAAGAAAAGGAAGAAGGTGATGTAGGTTAAATAACTAGGACAACTTAATAATTGCTCTAGAGTCATTGATACCCTACGGTCTGCTGAATATTTTGAAATTGTGTCCAATAAAAATAAAAGGAATAAATGTATACACATGACTTTAATGCATAAGGTCCTCTGGTTTCAGATTCTAAACGTGAAAACTTAAAAATGAGTTCTTAATGATGGTAACTTAAGCTGAAGGCAAGTACAAAACCAATTTTTAAAAATTTTAACTATAATTCTCAGTATTTAAAAGAATTAGATTTATTAATATCTAATTTTTCCTTACTCTTCTGAAAAGATTTCATTTTAGTTTAGTATGTTTAGGATTAATTAAGTTCCTATGATGATTGAAGAAATGGGCTTTATTTTGTGTATAGGATCATAAATTAGAAAATAATTGATCTAAATTCTGAAACATAATTTGAGGGATTTTCAAGCTCATAGGAAGTGAAGAAATATTTTGGAAAATTGGTTTCACCTGCTACATGAATATTTCTTATATTTTCTTTTAAAAAATTTGACTTACTATACTGTTTGAAATCATATATCCTGTGTCTAGTGTTGGAAAATATGTATACAATGATATTGAAATGAAACATGGACTGAACTGGTTTAGCAGACTTGGAAGGAGGACTTTGAAATTAGTCCCGTGTTGTCATTGGGCGAGCTGTTCAGCACATCTTCTTTTAGCTTCCATATCAGTAAATGTGCATGAAATGTCCATTTTACTGTTATAATATAGGAGTGAAGATCTGCAAAGTGGTTTCCCCAAAGGTGGCAGACATTACTGAAATGGGCATTATTGGATTCCCAGTCTTCCTATTTATTTATATCAGTGTATGCAAAGCCCTCAGCTAAAAGTAGAGCTCCCTTGAAGTGAAGGTTTTGCTGCTGCTAAGATTTCTTTTTAAATAGACAATGCAGGTAAAAGTTAGAGGACTGAAAATATTTCATTCTTGTGCACTGATAGCAAATTTAGAACAAAATCATCCAGGCTGATTGCTATGTTAAATCAGTCTCTGCAGTTATTCCAAACTGTGGGCTTTTAAAGGTTTAGATGTCTGTCCTTCAGAACAAACTAATCAAAGGAGCTTTGAATATCTGAATATGGGCCAGAGATTAACTGTGGTGTTTGCCTGAATGCTTGCATGAAAGTCCAGTGGTGAAAGCCCACATGCATGTTTGAAAAACTCCAGCTTTAAGAGGTTGATAACTTTTAAGGCTATAGGGTCCACAGTAATTATTTAGTGTGACTTGCATAATGCAGGCATAGAACTGTTCCTAAAGTCCCCTAGCTATGGCCAGAGGGATATATCTTTGTGGGATGTAGTCTGACTGGAAAAATTTACAGTGACAGCAGATGTACCAGAACCTTTTGTTAATTTGTTTCAGTGTTTAATTTATCTCACTTATTAAGCTGTGTGCCATGATTCTAGCTTGAATTGGTTTAATCGAAGTTTACAGCCATGCTTGTCTGTATGGTTGAAAAATCCTCTGTTATCATGTTTTCTTTCCCCTGTGCATACTGCTAGTTTCTGATCTAAAGATTTTTTTTTTTCCTTCAACAAATTTGATGGAGTAAGCCACTTGGCTGCCTTACTGCAGAATGTGTTTTCCATTATTTTAATCTTTCTCATGATTCCGTATTAGTCTTTCATAATTGTAAGAGAGTTCTGTGGAGAGGTAGTAGTACTTCTGCTGTCACCAGGTTGATTCTACTGAAAACTTCCCCTCTTTGCAAATGCTTCTCTTCCTATAAAGCTGATGCATTTCTCATGTAAGTGCTGCAGCTTTCTTATATATTGCTGATTAGCTAAGTTAGAAGGAAGAAAATTCAATAATATGAGTCAATCACTTTGGGTCCCGGTTATGTTTGTTTTTCTGTAAAACATATATGATCCTCTTTTGAGTATAATTATTTTTATTTTCTGTTATGTCCAAAGGAATGCAGGTTACTACATTATATCTGGTATTGCAAAGTTTATTCTTCCTCAGAGTATCTGAATTTTTCTTCTTGTATTAAAATGGTACGTAGTAATATTGGGCATTTTGAGTTTAAAATAGTTATAAAAGGTTATGAAAGTAATACGCTTCACAAACTAAAAACTTTTCCACCAACTAGAGAAAATTGTCAGAGAAATAACTAATTGATCTCTGCTCTTTTACAGCTGTGTAATGCTATGCATTACTAAAAGCTCCTGTTAAATTAATTAATGATTTCAATTATGAACTTTTCTCCAAAATGTTATGATTCGTATCAAGCTGATAATGCAGTGACCTGGGAGTGTGAAATCTGTGTTATGTAGAGAGTCGCCAGTTAATTGATTCACAAATTATTTAAAGTTTGTTACACCCAGGGGAGTGCTCAGATCCATGACAGCTAGTTCTTAAAGTGTGCAAACTCTCTTTTCTTTTAAGATTGTGTTGAGCTAACAAGCATGATAAAATGGTTGCAAGCTGGATATTGGCAGTTTGTAGTGCACCAGTTAATGTATTCAAAGAATTTCTCTAAGGTTTTTTTTTCCTGTATCACAGCAAATACCTATATGAAAAATAATTTTGCAGATATCAACAAGAAAAGGTTAACATCCAAAAATTAACTTCAGTTTATCTTTTTATACCAATTCCTTTTCTCATCTGTAATGTTTCTGTTAACTTTCTTTATCACCTGTTATCACACCTGTAATTTCTGATAATTGCAGAGTAACTAGTTTCCTGTTAAGGGAAATACTATAAGCATTCCTGAAAAATCTTCTGAGGTTTAAATATAGATTATTTCATACAATATTGTGGAAGGCTTCAGTTTCATAATATAGATGAGTAGGAATTACACCAACTTGTATTACAGGATTTAATGATATCAAATCCTGTGTTTCACTGACTTTGTCATGTCTTTGTGTGTACAGAGGCTTGGACAGGAATTTTCTTACTTGCTACAGATGCATAGAGACAGGGAGGGGATGTTCAGTGTAATTCTGTCTGATATTAATATCTTAGTTCACGAGTTTCACAACAATTAAAAATTGAAATGTACAAAGAATAATATAGAAGGAGGTATTAAAATAAGCTAAAGTACTGTTAATATTTTATAAACCTTGATTAAATTTTTATAAATGTTATTAAAGTGCAGTTGGGTTGACTTTAGTGTTATACAAAATGACCGCTTTCACAAATCCTTCTGAGTGCCAGATCTTTGCTGAAGGGGCAAAAGGACTTTGTAGGGCTCCCTTGGCCCGAGGAGAGACCAGGAGTTTGAGGTGTGTTAGGAGAGGTATTTCTTGCTCTGGAATTCTCGTGGTTGGAATATTAACAAGAATAATTTTTTTCTGATTATTTTTCTTTTATTCTGTCGAAATATTTGGGCTTATGTGAAAATAGAAAATAATTTTAGATACTGGCAGTTAAGCAGTAAAAAAAAAATCATGGTGGTAACTGGCTATTCCCATCATCTTTCTCACTCTTGGAACATTCTGCTGGCCCAAAGATTTAATTCTCTTGATTACCAGTCACTTTTCCTCTTCTTTTTTTTTGGATCATCTCTCCGTTACTAAGACCAAATAAAACATTTACAAATGAACGTGCATCTTGTGTTATGAAGTTGCACATCGCTGCAGGGCCCTGAGAAGCTGCCTTGAAAGGGAGCAACTTAAAACTAATGTCTGTATTGTAGGAAAAAAATACCATTTCAAATACTGAGTGACTGCTTCTGTTTCCTAAAATTAAGGAGCCTATAATCTCAGCACCATTAACAAGTGCTGTCATTCAGATACACAGTGTCTGGCTGATTTAAATAAAATGAAATGAAGATAGTTGTTTCTGGTCCCTTGGCTTCACTCATTGCCATAAACATATGCTCTGCGTCCCGCTTCTTTCCATCTTATTTATGACTTTAATTTGTTGTGTGGGCTGCGCTAGAAATTAAATTTAATACAATTCTCCAAGGGACCCTGTCATATAATAACATGGTAATTTCTGTGTATCCTTTTGAAAAATGAGGAAATTAATTCTTCCTGACATGTTCTAATTATTCCAGTGTGAACGGCAAATCCGTTTTTCCCAGCCCCTGAAGTGTTATAGGCAAATGGCTGCTGTTCAAAGCTGAGGTGCTAATGCTGACCAGCAGTGCGTTTAATTTGAAACATGAGCAGACACCTTTCAACACACCTTTGTAATATTGGAGCACTTTACAGAAATTAATTCACTACTTATTTGGCAGCTTAGCCTGGGGGTTATAGTTTTTATTCATCAATACTATAGTCATGTTAGCACAATGTTTCCTGCTTCCTCCGGTGCTCTGTGCCTGTGAAGCAAAATGCAGACTGAGAAAGGAGCAATGGTTTGTTTTAATGTGTTTATTTTTAATGCGGGGACATGGGTACCATAGAAGTGACAATTCTGTGTTGTGGTGTATTTACAGTTTGGAAAGAGGTACTGTAAGGCCTTCAGTGGTTAACAGTTTCAACTAAAATTACAGAGAAGAAATTATTTAAACAAACTTCCTGTGAAAGGGTTCTTCTACCTGAATGCTGGCCTCTGTTGTGGCAATCCAGTGCCTGCTTCCTTCTCTACTACATTGTTGCGTTCTAACTCAAACCAGAATGCATATGCTGTAAATTTAGGATTCCATAACATACTTGGCATAGGTAGATTTTTGCCAAGGAGAAGGCAACAAATTATCAGTATAGGCGCTGAAACTCGCACAAGTGATTCTGAGCATTTATGACTTTTGATATATTGCCTTTGGGAATTTCTATTTTAGTGTGTTCATTTTGTGCAGGATTGCCAAGTGAAGTCCTTCAAGAGTCCCAGATTTGTAATACACAGATGTTGTCTTTGTTAAGTGTTCTTTCAGCATTCAGATGCGTGGAAGTATAAAAGAAATTTCAACTATTCCAAGAAACAGAATTTGACAGAAGGCACCAAGTGGAAGAATCTGGAATAGTTACGACTTCATTTACAGCTTTTCAGCCATAGATGTAAAGAAGAAAGGATAGTTTTCAGACATGTTGTTAAAGAATGAGGAATTGTCTTAAAAACTTTGCTGACTGCTTATCTATAGGGAGAAATGTGGTAGAGTTCGGGGGGAGTTTGGTTAAGGCAGTAAAGGCATGCGGTCCATCAGGCTTGGCCAAACCTGAAATCTGAGTTTCTGAAAAAAGAGGGGAATAGATAGAAATAGTGGGTCTATGAGAGGTGAAAGGGAGCAGTGGCTGCCGGAAATGGGATGGAGAGCTGTGAACAAAGGGTATCAGCTAAGGCCAGAGAAGATCAGATCTGTTTGAAGGTCATTATGTGTTTGAGTGGAGCAGTTGCAGTAGACAACAGAAATGACATTTGAGGGGATCTTAGAATATAGAACAGAGACCAAAGTTAAAGTTATTGTGAAAGTTTGTAAGTATAAAGAAGATCAAGGTAATTGGTTATTGAGTCAGTGTAATCATACAGGAACAAAAAAGGTTTATTTTATGGCAATGCCACCAAGTGCTGAAGTAAAAAAAAAAACTTACTTTTTTGCACATGGGAATAGTTTTTGTCAACAAGACAAGGAGTCAGTGTTAGACCAATGGTTAGAATTATTGGACAACACCTCAGTATGAAGTTCTTTATACAAAGTCCTTTCTGTAAAAAGTAATTAACTGAAAAATGTGTTCTTCTCACTCTGAGTTGTTATTTACATTGAAATATTTGAATACATAATGAGAAGAAAGAAATTTTACATACTAATTTCATAAAGAGAGGTTTTAAACAATAGTTGAAATATCCTTCTGACCAATTCATAAGAAGTTTGAATTTCTTGAGGAAGTCTTATAGTGATATACTGTCGTAAATACTCCATGCAAGGTCCTGTAAGTGATATACTCTGGTAAATACTCTTGCTCAATAGATTTCATTCAAAGGGGTTCAGAATGAAATCTAAATAGTTTGACTACTGGATGTAGTTTTAATTTGAAAAAGTAAATTTTGGCATCAGAGTTTTCACTATAAAGGCTAAGTTCTCCCTGTGGAACTTCGCAATGGAAGCAGGAATTACTTCCAAAAGGCTGGAAATCTTTTGAGTAACTCCAGTGGTAAAATATGTAAGACAGTGGTCTGAGTGCTTGAATAACAAAATGCCAGGAGGGTACGGCCCCATCAAAAAAAAAAAAAAAGAATGAGCACATAAACGTACGTCTTGTTTCTGGCCACTCAGCACTTGGTCAAGCCTGCGACCCACTGAGATTTATTTTGTTACCTAAAAATTAGTAGGCAAAGAGCAGAAAACATGAGGTAAAACAAGCTATGGATATAGAAGCATCAAAGGAGTGTTCCTGGCTCAGCAGAGGCAGTGTGTGCACAGTAGCCACAGGGACCAGGAGGGACATTGGCTGAGTTTTCAGGATAGTTACTGCTCTATCCTTTCTGTATGCCTAAAGCAGCTGAACGTGAAGGTGCCTTCTTTTTCCCAGAACTGGAGAGATCTCCTGGATGCTGGGAGATCTTGCAATTCCACCTAGGTCTCTTCTTTCCACAGCCTGCCTCCGTGTAGCTGCTGCAGGCACGGCGGTGGAAGCTGTGGCCAGCTGTCTGAGCTCTCCTAACATCTGTTGCTGCCTGAAAGCCTAGCTCAGATTCCAGTCTATACACCAGGATTAGCCACATTACTCATCATTCACTGTACTCTCCTGTGTTATTCTGTACATCTTCACCAAGGCTTCAAGGCTTTAAAACTAATGGTTCTGCAATAGTACGTTTATCAGAGAGGATGGTAAGAGGAATAATATAAACAAATTTATTTTTTCTTTGTCCACCATCACAGCAATAATACTCATTTCTGTGTAGAACTTCAGAATAAAAAGCCTCATAATTCAAATAGTATTTAGTGCCTTGGCTGCTCTGTGTTTATACCCATCAATCTGTAATAATGTTTTTCCGTCACGTTTTTCTGATATTTCCCTAAAGATGAAGTTCATGGGAAAATTCAGAGTGAAAGGGATCTCTGGAGGTCTCTTGTCCAGCCTCCTGCTCACAGCAGGGTCAGATGTGAGGTCTGACAGGTTACTCAGGGCTTTATCCAGATGGATTTTGCCAAACCTCCGAAGGCAGAGTCAGCACAACCTCCCTGGGCTGCCTGTCCCACTGCTCATCTCTCCTAAGGTTTTCTTGTGTGTTTTGAAGAGGCACAAAATTGGTTATCTAGGTGGTAATGTAGGATAGGTTCTTTAAAAATGGGTTGCCTTAGTGACCAACAATATGCAGCAACTTCTCTGCTGTTCTTTCTGCCTTTCTTTTTTTTCATCCAATACATCTAGGTAAAGTTGATGTAATCTCTCTCTCAGATCCCTTTTCAGTGGGGAAACCCCTCAGCTTATTCTGCAGTAGCTATTTTGACTCCATTTAAAGTGTATGCTATTAAATGTAAAAAAGGGCAAGCTAAGTTCCAACAGTGAGCACCAGATATTTAGCAACAAAATTAGCTTCTGAGTGTGGTGCAGTTGAAAGCCTCTGAAAGGTGATTTTCTTCCTACTACCCTCCATAGTAAGACTTTCAGCACTGGATTACAAACAAAAATGTGTGTTTTATGTTTGGCCTGGGCTCATGACCTTCAGTTGTTGAGCCCTCTTCTTTCCCTGTACTAGTAAACGTTGATTTCATAATTTGTTAGGGTTTTGGTCTTTTTTTTTTCCCCCCCTCACTCCTGGGATTGGATTGGAAAGGAAAGATTTAATTAGAAATGGAACCTGTCATCCCAAAGGCCTCTGATTTGAACCCAGCCAAGTAAATGATAGCATGTATTGGTTACAGTTTGACAATTAGATTCTGTGTGTTGTGTTGACTGATGGTTCAGATCCACAGGGGTGTCCACAGGACCCACAGACACCAGCACTGCCTGGAGGCTTTTTGGCAGCTCCAGGGATTGTAGGAGGCTTGGAATGGAAACGGAACTTGATCTATCTGCGCACTTCTGACACTGGCTCCTTCTGGGTCAGGGTCAGTGCAGACTGGTGGGGCAATGTGAAGAGGCCAGCGTGGCCAGTGGTGTGTCTGTTCCCAGGATAAATGGAGCCCTTTCAGTTTCGGAGCCTGTCAACCTGGCGTGAGCAATAAATTTACTTGTGGGCAGAAAACAGAAAAGAAAGCAAGACTACCACATCTGTGTTGAAAGGTCTCTTGTTCATCAGAAGAAGGAAGCAATGTAGGAAATAGAGGAGGCAAGGTCTGAATAATTGCTTTTTCTGGGCTAGAATTGCAGTAACTTCTCTAGCAGATGAAT
This sequence comes from Illadopsis cleaveri, assembly GCA_013399915.1. NCBI lineage: Eukaryota > Metazoa > Chordata > Aves > Passeriformes > Timaliidae > Illadopsis > Illadopsis cleaveri. Next base: position 387,387 of record VXBB01013657.1, on the reverse strand, counting down.
GAAGAGTTGTTTGTCGCTTTCCCCCCCCTAATTATCTTGAGTTCATTGTAGATATTTTCTGTGGCAAACCTTTTTTCTGTTTATCCAAGAGACATCACTGACTGAATAATCAATAAGCCTTTTTCTCCTTCATCTATTCAGGCATAAGACTGGGAGTACTGAGTGAAAGAAGCGGGGGTTACCCTCACAAATATTTTAGAACAATTTACAGTCTTTCTCTACTAAGTAGTTGAGGGGAAAAATCCTTGAAGATTTTCCGCTATTCTCTTAATGATTACTACTTTTGATATAAAAATGTATACTTCATAGAATTAAGGCACCCACAATATTAGTACTTTAATATCAGAATTAAAACTGATATATTCTAAGACATTAAGTATGTACTCATGTCTTGCTTTTTTTCTCTTTTCCTTAGTTATGTCCCTTTTTCTTTATTCTACTGTGGTCTAGATTCCTCTGTCTGTCTTTTTATTTGATTTGTTTCTTCTCTTAAATGGATACAAGGGATTTATAAAAAACCTTGGACAAAAAAAAAAATTTCAATAGCAGTTTGAATCCGTGAGTCTTTTTTCCTTAAAAAATAAATTTACAAGTTCTAACAATGTAACAAATTCTAGAGCCACTCTTATTCCTAAGTCTGTCCTTACATTATATCAGCAGATATTGCAAGAAGAGAAACTAAAATGTAGGAAACTTAAATAGAAATTTTTTTGAGAGACCACTGAGAGCATTTTAAGCAGCTATCATTTTTCCTATCACTTCAGTCATTGCAGCTTTTTTCTTCAAAGTATTATTTAAAGTAATACTGACATTTTATTCTGTGAAAAACTATGCATGTTTTGCACATTTTTCTGTATAAAAGTGTCTTACATACAACGTTAAAAAAAATCAGATGGAAGTAGAAACATTACTTGCTACTTGGCAAGCTGCTTTTTCTCTAGCAGCAAGACACAGAAGTGGATGCACTGGCATTTATGATGTACTCTTCTTCCTAACTTCTCTCTTGCTTCTGAGAGCCTCAGTTTTTGTGGCTGCTGTGCTCCCCAGTCTTGTCCAGCTTTTAACAGGGTTGTGCTGCACTTGCTGCAACTTTGCAGTCCCTGCCTCAGATGCCCAAGTGCCCTTTCTCATCATGTAGGCTTGATGTCCCCAGCTCACCTGTCCCTGAACTTGTACTGTCTTTGCATTATTTCACTTTGGTGACTGAGCCATACTCTTCCCTGAGACTGAGTGGGCATGACCTTTCCCTTAATTATGTATTATAATACTGTGTTATTTTTCTGCAACCCCAACCTTACTGATGATTGAATATGCTGAAGATGCTTTCAAAACCTCTGAAATAGGACAAACAGAAAAACAGCCCTCACTGAAATAATGCAGTAGAAGTATAAGCTGCAGAATACATTACTTTTGGATCATATTTTTTGCTGAATGAATAGTGGAGAAGTGACTTCACATTTTGCATTGTTGATTTAAAAGCACACTCCTCTTGCAAAGAACTAAATAGTCACATGGAGTTCATTGAGTTACTGTGGCAAGAGGAATAAAGTAGGTGGAATAGATGTAAAAGTTTTAGGCAAGGATTCGTAACACTATGGCAGAACACTATGCATATTATTCTTCCACATACCTTGTTGTTAGAGAACAACTCCTTCCACCATTTCTGAGGGAACTTTATCTCGCTGAAATAATTTTATAGCTTACTAAAATTATCTTAACAGAAATGATTGTCAGAATACATTGGATGAATGCTTATGGTTATTAGTGTTTATTGTTACTGATTAAAAATGAAGTTGGTATAGAAACTAGTTGAATAGCATGAGAAATTCAGGGAAATTCTTAGTCCTGACCCAAGCTCAGATTGGATAAGGCTGGAGCTAGGGAAGGCCTTGCAGGATGTCTTTATTGGCCTCTGTCCGGCTCAGTCTGCTCTTGAAGAACATGTCACAAAGAGAAAGGGAAAGCCAGGGAGAGAAAACTGTCCATGGCTCTTTTTTCCACAAGCTGCTTCAGCCTGAGTGCCCTTTCTGCCTGTCAGCTACAGTGTGGGAGAGAAGTGGTGCTGATCCCATGTGAGTCAGAGCCTGAGATCACATTTTGAATCAATAATCTACAGGAAATTGGATGCTCTTTAAAATCCAACTGAGACATAGATAGCAATGCTTTTGATAAACATTACTGAATTGTGGCCATTTTGCATTTGTGCACACACACACACACACACACACACACACACACAGAGACACCTGAGAATGAATCAATATGAGGCCCCTTTGGAAACATGTTAGTAAAACAAGGTCACAGTAAAACAATTTGCTTTGTTAGAAACAACAAGGTCGTGGTAAAGCAAGTTGCTTAAACAGCTCAGCAGTGAGATATGAGGATGTGTGTAGTATACACCTGAAGTGAAACTGCTCCCAGAGACGTGGGAACATGAATTAAACATCATGTACATAAAGGAGTAACTCTAGGGAGAGTCTGTGTGACACTGTTACAGGATTTGTTTAGCTCTGGAAACGTCTATATTTGAATTGGCAGAAATTGTGCAGAAATCTCCCAAACAAGTAACCCAGTCAAGAGTAATGACCTAAAAGTAAGTAGGAGGACTGTAGAATAACATGATTGTTTAGTTAATGTAGTTTTTAGTATAAATAGAGTTTCAAGTCAGCATGACTTTAATGCCGACCCTCCCAGCACATGAAAAAAAAAAATATTAACACTTGAAACTAACAGCATGTTAGCAGCTAATTCGTGCATTATTTCAGTATCATTCATAAATTACTTTTGAATCCTTTGACTTAAGAAAAAGAAAATCCCACAAATCCTACTTTTGGTCAAAGCATAAGACCATAATTAACTCGGCATGTGCTTTTGAATTAAGAACACAGTGTTCTGAGCTTTCTTAAAAAGCTTTTAAAAATGTTGGGGGAATACTTTCATAGAGCCTTATTGACTGACTGGAGTTTAAGATTTGTCACATATGAAGTGATGTTAATTAAATATTGTTATTCCCTTCTGTCAATCAAGGAAGGTTAAGCTTTTTTTGTTACTTGAATAAAAAGAGAAGTGAAACAGGTGAAAATATATAAAACAGCTGTGAGGAAAACAGGAGGAGTAACATAGTAGGAATTTAATTAGTCAGAATTTATGGGGGATGCAGGAGATTTAGGTGCTAATTCCAAAGCATTGCATTTTTTGCAGTACTAATGCCATTTGAATATTTTTGGACTTTTTGGCTAGGTATCATTTACTTAATGAGTGCAGAAAATAAATATAGTGGCAGAAGGCCAGTTTTTGATGCATACATATGCTTTACTTAAAGTCATATTTGCAAACTTGTGTTTAATATGGCTGTCACTGAAACCTTCTTTTTATTAAACCAAAATGTTGTTAATCAGAATCCCATTCAATGATACCTCAGCTCTTTCAGATGCTATGGGTATATTTTTAAGCCAAATGAGTTATTGTTTGTATTAGGTATTTAAGTATTGCTGATAATGTCTCGCCAAACTGTGAATTTTAAAATGATTTGTGTTTATATCCTTTTATTTCTGTCAATGTGCCTAGGCCTATGGGTGTGTAATAGGTGGAAGAACATCTTCAGGACAAAGCTTTCTAGAACTTTTCTCTCTGGAAAAAATGAAGATTAGAGTCTAATTACACAACTTGAAATCCCTAGTACAGTGTTTCAGTTTTCTTTACCTGAGAAATGTGAGCTGGAGACCTCCAGAGGCCTCTGCCAGCCTACCTGTTTTTGTGGGGCTTTACCGCCCTGACCAAACCTTGTAGGCTTGGACTGTTGGGCTGAAGTGAACAAATGTCTACAGGCTGAATTAAAGAAACAGGCTTTTCAAGTGAAGAGCTCTGATGGGCTAGGTAGAAAGGGACATATAGTATGTACTGAGCATTGGCACTTCATTTTGACTTGATTTTCCTTATAATCGGGTTTTTTTTTAATCATAAACTTCCCTTTCTACATCTTGTACACTCAGATAAAATTATGAAGTATTCTAGTTTTGTTATTTTATTAAAGAAACCCAAAATATTACTATCCTTGAGCATTCTTAAGCGCTCTGAGTTTTGGAACTAGGAATGTTCTCTTTGGAACTGCATATTCTCTTTGGGTCAGAAATATCACAGTGTTAAGTGCAGCATCTCTAGCATTTCAGAAAATCTGGGAGAAGAGAAAGCTACTGAAACCTGGAGCTGTTTTGTTCCATAGTGCAAGATATCACCAACTAGCAATTAAATTAATCGATTTGCCCTGCATTAGCTATTTTTTTGATACTGACTGTTAAGTAATGTATTACACATCTTTGAAAAAGTCTGTTATACTTTGATCTGCAAATATTTTATTAACAGAGGCTATAAACCACAATGAGTGGCTCAGTTGTGGGTGGTTTTTTCATGCTTATTTTGATGATATAGCAGTATCTTGGGATGACATACTGTAGTGAGTGAGGATAAATATGTGTTGCCAAGGTCTAAACAGCAGCAATATGGAAGTAATTCAGCAGTCAGTTTCACTCAAAGTTTGAAATCTGTGCTGTATTAGAGGTATGCATAGAAGCTCTGTTAATTGCTAGCTTGTTTTCCATATGGTTCTGTTTTAATGGAGCACATTTGTTGCAGATGGTTGGAAAGTGGGTTGGACAGTGCCTAAACTGGCTATGACTAATTCATACAGTTATTATACTATACTTTAATGTTTAACAGTCCCCTTTGTAAACTTCTTTCATTCACAGTTCCCTTGCCATTGAAATGTGGTCCAAGATAGCTGAAAAGTATTCTTCTTTATTTAAACTTGGCCTTAGAGAAGAGCAAGAACATGGAGTGTGTAGTCATCTTTTCCCTGATTCAAATTCAAAACCACACCCCAAACTTGGTTCTTCAGATGGGTTATCTCCATTATTATTATGGTTTGGTGTGCGTATTTCGCTGAGGTAATGGTCTCTAAGAAGAGCCACTTGAGGAACTGAAGTGACCTTAACAAATGCTAAAACTGGCTTTGTTCACACCACAGTGCTTTTACCTCTTCACTGGTTTGCAAGTAGGTGTAGACATTTTGGATAACAGCAACCCTTTCTTGTTTGTAAGTTTTAAAATTGCTAACTTGGGCTTGAGGACACTGAAAATTTGCAGTGTTGAGGTGAAACTGAAGGAAGAACAGCAGCTGTAGATCAGCTTAATGATGGCATGCAAGACAGGAATCTTTCATATTCTAGTGTGGTATTTTAATGGATCTTTTATGCTAAATCCAGGGAGGAAATTAAAATATAGAATATTACTCAGCATTGTTGTAGTTGATTCTTATTTGCATCTCTTGTGACAAAGCTTGTACAACTGACTTTCCCTTTGCTGAGGACTACAGTGAATGTCACAGTCAAACTCCAGTCAATGGTTCTTGGTAAAGGAAAAAAAGAGCTCTACGGTTCAGTGGGTTTCTCTACCATTTTTACTGTTGTTTTCTCACATTGTCACTAAAATATTCTCTTTGTTATCTGAATGGGACATCTGCTGACTGGCTTAGCTCTTTTTACCTGATTGTGTGAAAAGTCTTGGTTAAATCTGTGAGGCCTTGGAGGCCCAGAAACCTGCTAAGTGCTATAGAGCCTGAAAGACATTATGTCCTTGGACTAACTTGTCTCTTCTACTTACAGCTGTATGTGATAGATAAAAAAACCCTTACATATAAAAGACTGGGGTGAATGAAATTTTAATATACTTGTGGACGTGTTAATGAGTAGCTGGTTTTTCTTACCTGAAAGTATATAAAAATACAAATAAGCTGTATTTTATAGTAGAGCAGAAAAATAGAGCAGGCAAACTTTAAAAAAAAAAAAAAAAGCCTTTTACTCTGGCTCTATCACAAACCTGCTCAATTGGAATTGATAATTTGTTTGAAGTGGTTGGAAATCCACTTAGTATGGCTAACAACGTAGAATAATGCAGACAGTTTGGCAGTTAGCACTAGGATGTCTAAACCACAGCTTTGATGCAATAATACTATAACTTGAAGATTTACCTAATTTATAATTTTCCCCAAAGCTCTCACCCGCTCCACGCCGCTGCTTGGCACGGTGATTTGTCTGCGCTATCTGGAGTTCAGTTTGAAACACGTTTGCATTTGATTGGTGTTTTTAGATTTTGATAGCTGCTAGTTCCTCTCCACAGAAGTAACCTTTTAAAATGTCAGTTTTAATGTACAAATTTTATGAGAATAAAAAGACTTTTAAAAATACTAATTTTAGACTTCTAGCTGCTGAGCTAGTAGTCAGCTGCTGTTGTCTCAGGCTGAGTCTTGGAAAATTAAGTCAGTGCTCACTATAATAAAATGTGTACTCTGGACTTCATGGGGAGAAAAAACACACCACTTTTCTTTTAAATTCTTTTTCTGTAACAGTTGCACAACAGCAAGTGTAATCTTCTGTCCCTTTACTTGTTGATATTTACCCTCTTTCCATCCATCCTTCTGTCTGTCTGTGTCTACCATGCGCTGGATTTCTTGAAGTGGGAATTCCTCTCCTCTTAGGCGATGGTTGTTCCTGAGAGGAGAAACTTCAGGTGTTCAAAATGTCATCTTATGGTCTGTAACAGAAAAGCCTTACGAGTTAGGCTGTCTTGCTTACCAAAGATGTCGTGCAAAATAATATTTAAAACATTGTCCCCCTGAAGGTGGCACAATATTTAATTGCCGCTAAAAGATCTGATAATTTTCTGTAATCTTAATTACTGCAGCTATTCTTGTGATTTGTCATATTGGCTAGGTTGCTGTGTCATATGCTCTGCAAGGGAGGTGGCACTGAAATTCAAAAGGAAGGGAAGTTTAAACTCTTTCCCCCTACTTTCAATGTCCCTTGTTCTAAATCAGAGAAGCACCATTTGTTTTGGCTTCAGGGGGCTGTGTGTTCAAGCTCACAGCTGGAGGTATGGTGCTGCAGTGATGGTCACCAGTGATGGGAAGGGAGAGTATAATGATTTTAAAAAAAAAACCCAACAAAAACAACCCCATATAAAACCCCCTCAGGATTAAAGGCAAGCGCTTCAGTCTTTTCCTTCTCAAAGCTCCCGTATAAATTGTGCACACAGATGAAAGAATTACAGAAGGGAATACGTTCAGATTTTAAATATCAACAAGACGTAGTTGGTTGTGATATTGCCTCACTGCACTAAAATGTTGCCCTAAAGTGGAATAAAGTATTTTTTTTTATTAGTTGGTATAGAAAAACACATAAACATAATAATATTTTAACTATAGTTTGTATAGATCTTGCCCATTTAAAGACCATGCAAATCTTCCCTATTGCAGGGCAGACAACTGAGAGACTGTGTGAGATAATGTGTGGTACAGCAGGCATCCACCATAAATTTGATACTCATACTTGTGAGTCCTTCATATTTCATACAAAGAATCAGGGAGAATAAAAACAGAAGAAAAAGAGCACTGAATGGAGTTATCAAATATCCATGTGTAAAGGAAATAAGGAAAGATTACCTTGGTCTCCTGTACTTGCCTGTGCTAGAACTGTGATGCTGAATGCTGATCAGATGCTGTGGGTTATGGTGGAATGTGGGGATATTATGAAATCAGGATTCCTTTCAGATGTACTCCATTATTTTTGAGGTCCTGTTAATTCCCCATGTGTTCTGGCTAATGAAATAAGGAAAGGACTCTTTTAATGGGGGCAAGATGGGACTACTGCTTAGCTTGTACATGTTATGCAGCTGGACAGATGGGCCACTGTTTAGAGAAACATGGGTGGGAGGCTATTTTAAAAGAAAATGAAAAAACATTTGTTTAACTGCATGGCAACACAAATATTTTACCAGTTAAAGGCTGACTGTGTATTTCATTATGACAAAAGATGCAGGCTGGAAGGGGAAAAAAAATAAAGCAAAATGCTTCTTTCTAGGATTTAAGATATACACTCTAGGTAGGGATATCTTAAACCTTGCCATAAATTCATGCATTTAACTCTTTAAATTCCTTTTCTAATCTGAAGAAATCTGTTGGAAGGAAGTGCTTGCCAATGTTTCCCATCAAATGTAGATGCTAGGCAGAGGTTCTTGCAGTTCTGTAGGGAGTTCCTGGGCTTACCCAAGTTGCTGCTATTCTCATTCTTCTCTCCTTATTTCTGCTCCCTCTTCCTTTGCTGAGGCATCTGTTCCCTGAGGCTGTTCACATGCAGCCCTTGCTCTGTTCTGCACCTTGTGGTGTCCCCTTTTAGGGAGCAGAGAAATGCCTTTGTATTTCCATCTGCTTTAGGTGGTGAGCTTTGAGAAAAAGGCTGAAAACACAGGCTAATGATTTTGTTTAAATGTAACTACACCTGTGGGTGTATATACCTACNCATATTTTTCACAAATGGTGAGGAAGCCAGGTAGTTGTACAGTTCATTCTCTGTGGTTACTAGCAAAACTTTTATAGATGTGTTAAGTTAGCTTGGTGAAATGTGAAATTGATTACAGTAATTAGAAAATGTAGGTGGTTTCACTTATTTGCATCACTTTGCTTACTGAACTACTTTAGATTCCATGAGTATGATAGTTTCTAGCTGTGTTGCAATAGACATTTCATAAAGATTTAGATACCCCCCAAAATATTAATATATACCAAAATAGACACTTTTTCAAACTCTATTACCCCAAGCTCTTTGACAGTGAGCTATAAATGAGTCTCTCTGCTGTGGTTTATAGTATTCTCTTTCTATGTAGGTTATATTTTAACTTTCCACTCTTTAGAAAGAAAAGATTTAAAACACTAATAATTATATGGGCAGAAAAAAAGAGAGTGCTCAAAGACTGGATGGTGGGTACCATTAAACTGTGACAGGTGTACCTTTTGAGGGATGTTTAATGTGTGAAACTTTGGTATTTGGGACTTTGAGAAGTGTAGTGAAAGTGCCTGTTTGCAGCAGGTCCCAGGCCTGAAACACTGTGTGGCACAGCTTCAGAAAGATTTGTCAGCCTGAAAGCTGATGCAGCTGGAGCAGGATTTCAGTCTGAACCTAAGACAGATATGGACAGGATATATCATGTAAACATAGTGCACTCAGTGTCCTGGCTTGATTAATTTGTCTGTTCTGATTCACTTTGTAATAAAACAATGTAGAGGTATGACTGGCTGATTGGGTATTGAAAGCTCCAACATCAAAGAAAAAAAATTACACATAGAATCACTAGGTTGGAAGAGAACTTTAATATCATTGAGTCCAACCTATGCAATTAAAACCAAACAAACCCCCAAACTTTTATGTTAATTTATTTGGTTTCATTTTGAAGTGATCATACTGCTTAGAGGTTCAGATTCTCTCATTCCTCCTTTTTTGCAGGAGATCTCACAGCAGTAGAGAAAGGTGATTTATAAAGGTGCTGTTTCACCTGTTTTACACTGATGTAAACACAGACATAGAGAGGTAAAAAGCATGCCAGATACTGAGTCAAAACCAGGCCTTGCACTTTTGTGTACTTCCTTCACTAGACAATACTGATTGGGAAATTTTGACCTGTGGGAAAATTGTAGGCCAAATGCTAAAAGTTGCCTAGTGAATCATTTTATGAGGAGATATCGAAGTTCACCACATGGTTATCATGTGGGTGTAAGTCTGACACTGTAATTGTATATGCATGGTGGTTTCTGTCTCTAAGCTGTGCTGGCTTCAACAGCAAAGTGAAATGCCTTAACAGATTCTTTTTATATATATACATATACACACATACAATATGAAATAGTCTATCAAATTAATTTCTGAAATTCATTATAAAATCACTGATGAATTGTATAGATCAGTATTCTTCCGCAGAAGACAGTTTGGAATATAATAGCCTTATCATCTATTGAAATCAAGTGAACAAGGATGTAGTTGACTGATTTTTTTCTTCCATAATTTACCTAGTTTATCCTCAGGACTTAAAAAATTAGCAGATACAAAAATATGATGGCTCCAATTGTGAAGAGTGTTTAACATGTTGGGTGAGAAGTTAAATGGTAATTCAGAGGTAAAAAACCCAATTCATAGGATACCGAAACTAAATAAGAAGATGGGAATGGAGTTCTGGAGTGAGGTGTGATATCTAGGACTGCAAAAGAGTTAAATAGTATAAAGAATTTCAGTTCTTAATCTGACTTGAATTCAGATATCTAAGTTGCTTGGTCCTGTAGTTAGGGCTGAAAGAGAGCTGGTTTGTGTGGCCCAGATGCAGTGTCTTGGAAACCCAAGGAGCAGGCAGTTCTGCTTTCTCTCAGCTGACAGACGCAAAAAGCTGTGCATATGGTGATGCCAGCGTGGACTGGCCAGGTAGACCAGGATGCAGGGGACCTGTAGAGAAGGACATATGGAAAAAACAGAGAGGTTGTGCATAATGGGACAAACCCAGAGAGCTGGTGCTCAGAGATAAGAACCATTCTTCCTTCATGGTATGTGAAGATAGAGAAAATTGCTGTTGAGTGCAAGCTGTTAATTTGAACAACAGAATTTAGTTCCATTGTGTGACTGTTATATAGGTTCCATTATGTACATGTATTTCCATACTGTACAGGTTAAATTATATAAATACACATATATATTTGTAACCACACACTAATCTAGGGGGCTACTTGAGTAAAGAAACATAGCAGGAACTCCCTTCCCTTTTCTTGCTCCCTTTGGGTCAAATCTCCTTACATACTGTGCATGAAATTTCAATGACTTGATGAAGTTTTTTTCCTGGAGGCACATTTTATTCTGCTGTCCATCAGTGCAGAGTGTATTGTGACTTTTGCTTGGCTGTATGAAAGCGATGCTGGAAAAGTAAGGGAAGCAGATTGTCTTTGCCAACTCAGTGTTGGCCACTAGAGTTCCCAGGGTCAAGGTGACAGAGCACTGTAGTTACTCAGAAGTACAGTTTAATGGACCCAGTTGAACTTGTGACATGTCCAAGGCTAATCAGTGCCTTGTTCTGCACCAAAGCAGCAGGACTGTGTAGTATTTGACTACTTTACCAGTGTATCTACTGTGCAATGCCTCTAGCTGCTGCTGTGACAACCTGACTCTTGTCAGGCCCCTGCACTAGAGTCTTAGATCACTGCTGTTCTTTTACATGTTTTTCTACATAACACATGGATATTCAGCAAAAAACACAGGACATGAAGTACCATATTCATGGAAGCACAGACTGTACCTGGACAGCTCTCTAGCTGCTAAATGGGAAATGATGCAGATAATTTGCTGTCTAAGCAGCTCTGATCTTAAAGGATGAATTCATATTCTGTGTAGGCTACTAATGCAGATTTTATTACTTACTCACTAAAAGAGTGTTGGCATACTTAATATGTTTTAAGGAACAAATAGAACTTTTGGGAAACTGTGTACTTGCATTGTGCATATTAATGCAGTAGCCATACCAAGATGCCTCTAAAACACACTGCTAGGGTTGAATCCTACAAAGGAAAATAATGAGACTTTCCTGACTGTAAGCTGTAAAGGATAGAGCCACCTATCACTATGCACAAAGTCTGTTTTTCATTAGATGTTAGCTCTTTTTCTTTCTTTATAAATAAACTAAGCAGTGTGTTTTCTGTCTCACAGAGGTGGTTTTATTCAGGAAAAAATAACAACTAAGAGGCAGCCAAAGAACACTAGTGGATGATACATGTGTCTGTGAAAACAGGTTCACATATCTTAAGATGTGATTATCTTGGCTGAACAGAAGTTTAAACAAATAAATAAATGGTAGTACTGGCTGACGACAGTGATATCTCAAAGTTGTAGAAGACTACTGTGAAGTTCAGACTATTTCTAAGCATATTGAATGTAGCTATGCAGCTAATTTTATTAACATTTTGTTTGCCACTTTGTTTGCAGCTCAGATATTTGAGTGTTAAGTAAGTTGAATTTTCTATCTTTGCAAATAAGTGCAGTTTCCTTTTTTAGGTAGGTCATGTAAGTGGCTTTCATGTAATCATGTTAATCTTTTCCATGGTAAGTTGTCTTTGTTCTTCAGGATTGGGACTACATGGTACGGGAGTATAGTGGCAAAAATGTGGCAGAATGTGTGTAGAAAGAAGACAAGCAATATGGAGTGTTGACACATGGGTTTGAGATTATAATATATAAAGGACCATGCCTATGATTTAATTTGCTTAACCTGGTCACTTAGTAATTTATCTGGAGAAGAATTGGATTGTGTTTTTCACTGAGAGGCAGTTTTGGGGACACTGGGATTTGAATTCACACTGTAACTTCCCTCCAGGCTGATGAACTTGTAAGTAAAATATAATGCCACAAAGGATTAAAAATTACTGAAAAGACACTTGCAGTCATTTTTGTCCCTTAACGGTCAATTAGGGATCACTTGAGAAAGGCAGGAGATTTCTGGGAATGAGCAGACATGAAGACCAGCATAGCTGTTCAACATCTTATCCAACTTCCTACTATTGTGACCTCTGAGGAACGCTGTCAACGCTGTACTGGTATGTCTGGAAGGGCTTGGGCCGTGATCTTTGTGACCAAGATGTCAAGTTACAGAGAAAGTAGTTTTTCCCCTCAACTGTTGGTAAAAAAGCAGGTCAAGTGGGGTTAATCTTGACTACTAATGATTCTGGCCTTTTCAGAGTGGCATTATTTGTGGTGCTGAACAGCTGCCTCTGCTGCTGCTGTTTGGGCCCAGTGTTGGCACTGGAGGCAAAGCTTTGCTTCTTTGCTGGTATCAGGTTGTGTTCCTCTGGGTGCTGGGTGACATTTCAGCTTGCCAGATATGTGGATTGTGTGGCAGGAGGAGGATTGGGTCTGTGTGCAGTTTTGGTGGCGCAGAAGACTAATGAATATTTCTGAAGTGTAGAAAAAAGGACATTACTTAAAGCTCATTTTGTCACTGGAATATGAGAGTTCTTTTCTTTTGAAATTTTGTGTGAAGCAAGTTTGCTAAAAATCCAATATTCAAAAACCTAGAGCCTCAAGTACCATGAGGTTTAAGGAAATGTTTTCTATTTGGTTTGAGTCTTTGAAGACGCATTACTAGACTTTCTCCTGTAGCATATTTAAAGAAAATATCATCATCACCACCTTAATTTTGTGTGTTCAATGAACTTGTTGGGAAAGGGCAAAAATATACTTGTATTTGGGGTGTTTTTGTGCATTGCTGCCCCTTTGTGAACAAAGAACAAAAGCAGAATTTATCACAGCAAGTTGGGGCTGTCTACTTTGAGATATACAGAAGTGTATCTGTAGCTTCTGCACAAAAGGGGAAGAATTCTCTGTTCGTTGCTTTCCTCTGTGCCTGGCCCAAGTATCACCTGGCCCATGGTGATTTCAAATGTTTTTCTCCTGCCTCACAGTGTCTGAATGGGCACAGACTTTTTCCCAGTTAACATACAACAATCTCTTGTGCTGACTACTGAACTCTGATCTTTGGCTGGATGCACTCTTGTTTCTTTAAGCACTAGTGGTGCAGACCAGACCTGGAGCTGGGTAATTCATAAGAGCTGGGTGTTATTGGTATTACTACTACTTGAGTGAGCCTGTATTATTTTGCACAGCAGTGTGGTCACCTGGCAGCAGGTCATTAGCATTTAAGGTTTCTTTCCCTCACAACAATGCACAACATGCTAATTAGAGGGTTTTGAAAGCTAAGCAACCTGGTTTTAAATCAGACATTTTAATTTGCAGCTTTAATGGCTATATTATAATAACTGGTTTGGCTTTTGGCTTGGGGGTGAAGGGGAGAGGAGCACTTCTCATGTTCCAGTAGAAAGGTCCAATATAACAGAGGCTGACAAAATTAAAAACCTCATAATTTGACCTTTGCCTAGGATAAAAGGCTGTTTCATAACAATTTCCTTTTGTTCTTTGTTTAAGCCATTACTCCAAAAGGAGCCTCCGATTAATCTAAGTAAATGCATCATTACAGTCCTAATCCATGTCCTTCTGTCAGTGTCTGTTTTAATTAAATAAGAAACACTAGCAGAAAGATATCACGCACAAAGCTGTGATTGGAGAAAGAGGGTTGTTTGATCAGGGTGAGATTAAAAAAGGCTTTACTGTTTTGTCCTTTTGCTCTAGACACCATAATGTAGGTTAAAGGAAGAAAACTTGTCTAATAGTTTAGCACATTGCGCCCCATTACAATATCTAAATAACCAGATTTACCCATGAAACAGTCCCAGACACTCAATTAATTATATAGAGAACATTCACAAACAGACAATATGGAAACTTGGTTTGAGTAATTTGACACATTAATATGTTTGGGACTGTGTACAGAGTTGGCCAGAAATTGTATTCAAGTTGCAGTCTTTTTTATATTAAATAAAACATTGATTAAAGATATTTAGATTCTTTCTTTCTTTTCAGTACTTGCAGCTCCGAAATTGTAAGCATGATCTACTGCAAGCCCCTGATTTTTTTAAAATATATTTTTGTTTCTCACAAATTCAGAACAATTATTTTACAGCAGTGAAGGATTGAAGGATCCATTTAATAAATGTCATAACATCCAGCTAGTTAATATTGCTAACGCAATGCATATGTAAGAGAGTCTTCCTCAAGGTAGTGTTTCAAGATCCCTGTGGTGAGGGTTTTCTCCCATATCCAGGCCATTATTTGATGTAATGAAAAGAGAAAGTGTGCAACACAGAGATTGTTAATTAATTTAGCCTAACAAGATGAAGATAAATGAAGCAAAGCATGGATTGAATGAAGCAAGAGGTCTTATTTACAATTTAATACTACTTTATATTAGGCATTTTTCAATTTACAAAAGAAAGGAGTTTAAAGTAAAGGTGTTTTGCAAATGCATGCATGAAAATTTTTTACTTTATGCACAGTTCCTAGAACTGCTGAAAATACCTTTTGGGTTAACCTTTAACTTTAAATTTTCCTCTCCTAATTTTTTTCCCTTTTCGCAATTATTTTCCTCAATATGATTTAAAATATGTGTAATAGGAATGGGAAAAATTAAACCCTAAACTTTTTCCCATTGAAACCAATAGCGAATTACCAATGGAAACTCTTGCAAGCCCAAATGTTACAGTTTTTCATTGTTTATATTAATCTGGAGTCATAGCTTATTTTTGAACTTTTTGTGTGTAAAAAGATGCATTAAGAGGAGTAACTATAAAAATACAATAAGATGTGATTTTAGTCTGCATTCCAAAGTGTACGTCTATTGTTGCTTGTGCTTTCAACGGTCCTATTGCAGTGAAAGCTTAAGAGAAGAATCCAGGACAGTGTTAATTAACAATGATTTTATGTAATAAAACTATGATTTTTGATTTGGGAGAATATTTTTTCTCAAGACCATGTTTGTTTTAAACATTTGTGAAACGCCATCATTTCTAATTTCTTAACAATTAAAAAAACCCCAAGATTAAAAGGCATGCCAGAGATTTTAGATGCCTCTTCTTCCCAGTCCCAAATTTAAATAGAGACTATCCAAAGCTAACAATGAGCTACAATTTGCATCAGTTCAGTCACTGCATCTCAAGGTGTATATTATTCAGTTTCCCAATGATAAAATTTAGGGTATAATTCTACTGAAGTGAAGAAAAAAAAATAGCTCTGTCATTTTTGATATCTAAAAACTAATTAGCAAAAACAAGTCTTGTGTTCTGACTGATTAGAGATACCTTTATTAGTTTGTCCTAACCGTGAATTGTAAAGGATGATCAAACATATTAGGCCTTTTTTTAAAAAAAATAAAACATCCTCATTTTTACAGATGAATTTGGTCTGTCCACTATTTGACCTTCTGCCATGATTGCTGTCTGCAAAGGAAATGCCTTCCTTCCTTTTGCAGTAGCTAGACAGGACAGCGTTATCTACAAGCAGTGTCACTACGAGCAGTGGTCGCCACAAATAGCATTATTATGGTCCCTATGTTTTTATCTTGGGGGTCATGAACAAATCCATGCAACTGCTTCTAAAGATTTCAATAAATAGGACTTTTTATCCAGACAATTGGCTTTTATATTACTTTTAAACAAAACTACTAGTCCATCAAGAGTTTCAAAAGGAAAACAATTCTACAGAGTGCTGGTATGGCAGCACAGACCAATCATTATGGCACCCATTCTCCAGTCCTTTATTTTTCAAGTCCACAACAATAGGTTGTTGATTCAATGGACAAGACCAGAACAATTAAGTTCTCTGTTTAGCAGCAGTGCAGCATTTTAATGCCCTCCTCTAATAATGGTCTCATTATTGTTATTCTAAGACTGGGCCTCAGGAGGAGGAATATTTGCTGGAGGTACGTCATTATTTTGCAAATTTCGATTAGCTCATCATGTTGTCTGTACTGTGAAAATCGTAGCTAATTAGGGCAGTCAGTTAGACTACCAGCTTTTGAGCTTATGAGTTAAAAGGTAGCACACTTGATAGGCCAATGATGTGAAAAAGGTGGTAAAAAGAGGGATTAGAGCTGTTGCCTTAGTAACTCTAACTTCCATCTGTGCGGGAACAATGGACCTGTGTTTCTCCACCACCTTGGTGTAAAAATTGGTTTTGTTTCGAAAGGAAGGGGCTTTATATGACAATCTGGAATTCAGCCTAACAGGGTGTAGTTTTAGTTGTTAGAAGAGACCATTGGAGGATAGGAAAGATGAAAGGTCATGGCGAGCTCCAAGGACATGAAAGGTCATTGTCTCTCATAACAATAGTGGATTGTTTGGTCCCATTATTTCCAGCCAACTACTCAGTCAGGTGATAGAAAAGATACTACCAGTTTAGTCAGGTGGAACGGGAGAGAAAGATAATGCACCTACCAAAGAACAAAAGATAACTATAATTCGCCTTTATTAAACAAAGTTGCACTTATTTGTGACCATCCTCTGAAAAGGGCTGTTTACTGACTTACTATTCCAGCCTGCTTTGTTCAGCACTGCCTCTGTAGGCCATCACATCTCTGGGAAGCAATCCAACGTGTTAGAAAATGTTGTAAGCTTTCTTCCCATGAAGAGGAGCCCCCAGGAGTATCACTGATGTGATACTTAACAGTAAATTTAGTTGTTGTAGCTTTCTCACATTATTGGCACTCTTAAAAGGTTTTCCTTCAAACACAGAATAAAATTAGCTATAAATATGAAATAAATTTGCTTCAAAACTTTATAGCATTTTATCATAAATTCTACAGCACATATTGCAGAAAGTTTACAGCAAACTGTATTAGGCACTGCTGAACAGAGAGCAGGGACCTATAGCTGTGTAAAAATAGATTAGCTGTAGGACTACTCTTATCCAAAGAGAAATAGATTAAGTCTCATCTTTAAATTCTCTATGCAAAAGCTTTAGGAGACTCCGTGCCTTTGTTTTAAGGAAAAAACAGAACTACTGCCATATTATTTAATAAAACAGCTCTAGCAGAGTTCATGAGGAAAGCATTTCTGTTAGTGAATAGAGCTGTCACCTCTTACATTTTTCCAAGAGCATCCAAACTCCCAATTTACTGTTTTTCAGAAAGATTTTTTCTCCCTTTCTTATTATTTCCCTATTTTTGTAGCATTATGCCTTAGTCATCCATGCAACAAGTTTATTTTTCTTTTCCTCTTACCTCCGCCCACAATCTAAGCACATCCCAACATCCATCACATAGCTCCTAAAGACTAATTTCTTTAGGTGAGCATTTCCAGAATGTTCCACATTCTTATATGAGATCTCTGAACTCTTTAACCAGGTTTGTTTTATAATCTTTTTACTCTTATCACAGCAGGGCTGCCAGAGCTGTATTGAATTTTTATGAAACTGATAACATATATGTAATTTACTACTATTACACTTGAAAATAAAAATTATATTTAATTTTTAGGTATCCCATCTTAAACTGTTCTGACCTCATTTGAACTCCCCTTTTTAGGTATTCTGGGCCTCTCTTATCTCATTTTTACTCCTGGCCACTCTTGCTCTTGCTTTCTGACAACACAGATGGGTGGCCTTGCACAAACTGATAACTGTGGCAATTTCTCAGTACACGATTCACTAATAAAAGATGTTATTTTCAGAATTAGGCAGGCATGTGTTGTACTTGCTCACTGGCTGAAGATGAGAGGTGGAGCCGTGGCTTCCTGGGAGTGTGCAGTCGTATGAGCCATTGGACTTTACAGCTCCCAGGTTGTTGATGCATTGTTTTACCAGCAACTAGGTTTAGTAATTAGAGTCTTTCAGGGAAAGGAAGTCTTGCTTTAAGTGTTTGTAAGCTTTTATTTTTTTAAGATAATCTATTCTTAATTTTTCTCTTTATCTTGCTATTTATTTCTTGTTTACCTGCTAGCCTATGTTTTGTTATTTTTGTATTACAATGAGCCGAAGAGTGTAGGCTGTTGAGTTCAAAATGGGAGCCCTGCAAAGGGTTAACCAGCAGAGAATTACAAATGAACTATCAGGAAAGTTGATTATTAATCCAGCAAGAGAGAAAATATCCTTCCAGTTAGCAAGAATTAGTACCTGAAGAGCTGATAATATTGTTCAGGCTGTCGGTGTGGAATGGCAAAACCAGGTAAGCTAATCATCTTCTCAGAGGAACGAAATCTTTTCTTTCTGTTTCTCATTATGAGACAGTTTAGTTTTTAAAAGAATCTTTGTTATTTTACTTAAAGTATCAGCATGTGAAACAGCATATGTTGATCCTCAGTTTCCTCAAATGAATGAAAGAAATTAAACTTGTATTTAACTTTGGTAAAAAGATACATTTCTAAGCCGTATTTCTAAGCTGCGCAATGTATGTAACTGTGAAATATCATAACAATTCTTTCCTGGTTTGCGGTTAAGTGTGAGAACTGATTACAAAACCTGAAGAGTCCTTTGCAATTGCAAGCTAATATATTACGTAAGTTGGTCTTTAGTTGTGCTTGGACATATTGTGGGGGTTTACAGGAACTTTTGTGTTGCACAGCTCCTTCATTCAGTTATTAGATTTCATTTTCACGCTATATGAATGATTTATTTAAGTTTGTTTTGATATTGTGAACACATTTCTGTTTGTTAAAAAGCTTTTTTTTTTTTTTGTGGGGTTTCAAAAATCTATGATCTGGAGTTAGATGGAAATGGATGTTTGGTAAACATACCGTTGTGTTTATATACAGAAATGCAAATGAAACCATTAGGTCAGTTGAATACAATTTCATCATTTTGGTAATTTTTTAAAAACTCAGAGTCCTATCTTGGGAAACCTTTCAAATTTGTGCCCCTGATATCAATAAATAGCTATGATAAACGTTTATGTTTTTCAATGGAATCTTCACTATTTAGCTTATTATAGGAGTCGTGTAAAAGTTTTTGAATGATAGTCTAGTACTGTGGAAACTAGAAAGTCTGTATAGAGCATTAGATAACTTTTCCTAATTGTCTGTTGTTAGTTAAATTAGTAGCACTTAAAAAAATCCTGATTTGTTTGTAGAATAGGATTCAATATGCACATGATGTGACTACAGCATCTGTCTGGGGAAAAAAGAGTCCAGATTTTAGCCTGTTATGTATGAAATAGCCTGAAAGCTCTATGAAAGGGATTGTGGTGATACAAGAAGGAAAATACGGATAAAACCAGTAAGTATTCCAAATTTAAAGCCTGAGCCCCAGTAGCAATGTGCTTCTGCAGGGTAACTTTTCATGAGCCACAGAGAAAGGAAGAAACCTTTTAATTTTGGGAATTGGATTAAGATATGGCCTTGGGCAAAGGAGAAAGAGAAAGGAAGAGGAGGCAGTGGGGAAAGTGAAAGGGAGAAGTGGAGTTTGTCTGACAGCGTCACTGCTTCACATGTGACTTTGTCCTCCTCGAGCAGAGGGACAGCTGCTGGCCAAGTTCTCTGAAGGGCGTCTCACCACATTACAACAAATTAAAGTCCTAGAATTTGCTGATGATGGAGCTATCAGGGCCACAAATGGTGGCATTTCGGGAGCTATGCTAAATATTCAGATGTACATCGAGGCAAATGACTTCTGGAGGCACATTTTAGCTGAGTATTTTAAGGAGAACAGGGACAACGTAAATAAGCTGCATTTTTCGAGTTTGAACACCAGCATCTAGGAAATATATAAAGAGCAAGAAACCCAATGATGAAAAAATTATCACACAGGAAATGATATACGTAGAAAAAACAAGATTGTAATTAGTGGAGGAAAGTAAGAAACTGATTAGAGGAATGAAATTTCCCAGATGTTTAAGGAAAAAATGAAAGTTAAATTAGATAAGCTGTTTTAACTAGTATTGGAGAGCAATGCTTCCTTCAGAATGGGAAAGCTAAACTTAAAATTAGAAAAGAGCTGGCAACTTGAGTTTAGCTCAACTGTTTTCCTGCACGAGTGACTCTTTGGAATGCTCTGCTTGGAACATCATCAGGAAAAACTAGTATAGAGCAGTTGGGGAAAAAGTAAAACACAAAATGAAACTCTCTGTATACTTATTTGGAATGATTAAGGTGATTGTATTTCTTATGTGTGTACTAACCCACAAAGGAGACAAATAGGTTGGATTTTGAAGTAGCACTTCAGGATTTATTGTATTTCATGTATATATGTAGTTGATACTTGAGCTCTAGCATTGTACTGGTTCAACTGGTTCATTTTAAAATTAATTGTAAGCATGAGCCTATTGACAGAATCCTAAATCATCAAACACTACCTGCGAATGAACAGAAACAATCTTGACTCCCCTCAGCTATAAACCAGTGTAAATTAGCTGTTATTTAATTATTATTATTTATATCAACTGGGATAAAAGTAATGTTCTTAAGCAAAAGATAGAAACAAAAGATATCAAGCAGAAACTCTGGGGTTTTTGTGTCCATTCCAGTGACTTGTTTCAACAACACAATAGTGTAACCTGTGAAAAATGTCCCCCTACAAGGCAGTTTAGCTGGCACCCCTGCTTTTGTGCCAGTTCCTGTTCTCAGTTGTGTATTACAGGGAAAAAAAAAAAAATGGAGAAAAAAAAACTCGCCAGTCAAAAAAGTTAGACGTGTCTGGAATAGGTTGATAAGAACATCATCTGATTTACTGGAACTAGTTTGACTGAGCAGGGTGTTCATGTTAAGTAAAATTTTATTTTCTTCAACAAAGACTGTGTAGATTCCAACCTGTTTAAAAGCTTAAGGTAGAGGAGAGATGAAGCTCCAGAGGTCTCTGACTGACTAGACATGCATCTGGAAACACAGCTGCACTCAGGGGAGGCTGCAGAAGCAGTTAGCTGGCAGCAAGCAAGCCATTCTTGTCACTACATGGTTGGTGCAGTAAGATGAGATGATGCAGTGGGTGGAGCATAAATATCTACATGTTGCTTGATTCTGTACTTTATAAAAACCTGTTAGTAGTCAGGAAGAAGCTTGTCTACACAAATGGATGGCCAAAGCAAAGTTTAGGCAAGGTTATTTTTTGTTTCTTGGACCACACCTTGTCTGTGGTGACAGTACTGGAGAGAGAATGTGTTTCAGTTCATTAGGAGCTCAGTGGAGCTACATGGATAACACTGAAGTGTTTTATAAGATTCAGTGTAAAGCTGCACAGTTCAAGGAAACTCATGTCTTATTAGCTATGGCTAAGGTCAGTTATCCACACAATGAGGGGGAAACTCTTTCATAAACAAGTAGATAAATATGGTGCAGGTGGTGCTTAGCCTTGCTTCAGGCTGCAATATTACCAAAAGAACAGCTCCAGCTTTTCCAGAGTCCTTATGGAACATCAGCAGCATAGAGTGGTCAGACACAAAATTACAAGGTTGTGTCATGGAAAAAGGACAAAGTTGGGGCACTTTCGTGGCTTTGCATACAGGTGTCTGCAAGATATTAAAGAAAGACTATAGAATCATTAGAACTCTCCTTCTAGAAGAAAATAAATTGTAAAATGCTAGGGCTGAAAAAACAAATTGGACTTACCTCATCTAAGCATAAGAATAAAACAGGCTTAGTGTCTTGTGGGTTTTTCTGCAAACTCTGTAGTGTTCCACGTGTTTCAAAAAAGCTGGTTAGACACACAGGTGTTTATTAGCACTTGATCCATGTCTGATAACATAGCAAAATTATATAAAACTTCATTTTGCCTTTGAGGCTATGATTTTTACTGTCTTATGGAAAATAATTATATTTTAAACAGCTGCAAAAAGAGAAGAGCTTGAAGAGTTAATTGAATTTTTGGCTGCTAAAGGAAAACATATTCTTTCCTTTTTTTTTCTCATCTGAAGTAGGAGTTACATGTGTTCCTCATTACACCCAACATATTCCAGTAGTTTTTAAAAAGACATACTCATGAAGCAGTGTACTCTCAAAGACACATTATTTTCAGCTACTAAATCCTGGAGCAATCAAACACTTGTCATTTTTCACCTTCTGAATAGAGTTCTGTGGCTGTAGTGGATGATGGCACATAACATCCATAGAACTGTAAAATGTAATTCGCTGCCTGTCTTTACTACACAGGTTTTGGGTGTATTTTTATAGATGCCAGAGGAAAATCTGCTGGCATTTCTTTCAAAGACAGTACAAATTAGTGTTGGTGTAGCCATTAATTATTCTGCAATCTTTAGGCCGGCTGTTTTAATGGTAGTGAAAACCACACAAAACCAACAAACCAAGACAGAACCCACAGCAAATTTACTTTAACTATAGTCACCCATGTTTGTGAGAGCCAAAGGACAGCAGGCTGAGTGTTTTCCCACAAATAGGACTGGACTGATGAGGTTGCGATGTGCAGGTGTTCAGTGTCGGAGGCAAACAGAGGTATTCAGAACAAAGTGGAGATTTTTCAGGGCACTTTCTGCTTCAATAGGTCAAACAAGCAAACTCTATGGTGTTGGGAGAAGGCCAAAGCTGGACACTTCAGTCCTTTTGGCCTTTTTACCTCTGAACAGAAACGGATAAAGTAAAAAACATAAAACAGTTTGTCTGCTGTCTAATAGTTTATGCTGATGTGCAAGTTTCCTGGCATTTTACAGTGGGAGACTCATTTGTTTAAACCTCAGTGAGCATTGTAGTAGCCATATCCTAATTGTTTATGCTCTTTTTTTTAATTTTTAAAGCAAAGTTTTCATCAGTACTGTGCTTGTTTAGTTCTAATTTAAAGAATTGTTCTACTTCTATATTAACTTGGATTTTTAAAAAGTCACATGTACAAGCATACGCATGAAAAATATGAGCTAAATCAATGTCCTTGTTCTTTCTTTACCAGGGTAGGCTTTTAGCATTTATTGAGGTAATGTATATGGTTTACTAGTGTTTATAAAGAATCTTTCTTGTCTGTGGTTTTTCAATAGACTGCTTTTTCTTTGGAAAAAGTATTTTTAGGACATTGTTGTTTCATCTTTCTACTTTTCCCACCAGTTGTAGTCTGTTTAACACTATCATCACCTTAGAGAGCGCAGCGTTGAGGGAAAACAAAGTAGCTGCTGGTGACCCCTTGACAACTGTCTGGTAAACCTGATTACTAACCTAGAGCGTTGTTTAATCTGAAGGCCAAACAAAACCCTGCAGGAGAGAAACATTGTTTTGTTCTAAATGCCTATTAGGAAGGGAGCTGCTGTATTATAAGCAGCAGAATAATAAGCCTCCCTGGCTTGTCGGGGTTTAGATCTGGGCATTCAGTGCAGACTTGCCTAGACTTCCTATTGCAAAGAAAGAGCTAAGTTTTGGAATTGATGTTGAAGTCAGCTAAAACAATAATCAGTAATAGCAGCTTTGTGTTCCAAGGAGGATCAGAGTCTGCTCTGAGCTGTACTGATACAGTTCTAAAGATAGGATATGGACTTCATTAGGGTTATTCTCTTCTGCACCCTACAGCTGTGACATGGAATCCAGAGCTACTGGGTCCTCTATCTCCTGCTATCTGCTTTTAGCTGTTTTGTTTTCTTTGCAAGGAAAGAAAGGAATGAATAAAAGTGACTGCTTCATCTACTAGTATCACTAGTAATTTCTGCATTGTATGAGAAATGTCACTCTCCCATTTTCCCAAAACTGAAGTTTTCAGGGAATAAATTAGAAAGAAAGCTCAGTGCCAGCAAATAATTTTTTGAGCCTTTTTATAAATGTTTCTTTGCTCTATCATGGCATTCATTATCCTTTAAGGGTATAATCAACATGCCTTAGGTCACAGATGATCAGATGATATAAGTTGTAGAAATTTTAATTCATCAGGGGTGATGTTCTGATTTTACTTCCTTAGTTTCAGCAGTGAAACACAAATTTTAATATCTAAAATGTGCCAGTAGGGTAAAATAACTCTTCAAAAATTATTAGAACTACACAAAATGCATTGACTTGTACCAACCAAATTTAGGGAAACTGAATCATACAGAAGAAATTGAAAGAAAAAATATTTGCTTTTAAAATACATATTGCTTTGTGAACCTGTAATATTGTTTTTAGAACCAGAGTGGGAAGAGATCTCTGCTTTAGAAAATTTGTGAGCAAGCACTGTATCAGTTACTGAAGTTCTCACTACTAATAATTAGCATAGTGAATTCCATCCATATTGTGTATAGGTGTGTCAGTCTAAACAACATATAATTATATGCAGGTTACAGAACTTTTGCCTCCATATTTATGTATATGTGTACGTAAGCATGCACACAAATACATAGACACATGGATACATGGATCCATTTCATCCATTATTTATATGTATTCTCCATATGCAAATAAATAGATGAAAATACATACGCATCTAAAATTCATATATATATATGTGCACAACAATATCCCATGTGATTTTCATACTGATATTTGGTGCAAAGCTTCACACTTCCTTAAAAATAATCTGTCTTCCATATAACTCTACTTTCAGAGATGAAAATCTGTAATTTAGAGGACTAATACACTACCAGCAGAAATTATTGAGAATTACTTGAAAATATCAGGAGTAGATGAGAGTGCTTATGATTCTTCCAGGCCATTGGTAGCAGTTTTACTTGTGTAATGCATGGGTCAGTTCTAGTGTAGCAATGGGCCCCTGGCCATCCCTGTGTTCTACCTTGCACTTGCAGGATTTCTATTATTAAACAAATAGAGAATTGGATGTTGTACATGTTTAATTATTAGCTAAGATATTATTAAAGTTGTGTTTAGAGATTATGGAGATATTATCAATATTTTTGCCGATTAAAAAAAAATCTTTTTAATCTTTGGTTTTTTTGTGTTTTTTTTTTTTAAAGAAAGGTTTCAGGAGAAAAATCTTAAAAAAATACCTTTCTGGGAATATCTGTAGTAGTCCATGAAGGTCTTGAGTCTCCTAATTTATGTACTAATCTGGAACATAATTCCTTTTCTCATTGTTTCTGTTACTGTCTTCTGTAGAATACCATCATCTTCTAATGTGATATTATATTGTGAAAACTGAAAATTAACCTAATCAAAACAGCTTTCAGATGCTTAATTAGATTTTTTTGTGTTTGCTAGAAAATAGGTTATTTTTAATAGCTTTGTTTCTTGCAAGACTAAGCAAGTATTAATTCTGTTTTCTAGCATTCGTCCTACTTTGCTGATCAGACTTCTTTAATTATAAGAAGTGTTTATCACTTTTCTGTCCCGTAAAAGATAATAAGGTACACATACTTTACAGCTTGAACCCCTAGGATATGTTTTATTACATCCTTGAAGTCAGTGGACAAGTGATTAACCCCCAAAGTTACACAACTATTTTTAATAACATTACCACTAATGGCTTTATTTTAATGATAAGATAATTCAGGGATTTTTTTACATACAATTTCAGAAAACACTCATTCTCATTATATGATGTTACAGAGTTTTTGTGGAATTCCTGAGATTCGTGTGTATTTGGCAGAGATTTGGTATTGGCCTGAGAGTATCAATACTGAACTACTGAGCACTTGTACATTTGTGTTCAGTGGTGGCCTGAGAATCATGGACTAATAATAAGTAAAGAAAAGGGGACTTGTGCTCCATTTTGGTTTCAACAGCTTTATTCCCACCTAAAAACTTCTTTGAAAACTGTCAGTAATTTATTCCTCCTGCCAGGTGATTGTAGACTCACTGGTAGTGTTTTGCTGGCTTTATCATTTTAGTTTGCAGATAATCTTTCCTTTTTTCTCTTCAGTGCTATTTAATGTCATTGCCATTGCTGAAGACCCAAGTCTCTCTCTCAAGTCTGTGGAGTGGTATTAATATAGTTTCATGAAACCTCATAAAGACCATTAAGCTTCATACAGGCACCTGCACTTTGCTTATAAATTAGACATCAGATTACAAGATCAGGCATGAAATTTTCATAATTTAGAAATAATACTGGGTCAAGACTTTTATTACATTGGTTTGTTGCCTTATGGCTTTGGATAGAGCCATTTTTTCTCTCTGCTCTGTCACAAACATGGCATGGTTACCCGACCTTTGTTATCCCATTGTTCTGGTTTATAGGTTGATAACCATTCTGTGAGCTGTGAGGTGTGGACCTGCCCCTGCAGCATTCCCTGAACTGAAGAGAAAAAGAAAAACAAGAAAGAAAGGAAAAAAGAACCCCCCCCCTCCACTAACCATTAAATTGTAGGGTGATCTGGAGATAAAAGCAGAATCTCTTTTTTGCTTTTCAAATATTTGCTTGGCCTTCAAAAGGTATTTGCCTTTTGTGTTTACATTGGATTTATTTTTTTGGCCTACACGCAGAAAGAGAATGATACATTAAAGAATAATGGACAATAGTGAGGAAAATGCTCTCAATTTTCACATCTAGCCTGTATTTTCTACTTTAGGTTTATTTTTTTAATCTTGTCTACTTCTATTTAAATAAAAACTGCTGAGTATTGTAAAGGGTTGTAAATGTGAAAGTATCAGATGAAGTACAGTACAAGAAGATTATCTACAGGTTGGCAGGCAGTAATGAGAGTTGGCAAAGTGCCATTTTCCTCTATGAACCTTTGGGACCTCAAGTTATTCCTGTGTGTGGCAGAACAATGTAAGGCTTCAAAAGCCAGTGATCTGTCACTTGCAGGAGTGCTTTCTGCTGTTCCTGAGGCAGGCAGGTGAGGTTTGTCTCTGTAAAGTTGTATAAATCTTCACCAAGGCAAAAGGAAACATGCTTTGGCTGAGAGTTGATGTCTGTGTCATATCATCTTCAATTCTTTCCCTCTGGATGGCATTAGAGCTTCCTTGGAACCTGCATGGTCCCTTGTGGATTTACTTTCCTTGAAAGAGCAGGGTTTAAGCAAGTTTGTATGAAATGTAATTTAATTTAAAACCCCAAACTCAAGGGAAGTAGCACTTTGTGACAATTACCTGTTCCCAGCTTATCTTTTTTTTTTTTTGGCTCGAGTCAGTCCCTTTGTCATTTTACACACAACTACTGCATCACCAAAAGCTTGTAATTTTGTTACGGTGAAGTCATGAGATGAAGATATTTCCCATATCTTCTTACTGTAATGTTTAATATTTTTGATGCTACTAGCTTAAAAACAATCATGACCCAGTGATTTATTTGGAACATCTTGATTAATGTGCTTGGAAAACACGGGCATTTATAATAGATAAAAATATATTTCACCACATGTATGTCATAAAACTCTTAGTATGTTACAGTTTGTGAAAATTACAGTCAGTTAATAATGTGTCAGCTCCCCACTGTGTGCTTCGTAGGATACTGAATGGGTGTTACAAGATTTATTTGCTGGATTTTGCAGGTTTTCTGTAGCGTGTCAGATGCCTTGCTGATTGCTTGGTGAAGCCTAGAGCATGAGCTCCCTCCTGCAATGTTTACTTTAAGTCAATCTACATTTGCTTAAAAGTATGACAGGATTAAAATCGGATCACCTCCTTGGAACTTTCCTAAAAGCCTGGGTACTCTTTAGTGAGACTATTGTGTGTAATTTACAGGCACAGTTGTGTGGGAATCACAATTTATTTCATAATTCTTAGAATTAAAGGGAATGGATTGGTAATAAAATGTGCATTGTAGTGCTGCTAAAGTGATAATAATATTGCAAATAATTTATATACTACTCTGGGATTTTGAAGGGGGGATAGGGAGTTACTTTTTTGACTTTGTTCATAAAGTAATTACAAGGACTCTCTCTCCCTTTAAAGCTTTCATTCTTATGTATTTCCTTGACCTGTTCATGTCTTCTAATTCTTTCATTCATAGAGAGAATTACTTGGCCTTGTTGATACAGTGTTATTTTACACCTTAAATCTTAGAAAGTGGGAATGTTCAGTTAAGTTTTGAGTTCTTTTTATTCACTATCTTTCTGGTGAATTTTATTTTCTTGCTGGGAATACATTTGAGCTTTTCTGTTTAAATATTTCCATTCATGTCCTGCAGTGTGGGTAGCCTTCAAGTTTAGTTAAAGGGTGCAGAAGTACCTGTTTTCAAAAGATATAAAATCCTGAAGACAATTGATGACTGGGATAAAAATTGTAGGCATGTCAAGATGGCAGTCAGTTTGGGCACAGCATAGGTGGTGTCTGCGGTGTTCCATTGAACTGCCATATGGAATGTTATGTCAGGATAACATGGTTTGAACTGGATGGGTAAATTTCTGTGGGACTTCAAGAGCATCAAGCACCAGCTTGTATAGCAATTGGATTTAATAGGCAAAAAAAAAAAAAAAAGGAAATCAAAGGGAGTTTAGAAAAAGAGAAATTGTGTGAGCTGATTTAGGATTTGAGGCTCTTGTCTGATGCTAATAAAGTTTTCTGATGTCATTCTTTTTGTAGCTATAATGTACACTACAGAAATAATTTGTATAATGTGTGCTTGCGTGTACTATCTTGAATGAGGTATATGTTTATAATTTCTGGCTTTCAGATTTAAATCTGTGAACACAGCAAGAGCTCAATGAGTTCTGATAATAATAGTCCTATAATGCAGAGATCCTGAGAACTTCCTTGCAAATGGAAGGAGTCATTCATCTCACAAAAGTGGTAGAGAAAGAAACTTGCCAGAGTTGCAAAGAATCATTTCTGCAAGGGTCACATAGAAGAAATTAGACCATAATCAAAATATTTTTGAGACATCTTATAGTTTTGAGTGAGGTACTTAAAAAGAAGCTTTGAGAATTGGTGTTTTGAGACATATATTTCAGACCTACCACTTTGTCCGTGTTTCTATCTCATGTGCCCTAAACCCATGCATATTAAGAAATACAGGCATTAATTCCCTGTCTGGATTCTACTCAGACCATATATCAGGAGAGTAAGGTTCTTTTTCAGGTAATTATTTGGGGGAATTATAACCCTTATTTTCCAAGTAATTACTGGGAGAATTATAACCCTTGTTTTCTTTCTGTTTCTCTTTTCCAGATTGTGTTTAACTGTGCATGCAAAAAGTAGGAGTGGTAGATATTTCTAGAATTAATATGGAACAAAAATTTATGTTTTAAACTTTGTTGTCTTTTTATTTGCTATTTCTCCAAACTATCTTTTTCATTTAAAATTTACCTTTTTTTCCCACCTTGTAAAAACGTATTTATTTTGTGTTGGTTTATTTGGAAATATTAGAGCACTGTTGGCAGGATTTTTGGAGATATCATATAGAGTGTTTCTTGCATGCAGAATGAAATGGTCATTTTCTTTCTGTCTTATACTTTCCCATTTTTTAATATATTTGGTTGTAATTGTATTTCATTGTGGAAGGTGTTTTCCACAAACAGGCTGGACTGGCACACTGCTTGGGCCCCTTCAGGGAGCCCTGTGGTTCTGCAGAGAGTGATAGGAGCTGATGACATATTTCTATCTTTCTGGCTCAAAACTTGAAATATTTGAAATACTAAGTTTGTATCTGATCGTTTTCATAAAGTTTCTGGCAATCGTAGAGGAGGCATTCCCAAAATCATCTCATAGTATATTACCATGCTGGAATAATTCCTGTTCAACCTTTCAGCTGGTGTCAAGTGAAAACTTTCTGGTAGGTGCTGGGCACACATTTGGTCCATCAGGCACCTTAACCTGCCTTTCACTGGTTTGAGCTTAACCTGGTCTCTGGGCTTGTTTCAAAGTGCCTCCATCCCTCCGTTCCTCCCCATGCCTCAAAAGCCAGTGCCTGGTAGAGCCACCTGGGAGAGCCCCAGGCATCTCTTGACGCTGTTATTAGCCATTCAGGAGGAGGATGAGTGGGGAGCACTCCATAGCCTCAGGTCCCCTTTAGATGGGTCTGGGGCCAAGGTTGTTAGAACTGGTG
This sequence comes from Illadopsis cleaveri, assembly GCA_013399915.1. Taxonomy (NCBI): domain Eukaryota; kingdom Metazoa; phylum Chordata; class Aves; order Passeriformes; family Timaliidae; genus Illadopsis; species Illadopsis cleaveri. Next base: position 357,313 of record VXBB01013657.1, on the reverse strand, counting down.
GTGCCTGCAGTGGGAACTACGGGGAAGTGTGGACCCATTCCCACTGGTGATCCGCGAGGTCTGCCTAGTAAAAACTGCACTTTAAAATATCACGACTGAAATCCTGATTCTGCTGAAGTCACTGGGTACTTAGGTATTAATTTTATGTCAGCAAGGTTTTCACCAGTATTTTTATTTTGCAGCCGTAGGGAGGGGGGGAAGCCTGAACCAAGATGAATGTGACTTCACGTTGTGAAATAGATTCTCTGCTAGTTTCATCCTTGCCTTCCTTCCATCTGAATAACTGTAAATGATGTCCTCTGTTAATAAGTGTGTACTTTGTCTAAATTGCATTTATTTTTCTTTTGACATATATACCATTTTACTATTAATCATCCCCTTCTGCTCTTTACTGTACAAATACACTGTTGTGCTGATGGAACATATTTAATCTTTGGTATGTTGTATTTTATTTCTATTGTTGCTTTCCCATTTCTTTATGGAAAATCTTTCTTTATTGACTCTTAAATCATGGGTTAAGCCCTTATTGAAAACATGTTCTGTATGTACTTCTTATGAGTGAAAGAAGTTCTTTTGAGGTTATAGGCTAGGCTTATACAAATACTTCACTATACAATAAAAATTCAGAGGTCTCCTATATGTTATCTAAAGCTAGAAATATACCCATTTACTCAGCAGCACATCATAAAAGAGATGCATACTATGCTCATGTCTGTCAGTTCCTTAAGTCATCACTCTACAGCCTTTTTTAAATTCTCTTTTTATTGAAACCAAGAAACAAAACAAAGACAAAAAAAAGCAAAACCAACATCAATTACATGTCAACATGACATCAAACAGCATAATATATCAGAAAAATAAATGTATGATCTGGTGACTCAATGATTCCTGTCCATATGGCATTTACAGAGAGGTAAAGAAAAGGCAAATACCTACATATCTGTATTAGGAAAAATGTCCAATATAAAATTGGCCATCGTGACAGCATCAGAAAGCTCTCAGCTGAGATTACTTGGAAATAAATAACACACAGAAGAGGAAGAGAGGTTCCAACAGTCTTGCCCTTATATATATTTAGAGTTTTGTGCAATGTGCGTTGTGCAGGTATAAATCTTTGGTTAAAAAGATTACTTTAAGGATGGAGATATTCTGCTTGCTGATGCTAGGTCCAGGTTTACAGATGGATGTGTAGTACAGCTGCATGCAGAGTGATGCAAAAATACAATGAGGAAAAAAAAATCTCTGAAAATAAATGTGACTATCTGGTGAAACTATTAAAATGAATACTGACTCCAAGCCTATTTGTATATTTGCTGAAAGACATATGAAAAAGCCTCTTTGTATAAGTGCTAAACACATGAAAACCACTGAGAATCAGTTAAGCCCCTAAAATAATAATCTGGGAATTCCATTCATTATTATAGCAAAGGGCATCATAACTTTATGGTAAGTAGGGAAGGGTGGGAGAGAGGTGAGACTGTGGGGGTGGGAACTAGAGAAAGAAACCCCAGAAAGATCCAGAATCAAACACAGCCTCTGTTATTTGAATTTGTTGTTCATTTTCAATGGAGTGATAACTGGAACAGCTCAGCCTGAACTGCCTGGCTCAACACTCCCCGTTCTAAGGAACTTGAATGTGTTTCACAGCTTACATCTGGACAACAGGGCACAGGGAAAAAAAGGCACAAGGATGGACCACGTTCTCCTTGCACCGTTAGGGCTTGAATCTAATACAATAATAATAAATGTATGGACAAAGAAAGATGTGTACACGTAGACACATACATTTATGATACATACATTTATGTATCTACACACATGTGTACATGTGTGTATAAATCCAGATTCACAAGGGATTTCTCATCATTTTTCCTGTTAGGCTCAGTTCACAGATCAGTGTTCTGTCTCTTCAGAGTCAAAAGAAGTTACCTTCTCGAATTTATTTTTCTTTTTTTTTCTTACCCAAGCTGACTATTTATTCAGTGCTATCTGAGATCTCTTTTTGTTACTCTTATTACAAGTACAGCTATAGGCCTCAAAGGAGGTGATAAGTGACCCACTGGACCTGGAAATGGTGCTTTTTGTGAGAGCAGGGAATACGTAATGAGCTCCTTATCTTATCTTTTAGATCAGCGATAACTTCAGTGAGACCACTTGGTCAATATTGTACATCTCACTCTACGGCCATGTCTCTCCAAAGTAGTGACAAAATATGTTGTCTGTGTTGGCTTCTATGGATGGCAGAACAGAGCATAGTGCAGTACAGAGCCTGTGGGGAGCAGCAACTCCTGAGGGGAAAATCGCAGCACATGGGAACCTCAAAGGAAATTTAAGAAGGGACAGTGTGAGTGTGTGTGCGTGTGCGTTGAAGTCTGAAGGCAGAGAACTATGAGGGCTATGTGGAACATTTCCTGGAGCTTACCGCTCATAAACATGGCAGGATTGTCAGCCCTGCAGTGTCCATGCCTTCCCTCTGGGCCCCTGCCATGTTCCTGCACCCACCAGGTGCTGCCTCCCAGCCCCAGGGTAGGAGCTCCTCACGGCATCCTCCTGCTCGTGTTTTAGCGCTCTCCCACCCTGCCAGCTCTTCAGCTGAGGCAGGCATATTTCAGTATCACTTTTCACTATCCCTCTACACTGTCCCCCAGATACTTGGATGTCAAAGTTCAAAGGACAAGGGTAACTCCATTTCTCCTGTTCCATTTTGTCCTTGTTACTTCAGGTTGCTAAAGGCAGGATGTGTAAACTAACTTAATTTTTCATTTGTTTTGAGTGAGCTCACGGTAAACCACCAACTGTCATATCCCACAATTTATTAAAATGGCATGTGTAAAATACAACTGCAAATAACAACCAATTCCTTTGTTTCCCTGCTCTATTATGATTTCATTGTAAAATTTATTTTTCAAAATTGGGCTCGTTCCATTCTCCTACACAGAAAATCACCACTGCCACCAAAACGCTTTGGTGTATTATGTATAATATCTTTAAACCTTTACAGGCAGCTGACATCTCCTCATTTGCCTCATCTAGGGACAGATCAGTCCCTCCCTGTAGTCAGTACAAAAGAAATGCAGCCTTTTCTGGAGCAGGTTGGCAGCACT
>VXBB01013657.1:286709-349209 GCA_013399915.1 Illadopsis cleaveri | reverse complement strand
TATTTTGAATCAGTTCAAGAGGAATACATTTTAAAAATACTGAGAGCAAAGGATATAGTCTGCTACTATTCCTAATCTACCTCACTATTTTTTGCATTTCTCTCATGAGTGTTTGGAGGAATATTACGGTGTCATATGATTCCTGCTAATACTGGTAGTCAGTTTTTCACGGAAAACACAGAAATTCCATACTGCAAAAAGACATAAATTTTCCATGCCAAGAAAAGTTGTTAAGGGTATATCTTTAGATGAATAAATAGGATTGAGTTAACTTCAATATAACTGCTCTGATTTATAGCATCTGAGGATCCGACCCATTTTCAGAAGACTGTAAGGATTCTGTGTCTGTGTCATAATTCCTAGATTAAAAGACACGTTTCTTTTCAGTTCTATACATATTTGGGTTAGACAATGGACTGTCTCGTTTATGGTTTGTGACAGTGAGGATAGCTGTACCAACTAGACTTGCCTGCAAATCTGTGTGTATGTCATCTATGTATCATGTTCTGTGTGGTACTGCTTTTGAAATTGTTACCAGAGCCCTCAACAAGTGTCCATGAGAAAATGAAACTGTTCAAATCTGGGTTTAGAAGTAGTAGTCTGCACACATTATGCACTGTATACTTGTCTATTATAAATTATTACCAATAAACATAAGTGTGAAACAGTTACAAAATATATCCCTGAGCAAAAAAAAATTGACACTGTTTGAGAAGACAAGACTTCCTTACAAATGCAGATTGTATGTTTAAGGATCGTATCCTTAATATATAGGAAAAAATAGGTCAGAGATGAAAACCACAATAAGGCGCCGTATATTTCAATGGTAAACATACTGCATCACAAGTTATAAAAGAATATCTCAGCATTTTAGCTAAAATCGTTTGCAGAGGATCTAACTGGATGTGCAGGGTAATGGTAAAAATATTTAAAATCACCGGCGATATTTTAAGTCTGCATTTTAGACCTTTGGTCTTTTTACTTTCTAGTTATTTGGAAACAGCTTCATCTGAGCTTTTGGTTCATGTGCTGGCTTGTGTTTTCTTCTGTATTCTGATAGTTGTTCTTCATTATGTTCTTTAACACATTTAAAATTACTGACACTGAACTTTGAGCACTCAGAAATGTGGAGCAATTCAGAGCCTGGGCATTCTTCACCTTTACCCTTATGATTGATTTTGATATGCATGTTTCCTTCTCCTTGTTAGAGGGCAGATGCTGTATTCTATCACCTTCCATGGAAACAGGATAATTGAGGGTCTACAGTTATTGCAGAATATTTCTTTTTAACAATTTTGTAGTGTGCTACAGAACTGAAACCAAAAGACAGGGAGAGTTTGTAGCTTGCTTTGGAATTGCTGCAGTTTCAGAGTGCTGCATGCAGGGACTGCTGCTGCTTGATCTCTTCAAGCTGAATAGTGAAGTGGTGTAAGCTTCACCTGTGATGATTACTTTTTAATGTTCTCTGATTCTTTTTAGTGCCTAGTCCAGATACCTCAGTGAATTCATTAAAAAGTACAAAACTTTATTTGGGAATCTGGTTAGTATCAAACAATTTATTTTTTTAACTAAACAACAGTTGGAATATTTAAAGTTAAGTATGTCATGCTAAGACTTTGAATAACAATGTCTTATTATTTCAGGCTTTTTTAAAAGGCACTTAAAATTGGTTGATACTTCACCTGTGGAGCTTGTGAAAGGATAGGAGCTTCAGTCTCAATAAATTGAACTTTAAATTGTTTGCACTTAATAGCAGCTGATTACCTTAATTAATAGAGGAGAAAATATTTTGTTTTACTTTATTTGAATTCTTAGAATGTTGTAATTATTTATCTCTTTTCTTCATATTTTTGTAGCGAAGGTAATTAAAACAAAAAGAAAAGGGTCCCAGGCTGTTGCACAGCCCAAGCAGTGGAGAGTTTTGGGAGGAGAGAGAGAGATGTTGCCACACTTGTTCTTGGCCACATTGCCCATCAAATAAGGGTATTTCAGATATTTCCTGGGTAGATTTAGCTGGGCATGTAATCTTTTTCTGAAAAGAATGCTTCTTCAGACTACCCTCTCCTTTCTCCCAGCAGTAGCTGCAGCTCACTGGTGAATGAGGTGATTCCTGCAGTGGTTTGTAAACAAATTTTACGGTTCCCATTGTGCACGCAGGTAATGATCATGTTGTGTAGATCTTAGTTCAAAACAAAGCAATATTGTGCACAATGCTGCCTTCTAAAAGCCTGCTTGTAAGGACCCTGAACAAAAATCAGAACTTCCAAAAGTTGCAGAAAAAAGGGCATTGTGTCTAGTTATGTTTTATCTGATGAAAATACTTGGGCCTTTAAAATAGTTTTGAGTTTTTGCTATCTTCCTTTCTTCCTCTGTTCCCACTGGTGTTGTGTTGTGTGACTCAATGCAGCACACAAGAGCAACCACCCAAGGCCAAAGCCGGGGAGCAGGCTGCAGTTGGAAAATCCAGCTTTTCTGTGTTGCACCTGAGCTCCTGTGGATGCAGCACCTGAGACAAGGCTGGATATGTGGAGCTGCATCTTATCCTCTTCTGCAAGGCTAACAATGTGCTTAAGTAGTCCTTGTGCCTGCTTTAACCAAAGGGTTAGGATTATATCTGGCTCTGGCGCAGCTGTGCAGGGTGGAAAAAAGGCTCCTTGACCATAACTGTCATTCCTTAATAGTCCTTCAGAGAAAAGCTGATGTCAAAGACTGATTCTTGGCTTTGCATAGTCTGCTCTTTTATCTTCTTTTCTAACTTGCCCATAGCTGGGGAAACTTTAAAGAGTATGTGAAGGTGATGTGCATTTGCATCAAGAAATGTACAGGAGCTTTGTGCGTGTGTTAATAGTGAGTGGAATATCAATACAGAAAAGATAATCCATGATATCACCCTACAGTGCAAATTTTTCAAGAAGGGTTTAAGTTTCATTTCATTTCTGTGAACCAGATGAAAATAGTTTTCCATGTATCCTACCTAGGACACTCTTTTGTAGTTTATAGGATGCCCAGAGCTACTGTAGATATAAAACAATTTCTGGTTATTAGGTCTCTGCATCACCAAAATGCAAATTTCACTCCTGAATATGTAGGCCACTTGCTAAATAACCTCAAGAAATATGTGGTGAAAATGCTATTTTTCATGTATTCAGATTACCTCCTTCAAAGGTTTTCCTCAGGTTTTTAATATGCTGAAAGTCCCAGTTCTGAGGCAGACTGCAGTTCAAACTTCATTTTCAGTTCTTAGAATGAAGTCATTTAAATAAACAAATAAAAGTGGCACGTCATGTGTAGCTTGTGCCAAAGTACGCCATGTGCCAGTTAGAATTAATTTTTATGAAACCTCACATATATGAGTCTATAATAGCAACAATACAGATACATATGCTTGTCCCCAGCAGCTCTGCTGACCCTTGCAGTACTTGAAATGTGCACAAGTAAAATCCCAGCACAGTTCTGACCTATGTTTATTTTTAGTGTTTCATGAATCACCTCCTTTATCTGTTTTTTCTATTTTACAAATAAATCTGATTGCTAAATAAACTAGGATATTTGATAGTGAGAATAAAATCTCTCATCTGAATCTCTCATTTTTTTTTTCTTTTTGTGTGTGTGTGAATAGCCAGATGGAAGTGTTTACCCTTTAGAGAATTTTAGATCTGATATTTTTGTTACATTTTGTTTCTTCCTGGTAATTGTGTTGGCACTTTGCTGATCTCAAGTTGTGTATTATTACAATGAAAGGTGACAATTTGATTGTCTTCAGTAGGAGAAGCAAGCAATTTTATATTCACTGAGCTGTCAGGTAACAGTACCTCACAATACTAAGAGCTCCTGGCAATGTGGTTTGGCACCTATATTTAAGTTCTTTGATGCTTGCATAACCTCTACTGAATCAGAAATGTTTTGCCTGCTAGAAATGTTTTTAGGCTTGTAGAGTGAGGTTTTTCATTAAAAAGACAAATCTGTAACTGAGCTGCAGAGCCATTGTTTTGCATTACATGGAGGTACTAATTTGGTGTTTTAGTGCAACAGACTACAGGTGAGCCTGAAACTGATATTTCATTTCTCTGTCTATTCAGCTGTTGGGTTTGCCTTAGAAATGAGAACCAAAAACATGGAAAGGAGGGAGTAGAACATGGGAGGGAGGGTGAGAAGTCTGGCTGCATTGATATTTCTGTTCTGAAATGCAGAGAGATGGCATGTGACCTTTCACACCTGTAGGATTGAAAATTAACTGTTTAACTCATTACATGGAATCTTAGCCAACTCCTGAAAATGTGCCCTAGGAGGGAAATAATATAAGGATACTGTATCTTACCAGTGGAGCATATTTCTCATGGAGCATTGAAAGGATTTAATCAACCTTTCAGGAACTTATGCTTGACAGGTTTAAGATTTTTAGTTATTAGAACAACTTTAACTGGCTTTGTAAAGGACCAAAAAAAAAAAGGTATTTTTGTCTTCTGTGTAAGGTCTCAAACATCCTAAAATAAGTTTTTCTTAGTATTTTTAGGCATCCTTTATCAAAACCACTTATAAAATTATCCAGACAAACAACTAAGTCATTCTGATCCATAAAAATATGTGGATTAATGCTTATTTATAGCAAGCATTGTTTTTTTAATTTTATTGTTAAGGATTGTTTTTATCTATATTGTATATTCTCTTGCTGCCTAGAAAAACAAATACTAATAAGTTGCTGATGGATAAATTCCTGGCAAGCTCACTCTTGTTCCCATAATTATTGGTAAAGATAGCTGGAAGTCAGTACTGCCTTTTTTTTTCTTTTTCCAACAGTAAGAAATTGGATATCCAGAGACACATGGCCCAGTCATAGGACTTTAAAGGCAGCCATCACTGAGAAGCTAATACCAACCAATTAAACAGAGGTGGTTACGTGATGTAACATTATCAGGAGAAACAATTCATGAGTCAAAGCATTCCAGGGCATATGAGCTCCAGTCCAAAGAACAGTCTCAGGCTGTTTAAATAAAGTGACAGCAATATTGTCAGCTAAATATAAACTATAGAAAATATTAACTACAGTGACTGAAGATGAGCACAGCCCACGTGCTAAATGACTATTCTTTCACTGCTCTTTTACTGCCTTCAATGTGGGTTCATTCACCTTGGGCATTTTTAGTGAAATTTTCTGCTAGTGGATGAAGGGAATGGAGTATTTAGCCTGCTAAAAAATAGGTTGTAATTTTGGCATTTATGAATCCAAGCAGACACTTTGGATTTTCACTGAAAAGTCCAGAGGGGTTGTGAGGCTGTTTTGCTGCATCCATTTTGATGTTTTCAACAACTAGGTGAACAGACAAGAGCTCATTCCCTAGCCCTAGTACTTCACTGTGGCTGAATGGCTGGGAAGGTCACCCTAATGGCACAAAATAAGAAAATGACTTTCCAAAAAGTTCCAAGAAGCTGGGATTTTTTTTTTTTCAAATGAGAAGAAGTACCATAAAAGTTGTTCCCAACCCTCTGAGCTTTGAGGAAGTCTGAATCTGAAGTCAAACTTTGTGATTGGGATTCGTATCTATTAGCAGAAGTGTAATTTGCCTGGATTGGAAAAACAAATGCAAGAATAGCTGAGTGTGTATCTTGGAAGCCGTGGGTGTATTGCTTAGCTTGATGCTTATTTCAGCCAGAGATTTGGGTGCTCAGTTAACGTTATAGCTGTCATTTCTTGAATCACATTTGCTTCCACTCCCCCTCCCGCCCTTTTATTTCCAAGGTGGTTCCTGCGATTACCATAAACTCTCTAATCTTGCAATGCTGTTTATGATCTATATGTAACTAATTCATGGAGAATTCCTGCAAAATGAAGCCAAGGAAGAGCTTGAGGGAGTTGAGTTGATTGGCCCGAGGCCCTGCTGTGACTCAGAGCCAGGAACAGAAACTGAGAGATTCTCTCCCATTGCAGCCTTCTCAAGCTATTCGGGCTTTGTGCGCAGGGATTTTTGTTGGGGTGGGGGGCCTCAGGAGAACAAAATCTTTTACTAACTGTTCAATTGTGTTCCTAATTCTCTTTGAAAAGAGAGACAAGATTTCATAATTTTAGGAAATAGCTGTTTATTCTATAATGGCACAAAAATTACAGCATTAGCTTTACAGTGAGTTACGTTACTGGGTTCTGCCTACACAACATTGTTTTACAGGGCAGAACTGCAAAATGTTTTGGCTACTGCCAAAGCATATTCATTTTTCATGAAGTCTATCTGAACTATAATGTACCCCAAAGCTAAGTGATGATTTGTGAGGGAGGGTCCTGTAACCATATTTAATATTTTGAGAGGAGTGTGCACATTTTAAAATGTGGGAAGGGATGAGATGCTGTGGCTGATTTTTTTTTCCTTATGAACAACAGGTTGGCATAAAAGTTTACAAGGAAATGCTTAAAAGGTTATAAGTACTTCTAAAAATGGTTTCTTCTAATTTATTTAGTTCTGGAGTCACCAAAGCACTTAGACATGTGCTTAACTTTTTGAAACCAAGTAGTCCAATTTGAAATTAGTGGACTGCTTGCATACTTACAGTTAATCATGCACTTAAGTACTTTAATCTGGCACTTTGGGGAAAAGGAATGGAGACTGTTCATAAAAGCTCTGTAAGCGAATATATTTCTAATCTAATCTGATTCCAATCTACTGTTAGAGCTGTAGACCTGGGTTATGTCTCTGCTGCAGTCACTAAAGCAGGATGAATTAGTGCATCTGAGCACCATGCTACTGTAGTTGGAGAGCTATCAGAAGCAAGCTTGTTTAAAATTAGTTTGGATATCTGAGCATTACAAAGCAGTCATTTATGTGGCTGCAGTGTAGACATGCCTTTAGGTTTATGAATGCTTTGTGAGGGTGGAGCAGAGCAGAAGCGAGAGTCCCCGGCCAACTATAAGTCTGCTTTGTCATATATCTCCTTGTTGTTGCTCAATTTATGTGTTTTTGGAACAGTGTCTGGGCCATTGCGTTGTTGTTCTCTGTTGTTGTACTTCATAGCTTGATTCTGAAATGTCTGGCAGCTGAAACTCCAGGTATTGCCTTAATTTCTACAGTAACACTTAATCATTTGAGCAGTCAACAGGGATAGAAGATTTTTCAGGATTTGGAAGCCTTTTATGTCAGGATTATCAGCTAATTATTTTGAAAAAGAGGATAGGAATTTTTTAAGAATTTGAGACAGTAGAAAAACCTTAGACAAAAAAAGTATTAATATTTGCATTTAGGACGGTATAAAACATACTGGATGTAGGAAAAAGGGAAAACCAATGTTTTGTAAATCTCACTGGCAGTCTTTAGAGCAGAGAGAATTTCTTCTCTGGTTTAAAATAAAAAATCAGGTCATATCTATAGCAAATGAAGCTGTTTGGGACTGTGTTTAGCTTTTTGTAGGTAAAAAACCCCTTAGCATTTCAATTTTAGCTTTACTACCTCAATATTGAGGCTGCCTAAAGTTGGGGTCAAATCCCTCAGCTTTACTGATCTTTTGATAGATGATCGAATTTTGCTTATGTCTCAAGTTCAAAATAAGGTAGAATTTATTCTAGTATTAGAAAATATGGATCAAGATTTTTTAAATTCTTGAACTTGAGTAGGTGATAGGACTTCACTTAATTAGGGCCTTTTTCAACCTTTTCTCATACCCATTAGATGTATTTTCCACCTTTAGTGATTGCTGTGTTCAGCTAATCTGTCAATTTAACCAAAGCAACAATTTCACAATGTAGTTTTCTTTCTGATTGTGTGCTGTGTAATCAATATACTGATATAATGTGAGTGTAATTTCCTCTCTTATTTTATCTCCACTGCACAGTATTATAAATAAACAGCTAAAAAAGAAAAAAGAAAGAAAAGCACCAAACAAATCTGTTGCATCTTCTTTTAAGATTGTACCACTGTAGACACTTGTTCTAGTAAAGTAGAATTGGACCCACTTGATTGCATTTAAATTTTTCATGCTTCAGCAGTTTGTCTGGGAGCACAGTAAAGAAAACCCCCCGAGCGAGGATAGTTTAGAATAATAGAACTTGATTTTGTGTATTATAGCGGCACCATTTGCGCTGCTGTAGTTAGGGTTGTGTCAGCACTTCCATTATAAACCCCTGTTTGCAGGGGTTATAACTAGGGAGATATTTTTTATCAGAAACTTTTTTTTAAAAAAAATAATTCCAGTGAGTTTAATTGATAATAGCAGAAAAAAAAAATTATAATGGAAATGAGTAAATTTCTGATACCTTTTACAAGCCTTATTTATTATGAATATTGACTTTTTTTCCCCTCCCTCTCAGCAGGGATTTTAACAAATGCATTTTGAATATTTTAAACATAAAATTGGGAAGTTGTTATGGCTTAAAATTTGACTGCTATTCATGCTCATATTTTAACATTGAAATATTTTAACACAACATGCTGCTCCATGGCTTAATTTTATCATAAACATAAACTACTCAACTGGGCCAGAGTCTTCTCCACTGGAATTGAATGAGACCTTGGAGTTATTGACTGAACTCTGCCTTTTGACCTGATGGAATCATGTGTTCAGAATTCTCCCAAACTGCTGGATAACACCCATCTGCAGAGTTTAAATATGCTCTGCTTTCCTGATTGCAAACCCAGGCATAACTGGACACCCTCAGAATCTGTGTACAAATTAAGTATATTCATTGAGTTAATGGTTGTGCTGGGAAAAGAATGTGGCGGTCTTAATCTAACAGGCCCTTACACATCTGTCCCTTTAAACCCAATGCTTTAAATCTAACAACCAAAAAGTTACCATTAAATTTAGTTATTTTAACAAGGCTTTCAGGAATATAGGAGTGAAACACACCCCTGAAAATTATGCCATGACAAGAGCAAGTGCCTGGGAGGCCTGCCTGAGCCTGTCTTCCCTTCCAGGCTCCAAGACTAGAGGTGACTGACTGAAGTGCAGCATGGAAGGGGACTGTCCATAATGCAGCAGTAGGGAAAAGTGGCAGGTGGAGCTAGGAAGCATTTGAACCATATCCTTGGTCTGTTCTCTTACTCCAGTACAGAAAAAAGTTGCTGGGCACGGCTTGAGATTATTAGTCAGTGGGACTTTTTATAATTTTATTTTTAGTGTTAACAAAGTGCTTTTTCTCTATGTAATCAACTTAACAGCACTTGGATGGAGATTTTTTTATTGAATTGTGTTTAAAACATCAAGAATTAGAGGAAAGTATATTAGTGTACATGTCAAGGAAAAAATGCTTCCCCTATAGTGCATTGCCAGTAGATAGCTTTGCTGAATGGTCACTTGAGGAAACACCAAAAGCCTGTTTATGAAATAGAGGTGAAGCCTTTCTAGACTAATTATATTCAGCATGTAATTTCTAAACTTCAGTCTGAATTTTGATTTTCAATTAACATTCCCAATTTGAAGATAATTTTCTATTTAATGTAATTGCAGGAAATAATTTATTGGCTGATTAAGACTGAGGGCCCAGCCTTCCTTAAGAAAACAGTCCCTAACAAACCAGCCTTTAAAGCCAACTCGTAGCTTTGGACAGATTCAGCCTATTTTTGCAGCTGCAGAGTTGTGTTTAATTAGGATTGTGCAGTATTATTCATTGGTGCAGTTTGTAGTTGAAATTATTCTTAAGAGACATTTTCATTTCTAGTTTTGTGTCATGATTAATTTATGGTGAAGAAACAGCCATAGCTCTTGCTTTATACAGAAGCTCGTTCAGTCTGAAACAGGAATGAGATCTGTTGAGAAGGTAAAAGAAAGGAAAAAACCTTTATTGTGACTTTCAGTTTTCATGTCGGGTTTTCAAATTACGCAAAGCATGACTTATATTTTCATGTGAGTGATTACATTAACGTGACTACTTTAATGAGAAAAGGCAAAGCAACCCTTTTATTTTATCTTGGATCATAGCAATTATGAGCCAGAACCTTTTGAAGTACACACGATAATGCCGGTTGCTGAACTCTTGGCATGTTCTCTGTAGCATCAACACAAATTCTTTAGCATAAGAAGAATGTAATGCACGGTTTGAATTCCTCAGTTCTGCTTATTGGCAACACTCGTCTTAGACTCCCACTTACACTTAGGCTTCCCTAAAGAAAACACAAACCTTTTTTTTCCCCCCACCAGTATTGAGTTTAAGAGGCAGGATTATCTCTATTTACAGAATAGTTATTCTAAATAGGTATCAGTGTTTTAATATGTTTCAGAGCACTTCAAAGCTTGTAATACTTTCATATTGAACTGTACATAATTAGATTAGTTGATCCTATATTAATTTTTTTTTCACTGTAGGATACTAAATCTGAACTCCCTCATTAATTGTGAGAAATTTAGCATTAGCTGTTAAATCCTATGTGAAACACAGGCTGCTACATAAAAACTACTGTTTAAATTGGAATTAACTTAATTATTTTTCTTTGCACTTGATATTTCCTTCACTGTAATATTCATGAAAGCATGTGACAGATTTGTAAATTTAACTGTTAGTCTCAGATTTCCAGACCCTTTAATCAGTATTTATTTGTCTGTAGAAACAGTACTAGCAAGTTAATGATTTGCTAATTTGAAAAATGCTCATGTGGTTTCCTATGTTAACTGATTTGTGCATTTTTAAAGAAATGGTATGAAATCAATTATTGTTAAAAAGCAATTAAGGTGAAGATCTTATTCCTTAGTTTCTCAGCAATTTCAGCGTCAAGGATATTCTAAAGTTACTAAGACCTCTGAAAATAACTAATATATTTTAGCTGTCCCTTTTCAGGTTTATTAATGATTGTTTTAACAGTTGCAGTTAATCTTACTAGAAATTTTAAATGACAGTGTTTTCAGATTCTGAGTTGAAGTCAGTAATATTTTCATCTAAGTGCAGAAACTGTGGCGAAAGCTGTGTTTGCATATGAGATGGTAGTAAGAGGCCATTATTAGGAAAAGGCATTTAACATAAATCAATGCATTTATTCATTGCACTTTTAAGTAATTTAAAGTATTTTGTTGAGCTATATCCTGTACTTCGTGCCTAATATGAAAGGAAACATAATTATTTTAGGTTTTTAGTTTGAACTGTAAAATGGGACTAAGGTATTATCCAGTAATTTAATAAACCTTTTCGGTTTAGAACACTTTTCACATGAACTCCTCAAAACACTTTCTGAAAGGAAAATTGGGCAAAATTTTAAACAGTCTAAAAGCAGTAAGACTTACTTAGCAGAATTTGAATGGGTTTAAAATTTATTCTCATATACGTAGAAAACATCTTCTGCTTGCAAGGAATGAGGTCAGGTAAGCATGATAAACTCTCTTCTTTAAACGTGTGCTTGCAAGCTTCAGGTTGCTCATGGGAGTAAGAGTTTAAAGAATTGAACTCATATAAAATCAACATGAAAATACCAATAAAATCACTATTTTCTTACGGCTGGAGAAAATGATATTGTTTGACAAGTCTAAATGGATAGAATGATGTCATATAACTTAACCCTGACCTTGTCTTGGCATCAAGGAATACTTTTCCTCACTGATCTGGATCCAGATCCCCAAGCCTGTGCTTTTTACAGTACTTCTGTTTACTGCACAAGAATAATTTGTGACTGTTCTAGGCAAGTGTGATTCTCTTAGAGGACTGTTTTGAGCTTGATTTTTTTTTTGTCACTGAGCACCAATGTTCTCTTTTTTGTCTCCTTTTTTTTTTTTTTTTGCTTCGTAGAAGAATGTCTTCCAAGCAGGCTACCTCTCCATTTGCATGTGCAGCTGATGGAGAGGAAACAATGACCCAGGACTTATCACCACGCGACAAGGAGGAAGGCAACAGTGATCAGCATGCGGCCTCTCATCTGCCTCTGCACAACGTCATGCACAACAAACCTCACCCTGAGGAGCTACCCACCCTGGTCACCACCATCCAACAGGATCCCGAGTGGGATGGAGTCATCTCAGCCCAACACAGGATGGTGAGTTCTGCCATCCTTATGGGGGCTTTCCAAATTTAGAGAGATTTCCAAATTGGAAGAGGTCGTTCCCTCCCATTTAAGGGAAAGACATGTTCGGGTGTAAAGCTTTTTAAATGCTAAAGCCTCGGCAGTAGATCAACATCCTATCGTGTAATTGTAAATTACAATTGTATAATCTACTTAAGTATACAGGTCTATTTGAATGAGGTCATTTGATGAGTTCACCTTCTGAAAGGAAATGCATCTATTTATCATGTTTTCATTCATACCTTGATTTATGTCATAACCTTTCTAGCTCATATATTCAAGCATTAATTTCTGACAGGAGGATGTAGCTCACAACTGTTTGTCATCTGCAAAGTGTTGTGCTGAAGGAGAAAACTTTAATGCATTTTTTTACTTGTCTCTCAGAAACAGGGCCTACCAAATCTAGAATATTATATCTTTACACAGCAACAAAGAAAGTGGCATTTTAGGTGACACAAACATCCTGCTGTGCCTATTGAACTCCACAACCTTTTGTGGAGGGGAAAGGTGTTTATGAATAGCTAGATCACCACTTAGTGTACAGGTGACGTTGGGAATGATCAGAATTATTGTCCCTATTCCCTTCAGTAGCCTAGATATAGTTATTTAGTGGTTGTAGCTCTGTCTCTGAATCCCCAAGACTCTGCAATAAATGGGCAGGTGGAATGAAGGCTGAATGGGCAGAACATCTTAGTCAATTTATTTTCCTTGTTCTTCAGAAACAGAATTAAAGTATGTGGAGCAGCCATGGATTTTGTAAATTTAGATCAACATAATTCCAGACTATCTGGAAAGTGACTTTCAAAAACTTTAAATCCAGATAGTTAGCTTAAAAAGAATAATATGCATTTCCATAAAATTTCTTCTCTATTTCTATTAAATATCTATGAGCAGATTTCTTTTCAGCAAATCTTTTTACAAATCAGCAGATTTCAATAAAGTTAAGCACAACTGCAGATTTTTTTTTTAGCACCACTAACAATAATGGACTCATATTTATTTTTACTAGACATAATAATTCTAAGGCATTAATCAAAAGAGATACCAAAGTTCTTTGTTCTATGTCTGGAATTAGTTAAATAATAGCACTACATTAAGATTTTTTTGTTAATATAGTGTTGTTTTTCTTTTTCCTACAATCCAATTCATTCAAAAGATCAAACCAAACCAAAAAAATGCTATCTAATCTGTAATACACAATTTAACCCAGTGCAGAACTTTCTGTTAGGCTTAAAATATTCCTAGGTATTTGGGTGACTGTCATGAAGAAGGCAAAATTTCCACTGCAAAATCACTTTAAAGAAAAATGATTATAGCTCAGCAATTTGGAAAAGTAGATTGTAAGTTGTATATGTGGCTTATATTCAGAGTTTTGGACAGAGTCACTCTTTGGTCCAAGTTATGCAATAAGCACATTAGAATAATTTTAACATCTGTGTTATCAGGAGGACAAGCCGCAGGCAGACTAGAAAGGACTGATCCAGTTTGTTGATGGAAAAAGTTAATCTGTGAATTCATCAGCTACTTCTCCATTCATTCAGAGAGGCAGGTGCACTCTTGGAATTTTCATATTAGGACACCAATATCATGGACAAAATTACTCCAGGTCCTAGAGAGAAAGGAACTCCTAGATTCCAGCAGTCCCTCCATGCATTTTTTTTTCGGTTCAGCCTGTTCCTTGGACCTGGAGTGAGCTGAAATGGTTGGCCCTTGTGCAGCGTGATCAGTTGTGCTCACATTGCTCCGAAGGGGTTTGCAGTCCCAGTGGCAGAGAGCAATCTCTGTTTCCTTTCCTAATGCTGCACTGTCATGTCAACACTCTCTGTACCTCGGGACAGGCACGAATCAGTGCACAGCCTATCATGTTTCAGAACAGGTGCATAAACTTTGCTTGAGGGACTTAGCACTCTGGTTTTCCTATCTCCTTTTTCCAGTAAATATTCCATTATATATGTAGATGAATGTCCTGAAAACCATTAGCAGTTTCCACAAGTCCCTAGGCTTAAATCTGGTGGTGGGTATATGTCAACCTTATTTCAGAACCTCTCAGCCAAACCAAATGGATTTTCTTTTTCTTTCCAGCTCTAAGCTGAGTATAATTTACAAGGCTTGGCTACCAATGAAGACTGAAATTCTAAGACATGTTTTTTGGTTGCAATTAAAACAGCTCTAAAATGTACAGAGCAAGGTCCAAGTGTATTTTCAGTTAGGTGACTTAGATGTCTGTGAGATCATAACAGTGAAGTGGGGAAAATTTTTTTCTCCTTGAGGGACTATCGTTTAAGTACCTTGTTCGATTTTTAATGATTTTTATTTTCTCACTTAAATATGTTCTTTATGAGCAAACATTTAAGCCTCAATTCATTGCAGAAAGTTTCTCTGAAGTATTTCAGTCAAGCAGGCATTTATATTGTTAAGAAAGAATTTAGAGGGGCCTGTAACTATCCTGATGAAAACATGTTCATACTCCTTAGAGGGAGGATAGATGCCTCTTTCCAGAAAGACGGATTCCAGAAGGTGGGTTGGGCAATTCTGAGATAGGTGCTGTGCTAGTGGCCACTTTTTTACTTAATAAACCCAAATTCCCAGAAGGTGACCACTTTCTGACCTTTCCCAGACGGATCCTTTAGAAGCAGATTTGAAGCAGCACCTGTTCATAGCATTTACTTTGAAAGTAAAGACACTAGTGCTGTCATTAAAATGCATCAATAATGTGCGTTGTCTGGTTAAAAGATAGTAAATTCAAAGAATGCTGTGTCAACATATGGGGAGGAAAAATTTCTCTTTTATCTGCTATCTAATTAAGGGCACAATCCTGCATCCTTTCTGTCCTTACAACTGCTAAGGAGTTCACTGGAATTTGAAAGAGCACACAGTCTGCATCATAATTTGCTACAAGGGCTGTACAGATCTCAAGTTTAGAAAAGGTACCTTAGGGGGGCAATTTTAGTGAAAAAAAATTTGAGTTTTTAGCCAACATTTATGGTATGCAGCACTTTCTGTAACGTAAGATACCTTTAAACAACATTGTTCATTATCAGAAAAAAAAAACCACACTGGCTAGAAATGTTTTCAAACTTTCACTCCCTTTTGATATCAGGCATTGCTTTCCACTGAGTCCTTTGTGTATTCTGAATGTCTGGAAGCCAAAATATTTTGTTTTAACTCCCACTCTATAGTATTTCCCAGCTGTGTACTTATATGGTGTAATAAAAGGATTTAACAAATGGGAAATAGCAGCTGCATTTGGAAATTCCCTTTGTGCTCCCTTTTCATTTGACAGATTCAGCAATGTGTAACAACTGTAACGTCAGACCTGTAATGACTTATGCTGCCAGTATCATTTCACCAGTCAATTTGATGTTACAGTGGGGGGGAAGATAAAGCTACCCAAAGATTTCTGTAAATTCATCTTACTGAGCTGAAAAGATTATAGTTACGTTTCTAATTGTAACTTAGTATAAAAATAGCTGGATGTATGGGTATTTATTGCTGATTGTAGCCCTAATAGAAAATAAAATCTATTTCAGGCTAAAGCTGTATCTATTTGTTGTGGTAAACTCTAGGGAAGAGGGCAAAGTGGCACTAAGATAATGATGAAAGTACTGTGCCTTGTCCAATGAGACAGTGAGAAGCAGGCAAGAAAATAATAAAATTTTTAGATTGCATCCCAAATCTGTCTCTGTTAAGGCAACAGAAAGGGCAAGCAGGAAAGGCCAAAAATACTTAATTTTGCTAAATTTAATAGTAATTTAATGTATCCCAGTAATATATTTATTGGCCAGTATGTAAAGAAATGGAAAATATCAATATGTACTTGTTAACTGGGGGGCCAGGAATGGCCCTCATCTTCATACAGAGTCTCACACAGCCCATGAGGTAAATTACAGAGATTTTTTTTTTATTTTTGGTCTGAAGTATCAGGAGAAAGCAGGTCCAACAAGAAAATGCAAATATAGATGGAGAAATGGCTTTACCTTCTTTGAAGAATGGGGTGGTGTATTCCCATACTATTAAGGCTGGACTTGGGACTTATGAACAATAAATTTTAGCAGCTTTAATCTAAAGAAATGTAGACCTTTTCTCCAAAATGCACAATCTGTTCCCAGCAGTAAATAACCCACAGGGAGGTAAGTTCTCTTCCCACCCCCAATCCTGGTGTGACAAACAGGGGATGTGAGGAACCCACAGGCACTGTGGTGATCACTTGTAGGTGGTCCTGTGTCACTGTGATGGTCACTGGACCCTTTTCTGTCCCCCCTGCTGCTCCCCCCCTGCCCACCACCCCAGCAGTGTGTGTTAGTGAGACAGTGTGTGCATACACTGAATGAGGGCAGGCACATCTTTTTTGCTCTGCTGTTATTTGGATGTGAGGGACTCTCACAGGGAACCCCTGCAGCAAATCCAGTCTGAACGATGGGTGTTATTTCCCTGTGACCGAGGGAAACCAAACACAGGTACATACACAGATAAAATTATTTGTCTCCAAATATAGGCTGTGTTTCCCTGCACATTGTGTAACATCATTCAGAGACTCCTTGGATTTAGAAACTAATTGTATCTCATTGGATTTTATCTCAAATGGCAGCATTGACATATTTCATAATTACGTCAAGGCTCTATCTTTTGTTGACTTCTTGCCAAAGGAGTGAAAGGCTTCCTACCTTTCCACTGTGACTGTGTATACATCTCAGCAGTACTGAGAACAGATTTATATATGCAGCAGAGAAACTGAAGATCTCTTCCTACCACATGTATTTGTTCCTTTAAAAATAATTTTAAATCACCATGTATAAAATTTTACTTTATATAGCTTTAGCAAAGCTACTTTCATCAGGAGGACAGAAATAGGTGGTATCCTAAAGGTCTTAATATTTTGGTGCTTCTGTCTCTGCATAAAACAGGCACAATCTTGTTGCTCCCCCCAACCTCTTGCTCCACGTTATTAACTTCTCATGCTGAAGGTTCTTCCCTTTAAGGAAAATAAACTCAGGTGTTTAGGGAAGATCATTGAAAAACATTTACACATGCTAAACACTGTGAATTTGTTGTTATATAAATTCATGGCTTCAAATTCTCGAAAGTTATAGATACAATTACATGTTTTGAAATTTTATTTTTGGTTCCTTTATGGGCTGAATATGAACATATAAAATGCATCAAACATAAATGCCCTAAACTCTGGCAATTCTGTTTCTGCTAAATTGCTCATGCAGCTGTTATTTACATGTACAAATCTGAGTTTTGTGATCATCGAAAGCAATTCTACTCTGCTTGTGATATTATCTCTGCATGCCAGGTAGTGCATTAGAATTTTTGTCTAACTAAAGAGATAAATACCTACATATATAATTGCATGAGTATGAAGTTTTGGCTGAAATTAAAGGGTGTGAAAAAGCTGAGGATATGATATTTTATATTTCCATAAAATAAACATCTATGAAAAATATATTGCAGAAAAGATAGAATTAATTCTTTTTCAAGCATGTTGTTTTGATCCAGAAGGCATTCAGGTATATGCTTAACTTTATTAGGACTCCCAGCAACTATAATGTTAAGCACATGGCTAAAGGTTTGAAATATCAAGGACTTAGTTTTACCAGCTTTAGCATAAAAAGATTTTAACATTTTATATTAAAAACAATAAAACAATTCTTTGGAAGTGTGCAGGAGAATGTCTTTAATGGAGGTGGTGAAATACAAAGTTGAACTTTATTTGAAGAAGAATCAAATAATTGTTCTAGTTGGCATGCTTGTTATATTTGCTTTATTTTCATTTTGACATTGTATAATTTTTCTTTTCCAAATGCACGGTCTCTTTTAAACCACTCCCTATATTCTAGGGTGAACTGTGTTTAAACAGAATTAATCATCACCTGAGTTTTTTGCAAAAGACTTGTGGTTTATGTTCATGTAAATCTGTAGTAATTTTATTCCTTTCTCCTATTTTAACATTTCCTATTTTTATGAAGCAATTTCTGAAAACTTTTAAATTCACTTCTGTATATTGACATGAATTTTTTCAAAAGTAGAAGCATTAACACGTTCTAAATTGTTAATTTTTTTTTTCCTTGGGCAAGAAGGAATCAGGTATGCATGCTGATTAACACACTCCAGTCATTAACATGTGATTATGTGGGCTGCATATTGAGCACCTGCCAAAAGATAAAATCCAGCACTTTACTACATCTGTGCAAGGACTTTTTGCATTTCTTTTGTACTTTGACAGCTCAAGAAAAAACAGACTTTGGTATCTTTGTTCAGCATAATAAAACTGTGTACATAAAATATCTTCATGGAGGAAGGAAAAATACTACATAAATTTATTTTAATCTTTAATGCCATGAAAAAACCCAGGGACTGAGACTAACACAGCACCAAGTGTAATATGAGTCTCCTAATGTACTGTATCACTGACATTCATATACAGTTTACAACATTCCTGCATGTTTATACGGATTATCTGTTCTGGGATTCAGCCAATGTTATTGTAATTCACAGCAATTTTATGTGATACCTTTATGTCTCATAAATTTCTTGTTTTTACTTCAATCTTCCAAATGTTTCATCAGTGTTTACCTTAAAGAAATACAAGTACTCCATGCAGCAGGCTGGTTTCCTGCATGCATTCCTCTGCAAATGCTAAAAGGAGGACATAAAACATGTAATGCATGTCATGTAAATATACAGAGAAGGATTTTCATGTGCATTTGATATTGCTAAAAACATAAAGAAAAATTTTATTTTTATATTTACAATAGACTTATTTATAAGCTGGACAATTAAGATGACCTAATAGGGGGAAGTTGGATATACACAAAGTGGTCTGGAGTATCCAAGCCACACAATCCTTGTTTTATTTGGCAGCTTTTGACAAGCATGCATCACAAAATATGTGTCTTTATTTACCCAAGAGGTAAACAGTGCTGATCAGCTGGGACTGATCACAATGCTTCTTCAGTTTCAGTTTAGATGAAAATGTAAGTCTAAATAATCATTTTGTAAATGGCTGTCCATTACTTTTTCCTCAATAAGAGCATTTCACCAAAGTGCAGGGCATGAAGTCTCAATATTGTTGTGATTTATTACCAAACGTAAACACTGGGAGTTAGGACATATGGTATTTGGATAATTAAGGAAATCCTTAGCATCTAACTCTCACAAAAGCACATGATTTTATGCGTTTGTGGGTGAGTTGATTGCCATATAGAAGTGGTTTGTCATTGTATTAAAAATTTTTGAGGTGATTTTCTGTTGTGGAATGGAGCAAAGTGCCTGTCAACATGTTTCAAATCGCTGCTCATTTGTAAAGAGAAGGGTTTGAATCACAAAGCTGAAAAATGGTAACCTTCTGAAACCTAGGTACCCAAAGCTGGTTTACCTGGTTTGCTCCAACACCTGAGTAGGAAGGGATTGCTGCAATTAAGTAGTCATATTTTACATAAGACAAAAGTCCCTGCCCATACCTTCCAAACAGCTGGTTTTGCAGTGCCTCTTCATAAAACTGTACTTGGATTATATATCTGCCTGATTTTTATGACATCTCATTTTTAAACCTTTGATCCAAAGTTATTTTTAATTTTTTTTTTTAAGTTCTTGATTTAGCATATTATTTCTTGGCTTAGAGTTTACTGTTGCGTTGTTTCTTCTTGAGGTTTTTAGATGTATATAAAAGATGGAATACAAGCCCTTTACAGATTGTATTCAGCCTATACTTTGGCAGTGAAATCAGTATAAGTTTTATCAGAGTAAATGCTGAGTTAAAGACTTGAAGCTTTATTCCATTACTTGCCATTTGCCCTCCCACTAGCATAATTTGCTGAGACTTAACAAATGATGTTCTCTCAATAGCTCATAGCAGTCATTCTCAAGCCTTGGATTTAAATAAATCTTTCTTAATAAAACTTTTGTGTTTTTTTCTTAATCAGATGAGAATTGGAAATGATCACTTAGATTTTTAATTTATTTTAATTCTATTTAATTAAATTCCTCAAAATGGGAAACCATATTTAATGTAGTGATTGGAAATGATTTTGTAAACATTTGCTTTCATTATATGTTAACTCCAGACTAGTTCCAAGTGCCAGCATGCCTCTAGTACTTGGAATCAAAACCACTCTGGATATCCAACTTTCCTGGGGTGTTTACATGTGTCCCATTCAATGCAGAGACAGATAAATATCCCTTTATAACAGAAAAGCCTCATCCACATGGAAATAAGCAATTCAGCTAACACATTTTATGTTAGTAATATTTGCTTTCTACTTCTTGGCCATTCATCCTGTGATTTCAGTTGAACTCTTACAGAAAACGGTTTTCTCTCTGGCTATTAAGTGGGATTGCAGTCGTCAACTTTCAATCAAAGTTGATCACAGTTATTATTAAATTGCTAACTAACACTGTGACCCTGATTTTGTACAGCTCTCAGTTTCATTTCCAAGGTTTCCTCTTTTCTCACCTTCAGAGAGCTCCAGAGGATCCATCCTCCCCACGTGAAACATAAATACTGCCATTAAAATCTGCAGCCCTGTGCGCTTCCCCCTGTTTAAGACAGCCTGAGAATCCAGCTCACCAGGCTGTTGGTCTGTCCTTAACCCTTAGAAGGATCCCAAACAGAGATCTGTCCCATGCCAGACCTCCACTCGTGATTGTGGTGTCCCCAAGCTGAGATGTTGCATCTCAACCCCTAAATACAGCCCCCCATATTTTGCACTTTGGCTATTTGGAGGAAGGAGCTAGAATATTGAATTTTTTTTTTTTGCCTGTAATCTTTCACCAATAGAACGGTAATTTTGTGTCTGTTTGCTCTATTTTGGAAGTGAAAAGGCTTCATTAAAGGTGACCAAGTTGGCTCATGATTCAGCTTGCAGGTATTGCTATAAATACTAGTTTCCCAATATGAAAAGTACTGTATCAGCTATCAATACCTTTCTTTTCATCACTTTCAGCAGCACTCCCTCATTTATCCTGTTAAAACCAGTGGGAGCACTAATGGAAAAATGAACTACTTAAACTGTTAGAATCTAAATACACAAGAAAATATTTTTTTTACACTAACAAGAAAATTATTATTATTCGTTCAATCGCCTTTCAGTAGAAACGTCTAAGAAACCATAAGGATTTTCCTTTCTTTGTACAGAAAACATGAGCTATCTCTTTGAAGAACATAACATAATAGGTAACGTGTGAAATTTAGTGAATGTATTTGCTAAAAAAATAATTTTCTCAGAGTAAGAGGCCTACTGAACTATCTTTACATATTATCTTAGTGTAACAATTTAAAAGGAATTATTGTGGTGTGTTTAGAAAATACCATGTGTGTAGTCATAGAGTCCCCGTCTTTATTTTTACCAAGTTCTTTGTAATTACTCAGAATTGTTCCTGCCATTACCAAAGCTGCACTTGACCCATTCACAGCAACTCTAAAATAAATGGCCAACAGGTCGCTTGTTTGCACCAGGCAGCCTGGAAAGCTGGTAAAACTAAGGAAACTGTTGTTGGACCACATATATTCCAAGAAAATTTGAGGTTGGGTAAACTATATTCTTCCTCTAACATGAAAAAGGCCAAGGATAGACCCAGGAAATCTTTTCCCATGTTGTGTTGGAACTCTTCATGTTGTTTTTCAACTGACACAGGAGAAAGGTGAAGGTTTTAGTAAAAGTAAAGTATGATTTCATGCAGGGGCTATCTATCCCTGAATGAGTAATCCACAGTATTTTAGTGTCCTTGCCTTGCTACTTTTGGGTTTTCTGTCTTTTGTTCATTTATTTATTTCTCTCCATTTTGTGCACTTTGGAACTTAATCCTTAAGTTTTAGTGTCTATATATAAGTGTTTAAGCTGTTATAATAATAGAATTTTGTCAAAACACTAACCACAGTGGGTTGAATGATCGATAATGAAATTTGGTCTGTGCTAATGCGCTGGCAAGAAAATGTAGACAGGAAAAATGCCATTTATTTACCTTGATATGAAACCCCAACCATTCAAAAATAGACTCAATTTTGTCCCTGCTGAATAGTAAGCAGCTGAAACAGTGGTTCAAGACTGAGTTTCTCTTTTCAGGTGTTGAACAGTAAGATTTTCTGGCTTAGTCACCTCTGCAACTAAATACCTTTGCAACTTCAAGCATTTTTATCTGACACAGGCAAAGAGAAAAAATTAAGATACAAAATCATTGTACGTATTGTTTAAGCATTCAGATTTGTTCTTTTTTTGTTTAATAAGCTGTCTTCAAATTTTATGGTTTGCCAACTGTTAGAGACCAGTCTGGAAAGGCCTCCATTGTGGCGGACAAATATCCCTGTGCAATCTCCTGTGCGTTCTGGTACAGGCATAAACAGTTCTACAATTATCCAGAATTATTGTGGAACTGGGAGGATGGTTTTATAAATCCAGAAAAAACAGAGTGGGATTGTGAAGAAGCATGTCCTGTGTTAAATCTTTTATCCATAGACTAAATGTTTGCAATTTATCTGATTATATTTTCCATATTTCCCCCTCCTTACCTGGAAATCACTGAAATCGGTGAGAATAGCACACCCTGAAAAATGTACCTTTCAAAGGGAAATGTCATGTGTTGAAGACATTATCTCAAGTTTAGACTTCAAGTACCATTTTTACAGAAATACATGAATTTTAAACCCGAGAATTCAGGAATGTGTCCCTTATCTTGTGTATTATGGAACTACTGGATGAGTTTGGGCATCAGATTGTGTCCACATACATTAAGTGGATATTCATATCAGCCATATTTTAATATCAATTTTCTTATTTTTATCAGTAATGCCGGGAAAATTTGAGTAGCATAGAGAATTTTCATCAGTGCTGATGGATTTCTCATTTGGATTTTACAAACTGAGAACAATTGAGTTGTTCTTGGCCAAGCACTTGTCTTTACTTCCTCTTCTATGGTCTTAGAAAATACATGAAAAAAACCCTTAATAGCACCCCTTCTTTTCTTTCTTCACATCAAACAAAGTGGGAATTCCTCATTCTGTAAAAGGTGGCTTCAAAAAGCATATTAAGGATACATGTCTTTATTGGATCGTTCCATATTCATATTCAAAAGGACCAGGTTCTCCTTTCCTAACCACAAATTCATGGGCTTGTTCTAAGTTAGGAAGCATGGTGGTCCTTTTTCATCTGAGCTCCAGATTTTCTAGGGAAAGTGCTTTATGCATTAGAGCAAGAGGACCAACAAACAATTTGCAGAGGATGTATCCCTCTTATTTTGGACAACATACATGATCCACTAGACTTTTCAGAGGATACTTGATGTATTAGGAGGGTCTCTGTGTGCTGCTCATGAATGTCAATGCAAAATAATTTTTGATAGTCAGGTCTGCATCTGATGCATGTGATAGTGGGTGAGGTCCTGGGACAAGCCTGACATGCCATGACAAGTGATCTGCAAAAGGTTATAAGGTCTATCATGAAAATTAAAATCCTTCATAAATTTGCTGCAACATTTACTTCATTTTCAACAAGTGGAAAGCTGCAGTAGAAGCTTCCCTTCAAATATAGTTGAGTCAACCTTCTAGAAAAAAAACCTAACAGGAATACTTCCCTCGTCCTCTTGTGTTTTGATCTGTCTAGTTAGCCATTAATGTGAGGTCAATAAAACCTATTCCACCTGCTGTAGGCCTAAAGAGAACCAGAAATATTACAAATGCATTTTCTGTTTTATTTTTATTCTACATTTTTAAAAATAGTTTATTAATTGGCCAAAGCCCTCATACTTGCAAAGGTGGTCATTCTGCCTCCCTTCCATAGATCTGCATCATTTGTGTGGAGTTTAAGCTTGTCTCATCTCCATTGAGATAGACATTGTGGACATTGCAGTCTTTTGGGCAAGAAAAAGAAGGGTGAATGTGCTGCCTGATGGAGGCAGGACTAGGGGAGTCCTTCAGCACAGCAAAGGAACGTTGTGCTGGATCATGTATGCATCCAGACGAAGAACAGAAGATGTTATCAGGAAGAAGAACATTCCGTTATTCCTACTTACTCCACAGATTTGCCTTATCTGCTTGTTTCCGGCCTAAACAATAGATTTAGTGTTCCTTGCTGAGAGCATGAAAACCCCTGCATTGAGCCTGATGGATGTGCTTCATGTACTGTAAGAGGATGTTGCTCTCTTGAGAAAAAACGCCTTCAAAATTACTGAGTAGCTCTTGTACTGTCCTCAAAGGCAAAAGTACCGAAGTATGTAGTATTAATTCTTCACTGAGGAAAGGCAGAAATTCAGGCTTTACATCTGAAAAATATTAAAGATGCTCTTTTCATCCCCATTGTAAGACCAAGTTTTAGGAAAAATGCAAAGTAGCTTTTGTTAGAAAGAGTTAAATATATGAAAGCTTTCCATTTTAAAGGCAGCTAAAGAAGTTCATCTCTGTACCTGGTCTAAGATATTGCTCTCTGTGATATTTGATTCTTCAGTGAATACAAACTGATGGAGTGAAAAATTTGTTAATGTTTATTTGCTGAAAATACAAAGATAAAAATTTTTATTCCATGTAATCTCTCTTTCTGTTTGTGCCTGCAAAACCTCTGTCTCTCCTACTGTGTTGATGAGGGACTGCTACCAGTGGGATGAGATATAGTGTCTTCTAATTTCCTGTCTCAGTGAATAAATACATTTGCAACCTCCCCAGCAAATGCTGCCTCCTTCTCCCGTGACAGTAGCAGTGCTGTGCTGATCAGACTGCTGTGCTTGAGGATGATGTGTCACCACCTCCTCCTGCACAGTCCCCAGCCCCAAGTTACCCGACTTGCTCATTGTTGATCTTGCTCCTCCTTTATTGATACTATTACTCTTCAACTTAAAAAAAAAAAGTATGTTTCATGGAATCTAATATACACACAAACATTTCTAGGCATACCATAAAGAAACAAACAAACAAAAATCAGTAGTTTTTTTCCCAAAATGCTTAACACTCCTAGCCTGGCATTATTAAAAATTAAAATAGAAGAGTAATTTTGGAAAATGAAGTGTGTGACAAATTCCTTTGGTTGAGTTTTTGAGGACAAATCCAAGAACTACTTCTCTTTTTAGCTGAAATTGTGAAAGCAGAGATGCAGTGAATGTTGCAAGTATGACTGGGAGAATGACAAGTCTGAGCCAGAGAAGTTCGGGAAGGGCTTCACTGTTGGATGATATCCCAAAATTGAGGAGAACTGTCATTGCTCATTGCTTTTTGATTTTTTTTTAAAATTTTTGCTCAAAAGCTTTATCTTTTGACAAAGGAGGCGAACCCTTTTTACTTCTATGTTTTTTGACTGTGTTACACCTGATGGTGACCATATATGTGGTCTTGGTATCTGGGTATTGGCACATATGACTTGTTTTACTATAACTTCATTTCCTTGCTCATTCTTGCCTATGTTGTCCTGAAAATAAGACCTCCTTTTGTTTATTCGAAGCATTGTAACCTTCATTCTTTAAGGAAAATTTAAATTTAGTTTAAAGGGCGATGAATGTGCATGGATACATACATACCATTAACCTTATTTAACTGTGAAGTAGATTCCTTCCTCCTTGGTCATGGTTGGCCTAACACTTTCTCTAGATTCAAAGTTATGCTGGTTTCCATTAGCTGAGGATTTATCCAGGAATAATTTGTCCTTGCCTGTATTTTCTTCCTTAATGTTACATATATTGTCCTTACTTAAGGAACTGAAGAAAACTGTAAAAGCTTAACACATTCATTGTTAAAAAATGTTCTTTATTGCTTGTTCCTGACGAGGGAAATCCTTGATGAAGATTATCTCAAGCATGAAGTATGAATGTTAGAAAAATGGACAGAACTGGGTTTTAGGACAAAAATGCCCATGTAAGGCACTGAAACTAAGAAATTCAAATCATAAAGCTCAATTTATAAACTGAAGAAGATATGTAGGCTTGTTAGCATTACAAACTAATAAATAACGCATTCAGCTTTTGCCTGCCTGAGATCCTTCCGCCATGAGAGAAGAGCCCGTGCTTTGACATTGTTTTGTTTCTTTGCAGGAGTCAGAGAGTAATAAGTTATGTTCCCTATATTCCTTCCGAAATACCTCTACCTCACCAAACAAGCCCGACGAAGGAGGCCGTGACCGCAGCGAGCTAATGACCAGTGTTAACTTTGGGACACCGGAGCGCCGCAAGGGAAGCCTAGCAGATGTGGTGGACACACTGAAGCAAAAGAAACTAGAAGAAATGACCAGGACTGAGCAAGAAGGTATGCTCTGGATAAGATTGATGCAGTTTCCCCACCCCCAATCCCATAATACTTATGGCATAAAGGATGTGTTGGGTACCGAGGACCATAAAACTGCATAATTGGCAAAGGCTAGGATAAAGTTATTCACAGGTTTCCATGGCAATGGTAGTTCGAGATCCATTAGGGATTTTAGACAAATGTGCCAGTTTTTAAAAACTTTTAAAATTGTCTTGGTTGTGAGTCAAAGCAAGAATGTTGGATTTGGTGAAAACTCAACTCTATCTTGAGAGGTTGTGATGAATTTTTAGCTGGCTGTGGACTTGTGAGGGATATTCTTCAGTTGTATTTGTTCACTTTCTTTTAAAAGACAAATGTTTATTTTAAACAATAAGAATGAATAAAACATGAGGTGGTTTGTTTTGCCTTAGAAATTCTCATCTTTCATCACTTTAATAACACAGCATCTGTAACTAGGAAAATGGGAAACAGTTTTAAGTGCAAAAGTACATAGTTCTGACCTATATAGCTAGAGTTACAGAGGAAGAAATCTAATTTTTTTTTAACAGTCTCCTCAGATATTGTTACAAGTATTAAAACAGAGATAAAAATGAGGACAAATCTTTGAGTGCTAAGGCAGTTTATGTAGCCAGTCTTCATTCAGTCTATACACTTTCATTGATTTTGTGAAGATTTTGGCCATGCTAGGAAACAAAGAGAATTGGGGAGTGAGTTTATCAATGTATGTGTGCACACAGTCAGGGCCCACCATGAGGATTTCTTCCTTTGGTAAGTAGAATGAACTCTCACTTGGTTCTGCAACAATACCTTTTAGTCTGTGAGCACATACACGAGTTTGAATCAGGGAAGTTGTGAGAGCAGGAGGCTCTGAAATAGAAAAACAGGTGTGGAGGCATCTGTGTGGATTCTCTTGGATATCTTACCAGTTCTGTTCTGTGGCATTAAAAATAACCCAGGAAGAATATTTATTATGTAGCAGAGCCAAAAGGCAGTAGAACTTTGTGATTCTTTTTTCCTTTGAGAGATGAATGAGTTCAGAGTTATTTTGACTCCTCAAATTCATGATATGGCCACAGTGCGCTTGAAACATTGCACTTTAAGTACCCTTGGCCTCATGTAGCAATGCAGATTTCAATTAAAATTGAAGCTGATACAATAATATATTTAAATATGGGATAAAATCATGTAGTGATAGAAGTAGGCTTCCAAATTTCTTGGCATAATTGTTAAATGCCAGTGTGTTCTATAGGTGTCCTTTCTGAAGCTGGTGAAACATCTCTAAAGAGAGAATGTCCCAGATTCTTTACTACCATCTGTCTGTTTTCAGCTGTAAAGATCACTCTTTTAAAAATTGCTTTCTTAGATTTGGTGGTTAGGCTAGGAAAACTATTTTAAATATTACTTTGCAAAGTTGTTTTCTGCAGTCAGTAGCAGTCGTTCGACACCCCATGCTAATCAAAGGTCTTGGCTCGTACTTTGCTGAGGGAGTGCTCAAGTCGCTGTTGATTATGTTGACACCACAGCTAAGGCTTTTCCAGGAGTGTACTCAATGGTGTGCTAATAAAAATGTGCATCAAAAGGTTTAAACATAGTACCTACCTATCTGTAGGGATTCAAGCATTTCATAGCTTATTTTTGTATGGGTTCTCAAGAGTTTTCTGCACTTCCACTGTATTTGTATACACGGGTTGTTTTAAGTGTGCAGAACAGAGAGAGATCTCTCTCTGAATCAGAACCTTCCATGCTGTGTGTTCTCATCAGCAGTGAAATAAAGGTCATTTTTGATCTATAAAATAATCTTGCCTTTTATGGACCACACTATAATGGAAAGCTATTCTAAAGTCTGCCTGTAAGTTCAAAGGTATTTGACTGTATCTTCGTGTCTAGGTTCGGTTTAGATTAGATATTAGGAGACAATTCTTTGCTGTGTGAGTGGTGAGGTTCTGGCACAGGTTGCCCAGAGAAGTTGTGGACACCCCTCCCTGGAACTGTTTAAGGTCAGGTTGGAGGGAACTCTGAGCAACCTGGTCTGATGCAAAGTGTCTCTGCCTACAGCAGGGCGGTTGGAATTGGATGATCCTCAAGGTTTCTTTCAACCCAGGCTATTCTGTGATGATTTTATGGCTCTGCATTAAGTTCTTTTCCATTCATCCACTATGTTCTGCAGGAGAAAAAAGTTATTTATGTTTAACAGAAAATAATTAATGAACATCTGACTGGTACCATGTAAACTAATGCAGAAAAATAATTAATAGAAAGATTGTAAATTCTTCAGGCTATTACACTTAGGAAGTTCAATGTTTCTAAACTTCTGTGTAGGCTAGTAATATCAAAATTCTTAGAACAGATTTGAATACCCAATTCAGTATTCAGAGGTTTCTCTGAGTTAAAAAAAAGTACTCTCCATACTAGTTTGATTAAAATAAAATGTTTAAAAATAATTATTATTTTTAAGATTGAACTTTTTTTTAGCTCTGTGCAGTCAGGGAAATGAGGTCTGAGATTATGAAATTGATTTGCCATCTTACAGTGTCTTTTGAACAACCTAATTAATAGCCTGATCACACACTTACCATACATGATGCTCTTTAACATCTATCCTTTAAAATATGTTTCTATGCAATTCTTTTCTTAAAATGGTATGCAGCCAATGCAGTTGAGGCGCTCTTTGTGTACTGAGTCCTGCCCTGTCACAAAATTGAAAAATACCTGCTGATTTTTTTAAAAGAACAGAGAGAATAATATAATTGGTTTAATGAATGAAGTGGAAAAAAGACGTGTTTCTACTGTATACTGTAGTGTGGGGCTTTAAGTGTTGCATATCTCTTTTACAAGAGTGTAATAGTTCATGCTAGCCTCATTTATAGGGATGACCTCCTTGACCACTGATGTTGCTGTGGGATTTGGGCTAACACACAGTCATATGTCAAGTTAATTGTGAAGTTAAATGTGGAGTAAAGGACTCAAGAATTCCAGTTATCAGATCAACCCCCCACGCCAGCACAGCGAAGTCTCTTAATATTGTTACATTATAACTTTCTAAATATCCATCCATATCCATTTCTGTCCGTCTGTATAATCTGAAATTGAGAAATACAGGTTGTTGGGGTCAAATACTTAAATACTTTGTGCTGCACACTCAGATATTAGATGTCATACTTGTACATACTCCTTGTGGTCTCTGTTGTAGCTCATAACATTAGAAAAGAAATATATCCTGAAAGACTTTATCATGTCTAAATAGATATATTTAATCAGAGTCCTTTGGCTCCTGAAAATAAGTTGTCTAATGAGAATTTCATCTGAGCAGCTGTGACTAGGAGGTCAACAGGCATTGCCTAAGAGAATATGGCCCAGCTGGTTAAATCTGGTTGTTGTTGTGATTTAAATGGTCAAGTGCTGCTTGTAATCCAGGACCGTCTGTTTGTAAAGGGAAGAGTGAGTGCTTCAGCATAATGTACAGCTGTTTTAATCTCTCTTTAATAATAGTGCTTCAGCCAGTGTCATGTCTTGTGTATGGTGTGGGAACACGGGTGTCTCACACAGGAATATACCTTAGGTATGTTTTTAGCTTTATTTGTAGTCTGAACACAGATTATCAACAAACAACATACTTTTTGACTTCATGGTCCAGTATTTGCATTTTTTGTACAGTAAGGCACTCCTGTGTCTTACTTTGTAATGATTTGGAAATGAGAAAACTGATGAGAAAATAGTAATGGAAAAGAAAAGAATGCTACA
Organism: Illadopsis cleaveri; assembly: GCA_013399915.1. NCBI lineage: Eukaryota > Metazoa > Chordata > Aves > Passeriformes > Timaliidae > Illadopsis > Illadopsis cleaveri. The sequence goes on along the minus strand of VXBB01013657.1, from coordinate 319,287 downwards.
AATATTTAGAGTTAATTTGAGTATGTAAAGACTTTGCTGACATGTGTTCTCATAAGACAGAGGAGGTCAGAAATGAACAGGTGTCTAATTTAATCAACAACATTAGACTCTAGGGCCTCTTGGATAACTTCAGGATATTCATTTTAGTTATTCTTTGAACCAAAGGATTGCTTTACTGACGTTTTTCTTTGGAAGTATCCTACAGTACAATTGAGAATTAAAGCTCTTCATAGCTTAAAATGAAGAGTTTATGTTAGACAGTATGGTCTAACTCCTTCTCTCCTCTTCTATCCCCTTTAAGTAAGAGACTTTTCTTTTTGAGTATTGCTTATGTTACTTTTGTGAGACAGATTTACAGCCTGGATTCTATGCCGAGAATTGGCTTCCAGACAACTATCCTACTGTACTTCATCATAAGCCTCGAGGAGCAATAATTAGTAGTACACATCTTGTCTGTAGCGAGGAGAGCAGATTTCCCCCTTTCAGATCTGGAATGCTAGGTTGGCAGGTCAGCTGGCACTTCTGAGCTGGAAACTGGGCATGTCATTTCTGCTAAGTGCTAAGCCCTCATTACTCAGGGCCTGGATTCCTAATTCACTTTTGACCTTGATTCTGAGCAATGTATACAGTATCATTTTTCAACCAAGCTTGGTCCACAATTCTAGCACAAGCTTTTTATGAAGTGCTTCCCATTCTTTTTTCCTCCTTGAAGACCATAGTTGAGCATTCAGAGATCAAAGATTTCTATCTATGCATGGTGGAATAACGAACATCTACATAAAGAGAAGTATATTCATAAACTTCCATCTATTCTCTGTCATGTGCACCTGTTTGTACTCTCTCTCTATGGGGGGATATATGGGTGGATATCTAAATTAAAAATTAAGGGTTCACATGTATTATTAAATCTATATAGAGTAGGGAAAATCTTATTACATTACTCAGTAGTGGTGGTTTTTCTGATTTTGTGTTTTGTTATTTTTTTTCTCCAGCTTCATACTTCAGTTAATAATAACTGAACACTTCCTGTTATATTGACTTAAAATAGACTGACACTTCCCCTATAAAGCTTTCTGTCATTCCAATAATTATATTGAAATATAATGTAAATATATTGAAGTATTGCACACACAAATCCACGAATTCCCCGCTTATTTCACCGGGAAGTAAAGAAACTTAAACTTTCACATCCTGTGTTTTATAGGCATAGGCAAACAATTTTGGTTTCAATTGTTTATTTTTTAGGCTTTGTTTGTTTTTTTAAATTATGGTTGTTTTGGGTTATTTTTTAAGAATCTGTGTGTATTATATTGTTTTAAATGAATGCAGAGTTTCCATTTTGCATTCTTTGTTTTAAGCCAGCCACAACTGAGAACAGAGAGAATTCAGACATGAATACTTGTTTTTTAGTATAGTTTTAAGCACAACCTTTGAGGACCTTGCATGTCAGTTTTCTTTGGTGTGTCAGTCCTAGAAGTGAACTGCTGATCATTTGTGGTCAGTGAATATTTTAAAATGTTTTTCAGAATTCTTGTAGAGATTTGATTCAAATTCTCTGTCCTGTGCTGTGCTGGATACCCACACTTTCCACTGATGAGAGCATGATCCTTGGCTGTCCTAACACACTTGGTGTTTATAGACCCCTGTTCTTTCTTCTTTTTTATTTTTTTTATGGATACAGATATTTTGTTCAAGACTTCAAAAATGTTACTGAGTTTTGGTATTAGGATTATCCAAAGCGATCAATAAAAATGACTTATTATTAGTGTTCTATTCTTTGTGATACCCATGGAACTTGCAAATGGTCACTGCCATTTCTCTTTGGATATGAAAAACTCACCTTCTTCAAATCCTTTCATCACCTTTGAAAAAGCCTGCCATATCTGCTTGATACTATCCTCATCATGTTTCCTTTTTCTTCTTAAAAATCACTTTTGCTAAGAAAATTCAGAATCAGTTATGCATATAGTTAAATTAATACTTATCTTTTATTTGCTTTTTGTTGGAAGGTGTAGATAAAGGCATCTAAGAAAGAGAATTTTTCTTCTAAGCTCCAGACATGCTTCCAAAATAAAAATGCAAAAGCTCAAATGTCCAGAAAATAAATGGATGACTCAGATCAAATTAAAGGAGAGATATGAAGCACATTTTCCCAAATTGCTGTTTTCTTCCATTATTTACCTCCTTACCATAAAATTAAATGCAACTTATTATTTCTCTCTCTCTCTCTCTCTCTCTCTCTCTCTCTCTCTCTCTCTCTCTCTCTCTTTTAAATTCCAATTATCTTGGTAAAATCAGTTTGGTCACTCTTTTTCATTGCAATATATGCTGCTGTTTTAGAAAAGCATATTCTTCTATTTCTAGACATTTTATAGATCATAACATTTCTAATGATTCATTTGTTGAAATCCACAGTGAATTTCTATGTCTTAATGTGTTAACTTAAAGTAATTTTGGACCTTTTTTTGAACATTACCGCAAAGGGAGTGTTTTCTAGGGTTATTTTCCTGGTAACTAAAAGAAGATGTAGCCTATTTTCCTTCTCTCTGTTGGATTTGTTTTTTTCTATCAGAATTTCATTCCATTAATGTACTTTCATTTAATGAAATTTTGAATGCAGCATACATTTAAAGAATTTTAAAATTTTTTCTGCAAAGAGAGATTCAGTCTGTGTAACCATATTGTATCTGGCCATTAATATTTTGTCTAGTATTTTTATTTATCATTCTGACTGAGAATTTAGGCATTTTTGATTATTCACTTTCTTATATCCTTTAAATTTTTCTTATATCCTTTCCATTTTTCAGAATAGTATTTTGTGATTAAATGCTACCTCATGATTTCTATTTAAGAAACTGGCACATATTGTCATCTTTGCACCTCATCTTCGTATTTGTCTGGCTGCCTACACTACAGTCTTACCCAGTGTTGTAGCATTTGAGAATCTAATCATTACTCACAGGTTCTGTGTGAATATAGGAATTTTTCAGCACTTTTCAGCGTATCTCATGTTACATTTGGAAACTTCCATTCAGTTTTCTTGGTTCTGGAATTCAGTCATGGCACCCAAACGGAGAACAGCTCAGACTTTTACATGGACATCGTGGAGAATGAGATCTACATGAGTAGGTTGAGAGATTAGTTAGAGCATCTGCTTTGCTAAGAGGTTTTCAGGTCCTCTCTTAGTTCTTATTCAGGATCATCAGCGAGAAACTGGTGAGCCTGATGGTAGCCATTTCAGAACCTGACAAGAAAAAAATACACTTTGGTTGCTCTCAGACATTTACCTTGGTGTAGGATCCATGGAATTTAATGGAGCTTCTACTTTCTTGAAGGTTCACTTTCCCAATGCAGGTTGTTCTCTTTTTGAGGCTTTGCACCCAGGCACCTCTACAAAATTGTTGCTTTTGCTTTTAAACAGAGCTGATCCTGATAGGGGGAAGAGTCTGAAATTCAGGACTCAGTTATGAGGATTGGAACATCCATTCTACCCATGAAAATTCCTTTTTTTTTTTTTGAGCATGTATTTGCTTTCACCGCTTTGAGATTCTTATACCACATTGAAGAAACATCTTTATTCAACCTAGAATATGTGAGATGAGTAAAATCCTTTTCATTGGAACAATTGTGCCTTGACCCTGTTCTCATTATCCCTGAATAGGACAGATGATACTGAAAAAGGCTGAAATCTTCTCTTTGCCATCATCTTCTGACCATTCTAGTCAATTCATCCCCAGAGATGTGTTTTCCAATGTTTTACCTCCAGGGATCATCTCATTTTTCTTTAATCCCATTGTAACCCCTCAACTCTGATATTCTCCAGTGTTAGATACAATTTATTTTTTATTGTGTGATAAATTGTCCCAGTTCTTCCAGCTCATATAATTTTCTGCACTATGTTTCTCTACACTTCTGTTGCCATTTTAGACATGATCAAACACCTACTATCTTTACACTATTTGTATGTTATTAATATGGTGACAGCATTATATCTTAAAAGCCAGATTTTTCCTAGGGGCAGTAAAAAATGAAAGATCAGTATGAATAGGCATTACTGACAGTGAGCTCTGTGGTAGAGAGTATAAGTGAGTAAATAGCTGTAAAAACATGGAGAGTTGCTTCAGTTGCATGATCTTGGCAGCAGGAAAATAAGTTCAAACTTCATTGGTTTCTGATGTTCTGTGACACAAACAACGGTATGATCATATCATGCTTTAAAATGGCAATTGAAATACATTTTGTAGTTATCAGGTTAATATCAGGGACTAGAGGGACTAGATGTGATACTTCCCTTCCTAAAATTGCTAATGTAAATAAATATAAGGATACAAGGGAAAAATTGGGCTTGAACATGGCTGATCTTGTATGCCACTGTATTTTCCAAGTTCTGGAGGGTGAATGGCCTCAGGTTTCTTTGGTGATGGACTTTAGTTTTAGTTAGTCTTACTTGCTTTGCCATTCCTGCTGTTTTGCAACAGGGTCTAAAAGTGCTTTAAGTGCTTGTGACTGGTGTAATGAATGAAAATATCTTCCCAGCACTGCGAGTATTGCATTAGACTGAACAGTCACCTTACTTGTAAAAGCACTATTAGAGAGGGGCAGCTGTAAGTAAGGATAACGATTTGTGTCCAGTGCTTATTTACTGAAAATTGTAAATGTATTATTTATTGAGAGCTCTCCAGACAGTGCTTGTCAGAATAAAAATGTCAACTCTAAGCAAAATGTTATAATACATAATAAAAATGCTAGGTACACACTTTGGAGATACAGCTAATTAGATCTGCTTTTCTTAAAGAAATGACAGTAAAAATGCTCAGCAGCATATACATTTTAAATGCTGATATATTCCTTATTTTTCTATACAGTGTTTGGTTTAGATACTTTATAATTATTTAAAAATAATTTTGACAACTTTATTTGGTTGCCACAGGAGAGACAGAGGCACTTGCTGCCTGGCTGCATGAGGCAGCTGCATGCTCAGGCTTTCTTGTTCATCCAGTGGAGAGAGTAGCTACTCTCCCCTCTGTATTTCAGTCTGAAACTCCAAGATGCCACTTCGTCTGTGAAGGAAACCTGCCTCCAGTGGAAGCAACAAACAATTTTTAAGATTAGTCTTCAGCCATGCTAATTAACCCCAAACAAATATTCTTAACAGGGAACCTAAATCCATTCAATGTTGCTTTTGTGTATTAATAAATATGAGTAGAAATTGGAGAGGAAAAAATAAGTAGCTAATTTTTTCTATTTAAGATATTACTTCGTTTAAGTTGGGTTTTTTGGTGTTTTTTTTTTTTTTTTCTTTTTACAATTTTATTTTCCTTAAAATTTGCAATGAGGAGAATTGGAGCTTAAAAAATTTGGAAAGAAAACACTTTTTACAGTGTTTTACAGTGTAAGGGAGGAAATTGGCTTCTGAATTTATCCTTTTTTACAAAGAACTGCTCAGTTCAGCATCACAAAATTTAGCATGTCATAATGAAAAACAACTTTCTTGTTTTGAGTGTATCAGCCAACCCGAGAAAGAGCCTCACTGATTATTTTAGGGGCAGTTTGTCTGTGCTCCCCCGCACTCAGTTTACTCTTGATTCCACAGAATCAAGGAATCATGGGGTGGTTGAGGTGGGAAGGCACTGCTTCTCTGCACAGGGCAGGATCGCCTACAACAGGTTGTTCAGAGCCATGCCCTATCAATTTCTGAGTATCTCCAAGGCTGTAAACTCCACAGCTTGTTCAGTGTTTGGTCATCCTTACGATAAGCAACGATTTTCTTTTGGTTTGAGGGAATTTCCTGTTTTCCCTTTTGTTCTCTTTGCCTCTGTGCTTGTAACTGGGCACCACTGGTGAAGAGAAGAGCCTGGATGTATCATGAGCCATGAGATATTTATATATCATCCCTTGGAAGATGCTCTTTTTCAGCCTAAACCCTCACGGTGCTCCCAGCCCCTCTACATGTGAGAGGTGCTCCAGTCACCTGGTTGCCCTGTGGCTCATTCCTGGACTCTCTCCAGTCCCATGTCTTTCTTCTACTGGGGAGCCCAGAACTAGACACAGCACCCTAAGTGTGGTCCAAAACATGATTTATATTAAGGCCACTGGTTCTGCACCGTAAGACTGAGCTGGTACCTTTAAAGCCAAGAGGAACTTTATTATGATAAAATCTGATACTTGCTGAACTTCTGCTGGAACCCCGGCTGAGCCCTGTTCATTGGTATAATTTGAGTTTTGGCCCTGCACCTGTGCTCTCACTTCCCTGTGCGTAGCTGATGAGCACAAAGCGAAAACCAAGAATAAAAACAAAATTCAGTGTTCTGAAATATGTATTTCTGTGCTTCACAAGTGTGTTTTGGACTGTGAGGAATCCTTCTAATTCCTATTTGCAGCCAGGCTTCTTCCTTATTTGCTCATTGGCACGTTGATCTCCAAAATGAAGCAGTTGTTAATGTGTCAAAATCCACCCTCTTCTGTCCTGCTTTAGTAACATAAAGAAGTGGTGGTGTTTTTTTAAAGTTCAGGTTGTGATATTGCTGAAAAAAAAGTGCAATAGTCCTTGTTAAATATAGTCTTGAGGGCAAGTACTGTGTAAACATCTGCAGAGAGCTCCTGTTAGCATTGCTCTGTCCCGACTAGCAGCTCACTCTGTTGCAGTCTTGGGTCTGTCTTTAGCATGGGCTGCCAATCAGTAAAACTGTGCCAAAACGTCTTGTTCTACAGCCTAGCATTTTGGAATGTATCTAATAGCTGTTTTCTTTTATTAATCATAATATATTTTTAGTTTTACTTATATAGGTGCCCAGAGTTCCTGGGCACAGTGCCCTGTGCATGAATGGCTGTTTATTTTCATCTTCCTTTTTGTTAACTGCTTTACTTAATGCTTTACATAACCATTTGCCATATTTTGACATGAAGCTATAATGCACTGCTGCCTGCTCACATTTCTTAAAGAACTTGATGTGACATCACCCTCTATGGTAAATCATGATCTTCACTGAACCTAAAAAACCCCATCTTGAATACACTTCTGTCTTTTATTTGTTTGAAAATGTTGTAGCACGCAGGCTCTTTCACCCTTCTGGAAGAAGCCTGAACACTACAGCTTAGAGAGCCTGCAGTGACACCAGAAACATTAAGGGCTCTATGCTGAATTTCTTAGTCTAACACCACCTTAAGAATGAATTCTGTTTGCATTTGTAGCTGCGCTGTGTGTGTTACAGGATATGCATGAGGACAGGATTCGGCTCTTTCTACTCTATCTTAAAATTTACCTGCATATTCAATATTTAAAACAGCTCTGCTTCTCAGTGTAGGTCTTAGCAGTCCTTATCGTATCTTAAATATGTAACAAGCAGATTACTTTTAAATATTTACAGTGAAACAAAAACTAACACATGGGGTAGAGGTTTGTTAAAATGTCAGAAGAACTTGCCGTTGTGAAAAATAAATATTGAACCAAGTTTATTCCTGAGGTGACTCTATCAATTTCAATAGAATTATTGCAGGAGTAGTTCTGGAAAAAAATAAGTCAAGATTTTGTATCATAATTTAAATATTCCTTTGCAGAACTTCGAATAGCCCAGAAATAATTTTATAGGTCTGGCATGCACGTGCATCACTATGTAAAATAAGCTTCTTTTGCCTCAGCCTCTCTTCCCTCTCTGGACTGTTTGTGTTTTTAGCTGTTTAAATGGTGTTGTTGCAGCTTTGTTAATAGGTTTTGTTACATCTGCAGTTATACTTGTAATTAAAAATTTAGTTGGAGCATTGGTTCCACTGGGTTTCAGCGTATCTGGTGTTTCTGTGATATAATAACTAGACAAAGAATCGTGTCTGTTGCCCTTTTGTGTCTGTGTATCAGGTAACAGACAGTGGCCAGACGTATGACCTCAAAAATCAAACCAATTTGTTAATGAACTAACAAGGCAATGTAATAAGCATCTCTATTCAGTCATTTTCCCCAGCTTTCGGTTGTTCCTTAGAGCAAGGGTAGCCAGTGCTGTATCAACAAATTATTTGATGACAATAATTTGGCTGATGAGAATACAAGGAAAAAAGCCACAATCTAATTAGAAAACACTGTATATTAGGTGGCAAAATGTGGCTAATGTTTTATATCTAATTGTAAAAGTGAAATTTGCAACTTTTGCTAGTTAGTGATTTTTACACCCCCCCTTCCTCCTTTCCTCATAGAAAATCATTTAAAAAAAAGGCCAAAAAGAGACTACAGGATTTGAAACACAGTGGCCCTGAAGTGATGGGAAAATGGCCAAGGTGTCACAGCTAATTTCTGACCCTGCTTTATGAGTTCTGCTGTTCCTTATTCCCCTTGTCAGTCTGTGAATCCCTGAGGCTGTACACACTGGCCTAACATCACTCAACTCCAGTTTTATATCCTCTTTTAATAATGTTGAGTCTATTCTGTCCAACTTTGATTCAGACAACCTGCTTGTCTTGAAAAAGTGATATATTTAATCAGTGGCTCTGTCTCCAGCATAGCTCCCACTGCGTGAGACTAGAGCCAAAGAGTAGTGCAGTGGCCTGTCACTTCTGTTTGAATAGGTAATGTGGAGCCGCTCAGCCGAAGAGACAGGAGCTGGAACTGCTTGTTAGGACACATGATCAAAAGCCACTCTCTGCTTTCTGCCAATCAAGCCTCATGTCGCCTTGTGGGGCAGACATTAAATAGATTTTTCTGCCGTACACTGTGGGCACTTTGCCAGTCTGACATGTGAACTGTTACAAAAGATACCAGAGTTTCCACTTCTTGGTGACTGCTTTTAAATATTACCAAGCCCTTGCTGTCCAAAGTAGAATATTTTAAATAATGGATTATGATAAATTTCCACTACAATTAGGCAGTCTCTTTCCTGTTCCCAACTCTTCAAAGATATTTTGAAAAGCAAAGTTCTAACTTGGTTTCTGAAAACAAGCAAACAAAAAACTGTTGAACAGCCCTATGGCACATAGATTTGAACATGATTATTGTCTGAGCATTATGGTGAGTTGTTGCTTTCACTTGTGAGATTTTGAATATTGTTTCTATTTTTGGTCTTTTTTACATTATTTAATTAGATTTTCCTAGTTGAGATCATAGTACTATTTTATTACTCTGTTTATGGGAAGGGATAATAAAATTGGCTTTTTTTTTTTTTTAAATGAGGTTGAATTTATTTATTGTGTTTATTGGCTGCCGGTGCAAATATAAATGTCTTAAAATGTCTCTGTAGTTGGTTTTAGTTATACTTTCCCTTGGTTTTTTCCTCTTTGTCTATTACCCTCCATAACCACCTCAGCTCTTGTGCCCATGGCAACAACGCTCAGTGGTTGAGGCTAACAAAGATGACATTTAAGCTTTGCCTAAGTAATGAATATTCTTTTGTAACTTCCAGGGCCACTGAATTTATGTCATTTTTTAGAGGTCCCCAGTACCTAGAGAACTGCTTCTATTTATGTACTTGTGGTCATGATACCCAGATATTTACTCCCTTGTGCTTGCCCTTCCTGATATATCTTTTTCTTTCCTTTTTCTTTTTTAATTTTATTTATTTATTTTTTTTAATCTTTCAAGTAAAACTTTTTTTTAACTAAAACATACCATGGCAATCTAGCGGAATTCATTTAAACAGTGAGCTACACATAAACAGCTGCTCTTTCAATAAGCCATTCTTTATAATACCCTTATTACCTTCTAGTGTCTCAAATTCTGATTAGTCAACAGTGCTGATTACTGTATGGCATTCCACTGCCCATCTTCCTTCTGCTCAGCTGCTCATGTCTTAGCTGTTCTGTGATTACAACACAACTTGTGCATTGTTTCTCAGAGTTGTTCTTCATATTGTATATCTTTTAAAAAAACCTCTAACCCCTGTTGAGGAGATGGGAAAAAAACCCAACAACCCTAATTTGAGTCACCATAAGTTCCCTGAAACTCTGTAAATCGTTTTTGTACCACTGTGATCCTCACACTCTGCAACTTTGTAGTGGGATGAATACGTACTTTGGATTTACGAGGGTAATCAATAAATAATGTCCAGTAAAAAGAACTTTGGAAAAATGATAGTTACTTATTGCAGTATTTGTAATAGAGCAGGAGAAACCAAGGACTGTGGGGTTTTTTAAAAAAATCCACCGAACCCCAAACACGGTGCTTTCTCCTGGTTATGCTTTCACAAAAACCCAGTGGGTTCAGAAGTTAAGAACAGAGCTTTGTCATGAGAGAGCAGTTTGGAAAACATCCCCCCAGTAACACATGCTGGGTTTCAGAAAGGTGTGTGGTGGCAGAAGGAACGCACAAAGCAAAAATGGGAAGGGAAGGAACTCTATCCCTAGTGCTCTGGATCTCCAATTTCTGCTCAAAGCAGCGTATGCAGGGGTTTGTTAAGGACATAAAACTTTGCCAGCTGGTTTATAGGTAAATAGCACGGTGGTGAGGAGAACACCCTTTCTGTGGCTCCGTAAACCCCCGCAGCTTCCTTTGGTGCAGCCCCTTAGAATCCAGCCCTGGTGAGCCTGAAACGCTGACACACTCAAAACGCAACCCCATTAAAGGCCTTAAATCTGTCATTGTGCTCTGGAGCCTGCTCTGAAAATAGCAAAGCTCTTTTTGTAAATTAAAATCGGTGTGAATGGGAACAGATGTTGACATGCTTTACTTTATCTGCAGGGATCCCCGTCAGGGGGGAGAGGGTCACCGAGGTTAGATGGCAGGAATTACTGCAAATGTGCAAAGGACAGGGAGAGCCTGCTACAGACATTGTCTCCGGTTTTCCTAGAGCAGGAATAGCATCCAGTGCTTACTTCTGGGTGCTGGGAAGTCTGTGTGTAAGGAAAAATGGTTGTGTAACAGCTTTAGTTCCTTGGAGAATGCTGTCCCCCTGTATGTCTTTTTACAAAAATAAAGGGGAGGGATGCTTGGCCTGTTTTACAGAGTTTGTTAGATCTGGGTTCCAAGGGGCTCTGGCTGACCCCAATTCCCATTTATTTCCATGTTACCTGAGCTCACTCGGGACCTCGTGGAAGGTGTTTGACATACCCAGTGCTCAAACTACAAAAAATTTGCCTTCAGTCTGACATTGGGTAGCTTTTTTTGGAATTTCAGCATTACTTTTTAAGGTATCGGGTGAACTCTCATGTTGCATTAGAGTCATCATCAACTTTTAATAGTTTTTGAAATAAAAACGTAGTTCTGTTCTGAAATGTGCAATTTATTAAATAGCTTTGCTAGTCAATCTCAATAAATCCTTGTTGAAGTTTTTTCCTGATTTAAAAAAGATAGCAAAGGATGAATTTATTTATAAGAACTGTAATAGTTTCCCTCAATTCCTTTTATATTTTAGATTACCTTATAATTTTCTAAATCTACATGAACAATAATGATCAATTTTGTCAGCATTATTCACACCTTTTATTAATTTAGCATAGATGAATAAATGTGAATGTTGTGAAGAGTTGATTGGGAATAGATTTTAAATCTGACAGTTAGATTACAGGGTACCTAAGAAAAAATGGCTCTTTCACTAGGTACCTAGTAATTTAATTCTTGTTTGAAATTATTATAATTTATTACAGTGTGTGGGTCCTAATGAATGTCTACTATTAAATGAAAAGGAGAAATTGAAATTATGAAATTCTTTTAACTTGTATCTTAAAAATCCTCTTAAACAATTCAGTAGATATTAATAAGCAATGTGCTTTTCTTTCCTTTTTATGTGAATGTAAACAAAAACATTTTCCTCACTACATAATGATATTAGATCAGTGCTGTTGGAGATTCTTACTTAGAATCAAGACTACCTTAAAACAGAGGAGAATAATTTTATGTAATGAAAAATATCCAAAATTTTCTGTCTCAATTACACATTTAGACCTTCTTGTATGAGTCCTTTTCTTTCTTCAAGGGAAGCTCAAAATCACTACTAGAAGATTTGCAGTTGTTAGAAATACAAATGCATATGTGTGAGAAATTAAAATTTCTCAGCTAATTTCCTACTGAAGGAGTCAGTCATCAGGACATTAGAATATAATACACATTATACTTTTACTGTCATCATGTAAAATTATTTTCCACTTTGCTTATCGGTTTTCATTTGAGAAGTGGTTAGGAGAAATTGGTAAAAATGGGTAGATATTTCCAAATAATTGGAAAATGGGTAGGCAGTGCCAAATAAATGTAGCAAATAGGTTATAGTGACATTTGAAATAGATGGTGGAACACAAAATGTGAATTATCTTTGTTACAAGGGTGAAAACACATTAGAAATTTCTTAGATACAAACTATATCAGTTCATACTACTCTGGTTTACTTAAATTAGGCCATAATGGAGTTATAAAATATGTTTAAAGAATAGAAGTCCTCTAGTTTTTCTCTGTGACATACCATGGTATCTAAAATTATGTGACTATCATAGCAGAACCTGATAAATAAAAAAAAAGTTAGAGATTTTAGTGGAAATTTCATTTGTGTTTGCACTGTTCACAAGTCAGCAACAGTTGTGGCCTTTGGCATTCACTAGTTTCAAACTGGCTCAAATTTCTCATCTGTACTGGGGTCTCTTTTGTAGGTCTATATCTCTTACTGTAAAGGATTCCCATTATTAGTAAAATATGAAAGTGCATCCTTCTACAAGCCAGAAAAATACAATGCTAACCTGAACAACTCACTAGCTTTGCCTGCCATTTCTTGATTCTTTTCTTTAAAAGGAAGCCTATACAACTCCTCAGTGAAGTCACACTTAGTCTGAGTAATAAAATATTACCTTTGGTTACCTGTTGCTGTCTTGCAGCTGACAGATGGAACACCAGTTGGATATTCCATTTTAGGGTACCAAGGTAGCATTGCATGCTTGCATCCTTTGAGATGGATGTGTGTTTTCCTCTGGGAAGAGAGTGTGGGATATTATTCCACTGCATCTTTCCTGATATGCTGCCAGAAAGGAATGGAAAAAAAGAACAGAAAAAGAGAAAAGGAGAAGGAAAGATAACAGTAATAAAAGGAAAATAAAAAAGAACAGTGAAAAGGTGAAAAAACTGTTTCGGGGTGTGGTTGTAATTTTTCACTTCAACAATTTTTGCATTTTCATCAAGGAGATATTTTAAGTTCTAGTGAACAGAGCTGAAGCCAGTATTTTAGAATGTGACCTGGATTTGGGACTGTAACTTTTTCCCTTATATTCCCTAAGCAAAATAAAAGGCACCCAAAATCACCATATTTGAAAATGACATTAGGCACAGAACAAAATGGGTTATGTTAACCCTTTGTCCTCTCTCTCTCTCTCTGCACACAATCGTGGTGTAGTTTGGTTTTGTATGAACTTTACTGTTTTGCCGATAGGATTTGTTTGAAGCTATGAGTAGAAAAAAGGAGACTGAACAGAATTTGTTCTTTTCAAACTTCTAAAAATATTCAGGCCTTTCTCATGAGTTAGGAATTTTTATATGTTTACTGTTCTTCACTATAACCAATTCCAACAACTGCCCTGTTACAGAAAAAAATAGGAGTATGCTAAGACGTGAGCTGAAAAACCCTTAAGAGCTAACATTTCAAAACACAAACATGAATTAATGCTAGTGTCAAGTTTTCCCCCATTTTCTGAATTTCTTTGGCATATTATAGCCATGTATGCTGTTTATTAAAATTTATTTTCAGTAAAATATGTAGACACTATGAAATGAAATTATTTTGTTAAACTTTCAGTTTTGGTATTATTTGAACCTTGAATGTGGAAATCTGAATGAGATGAGATTAAAAGGTTTAAATAGCTTTAAAATTATATTTACATTAGTGCAATCTGTCCTTTTTAATACTAATCTGCTTTTTTAGTTGAGATTATATTATAAAAAAACCCACCCGGAGTGCATTAAAATCAGCCAAAATGTTTACGCCGTGAAGCTTGTTTCTTCCTTTCTTGGTCAGCCAGAGTTCTCAAGGAAAAGTTCAGTTCAGATATTAGCTATACTTCTTAGAAATGACCTTGTGGGGTAGAGAAGCATGGCACAGTGGCACTTTCCAGCTGTACACATGGTATCCGTCGGGGTACAATCATGCTCAGTCCCAGCACCGCAGGCTTGGACATATGTTGAGTTTTATTTCTTTCTTCTGACATTAATCCTATTCACCAGCTGTTCTGCCAGCTGCCATTCTTCAGCTTGGAGATTACATTTTGGGGGATACCAACAATCGCCTAGTTGACCAGTGTTCTCCCCACTTACTTTAAAAATGATTGGAGTTTTGGGTTAGCATTGCTCAGTCTTTTTTACTGCCTATGTCCTTAATTGTCTTTGAATTCTAGACTTGATTTATGATCACTTTGAATACACTGCAGAAAAAAACCTCAAAAGAGCTCTGATTTCTACCATACTGGTAAATCTGTGCTCACAGAAGGGGGAAAAAAAAAAAAAAAGAGGTTTGCAGTTAACATTCTGAAAGCTGTAATTAATGTTACATGCACTATTATGTAAACAGCATTAATTAGTGACAAATTCTTCTGATAAAAATCATTTTTAATCAAAAGAATATCTTAATTTTTCATTTTTACATGAGTCTATTTTAAGAAGTTGCAGTTTTATAAGAAACTGTTTCACTAATCTAGTTTGAACAGGCTATTAAATCTCTGCTCCACTCACAACATATACTAATAAGTCGTATAGATTTCTTAGTTCATATTCCAGATGATCTGTCCATAAGCAGGATGTTAAACATCTGTAGTTTAAGCCTTCTGGGACTAACAAATGCATTAATGCTGGAAAGAAATGTGGCCTGAACAATAAGGTTACAGACCATGTGGTAAAGGAGCAACCCCGATATCATCAACTCAGCACATACGGTGCACTGCACCCGAGTTCTACTACAGCAGTGAAAGAACAATGTCAGCTTTAAATTGTATCCATTTACAGCGTGTGTTTATCACATTCATATCAGTAAAGACAGAGAATCCTGTATTCAACATAATTATTTCACGTGGCAATTTAAAGATCTTTGTTGCACGTTCTTCACAATTGAGCAAAATTGGCTATTAGCTGGATAAGGTTAAGCTAGACTGTAATGGTAAATATTTATTACAGGAATATTCGATTAATAACACATATTCTCCATTTCTTTGCACAGCCAGTGATTACATTCAGGTCATACAAAGCAGACATTGGAATTGTCCAACTCAGATCCCACTTTAGGGAAACAGGAGCTCCATTAATGAAACCCACCCACCTTGATTCTTTTTTTCCCCTGCTCCTCTTTGCATATTTCACGCAATGTTCATTTAATACAGTTAGAGAATCAAGCCATCGAGAGTTAACACAGATGAAATATTTTTTAAATAGGAGTTACTCTTGACTTCCATCATAGTCAAGTAAAGTTCTTAGGAGGAATGGGGGTGGGGCAGAATCCTAAGAAATATTCCCCAATGAGATAATGTTCCAGACTCACCAGTAGTGAACCCCCTTTACTAAATATGGCCATTCTATTTATAGAAATATTCATATTTTCATTGGTGGCCAAAGCACTGCTTATAGGAAAACCTACAGGTGACTAATAGGAGTTGCTCACTAAGTGGAATAATGAATAGTATTAGGTGTCAATTAAATCAAGCTTCCCCGAGGTGCAGGTGCTCCACAATGTACTGACACATTTCAAGTAGCAGCGCCACTTCACCCATGCATATGAACAAGCACATTTGCATATTAAAAAGCTGAAAATTATTTAACTGAAGCAAAAGTCTTTTAGAGATGATGGAGGTTATTAAAACTGTTGACAAGAAAGAAGGTAATTGCCTGAAAATGAGAGATGACATTCTGCTATACACAGGGAACGTTGTTTTTGTTGTATTGTGCAGCAGTGCCTGGGTGTATAACCTATTACATTGAGATTGCTCCTATGCAATTAGACCCTTTTTGTCCTCACTTCAATAAGGCTATGATTATGAAGGATTGAAGAACACTTGGCATATTGAATGTCTGTTGTTTTTATAACTTCGTCAGAAATGACAAAACACGTTTTGTGTCCTGTTTTTTCTTTGTAGGCTTATTGATTCTGTGATTATAATATTCATAAAAGACAATGTGTTCATGGTTGAACACTGTCATTTATACAGGTTTTATTTTTTTTTATTTTTGAGCATAGTACTTGTTTGAATGCCAAGGTGTTCGTCAGAAAGATGGGCATATAGAAACTAAAAGATGAATAGGTGAGAAATTTAGCACTCTAATAATGCCAAATATTTCTATTAAAACTCAAATGAAAAGCCTATGTATTCCAGAAGTGTCTGCTCAGAAATACACACCAACTTGGATTTAATTTACTTTTTATCTCTCAGCAGTAATTGTTTTCCTATGTGTTTTCTTTGTCCTTTAGTGATAGCCTAAAGAAACTGGATGAATTGCACCTTGCAAGGGGCAGGAAAATTTTTTTTCTGTATAAACCATGAGTGAGAAACTTCATTTAGCTCACACACAATTCTACAAGGAGGAAAACAATGAAGCTTCGCTTTATGAAGCTCTCTTAAGATGAAGGTGCCTGGCAGGCAATACCATTTAATGCTCACCACCTAAATGGTCATTTGTGGTGGGATTTGCAAAACTGCCTAAGAGATTTGGATGCCCAGTTCCCATTAAAGTTAATGAGAATTGGCGGCATCCAAATTCCCTTTGCAGCTTTGAAAATGTCAACCAGCCTTTCAGTGTTTGTGATCATGCTGTATGTTGAGAGAATGTTTCCTACAAGCTCTGTTTTTGTTAGGTTTTCTATTATGTTCCAGCAGTTGGCTCAGAACCTGGTGAGAAGCACAGCTACTGCAATGTCTTGCTTTGAGTTTGGGCAAAGATGTTAACCTTTCTGCTTCATGTACCCTGTCTGGAAATTACACACCCCAGCACTTCCTTGATTTTGCATTATGCTTTGGCATATTTTGAATAAATTTATTTATGTGCAAAAGTATTAAGACTTATTAATAAGAAGGTTCTATTTCAGTCTTAATGTCCTGGTCTGTTGAGGTGTGTGAGACATGTAGACTCTCATCTGTCTGAAACAGTTTTAAATGCATTAAACCACAGAACATTGTAATGATATAAATTATTTATGATATAATTGATGTGCTCAAACACATAATGAGTCATGAGGATAGATGATCCAAACTCAAGTAAAAGTATGTCATCTATTAGTATTAAGTATCTTTTCAAGAATGCATGATTTCTTTCAAGTTGTGGCTTTTTTGTATGTGATTGCATTTTAATCTTTTGTCAACCACTGCATGCCATACACTTTCAGCTGACCCTTTCATGAAACCATTTATTTACTTAGATCTCTGTGACACTGAAATTAGCTGGTTTCTTAAAATTACATTGGTCACAAATTGAAAAGTAAAATTTGCATTTTATGGGGCCAGTCTTGCAGTTCTTGCATATATAGTACAGATCTATGCCTCAAATGTAAAGACTTGTTATATCAAAGATGCTAGTTGGACTTTGCCTCGTTGTGAGATGCCCCTGCTGGACTAGATTTTTGAATGGTCTTAGTATTCAACAGTTCGTATTTAGTCACAAAAAAATGTTTCATTCCTTAAAACTTTCAGTGGTGAGACTAGCAGAAACACTTCAGAGAAATTCTTTGCATTTTTGGAGTGCTTGAAAGAGAATTGAACTTTCTGGAAAACCTAACTTCTTGGTTCTTGGTATAAATGCATGGGAAAAATGGAAGCTCAGCAGCTGTCACATAGTTCTAGTCTCCTGTTTGGTGTGATATACAGTATGTGTGTGTGTATATTTTAACAGTTATATATTAAATATTTGATATTTTGTTGCCTTACCATCTAGTATTTTATTTCAAACAAAGGGAACACAAAATCAAAGAAAACACTGATCTATTTGTTTTGAGGGAAAGCACCACTTATCAGCTGTAGAGAACACCAATGCCTTGATAAAATAAGCTGTAACTTCAAACACAGTAGCTCACATATAGTACTATAATATACTGTGGGAAGGTTTCTAAGCCAGGAGAAACGATAGATGACTGTTATGGGCCAAGAAATATCATTTGATAGGTCTTGTGTAGAAACCATTATGGAAGTCTTTTAAAACGAAAAGTAATCTCACAGATTTTAGTGGAAAATGAATCAGTTTGCATGCTATAGAAAATTAATGTTTCTAAAATAAATCTTGTTTTAGCCAACAAATATTTGGCTCCAGCCAAAAGGCAATCAGGGAATGTTCTTTATGCCATTAGTGAAGCAGAGCATATGTTTCTGCTTTATTGGTTGCTGACATTAAGCACACTGATTTACTGGGTTGAAACTGATAGTTGGGCCGCTAGGATTCATTTAATTTGTATTAAGAATTAAGTTTAAATTTTCTGGTGCACTTCTAAATTTTAGAAAGTTTTGTAATTTTTGCTTTTTTATTACAGAGAGAGTGAGGAATATTCTCAGTACAGGAGCTTTATTTTATGAAGCCATGCAATCTCCTGTGCTCTGAGCCATGGAAAAGACAAGGGTTGTGGCTGTTGTTTTGCAGGACTGTTAGTCAGTGGGCAAGAAAGGAAAGAAAAATCAGAGTCTGCTGAACCCCTGTGCTTATAACCACTCTGAAAGCAGAACCATGTTCATTTTGAAGTGAGTAGCCACATGGAGCTTGGTGAGCTCTGCAGACTTTGCTGCTGATTATTGCACATTTACCTGCGCTTACCAAGGACAGGACTCATGGGCCCAGGAGATCCCTGCTTGACTGGGGCTCCTAATGTATGGAGTGACTACTGACACTTCTGACAACTCCTCACAAGCTTTTGTTGAGTTCCAGGCTTCCAAGATAGGAGGTACAGCATAGGTTTTGTGAGTTGTGGTAGAAGGACCCAAGATAGGGCTGTCAGAGGTACAATGAGAAAGGGTTATGGTCTCTAGTAGAAGCAGCTGACGCCCCCAGGGAGGCTGTGAATTCTCAAAACATATTTGCAGCTGGTGACTACTGTTCTGCTTTGTCTGAAACGTATTATATAACATCCCTCTTTCTGTTGGGAGTGATATTTAGCTCATAGAGCCTTGCCTGTGTAGTTGTGTGCACTCTGACCATACTTTCCAGTGACCCAGTCATCAGTTGTGGTTGCTGACTTCGGATTCCCAGCTTGTAACACAGTGGGGCTGATTTTTGAGATATGTTCAGCACTTAAAACTTCAGCTACCAACACCACTGAGCCCACCAGCTTTGAAAATGAGATGCAATTTGATTCAAGCCCCATTCCTAAAACTGCTGTCCGTTTTTTTTGAATGCTGCAATTGTGTATGTATCTGTTTCTAGCTGTAAGCACACAGATGTATAAATAAGTTACATAAGCATTCAATGTACATCAAATACTTGGGTTCTACATATTCCAATTCATCTGAGCAGTAAAACACAGCTGTCATTAAACATTATTTTTTCTTTTTTTTTAAATGACAGTTATGAAACAGCAGACTAGTCATTCTTCCAAAGACCCAGACCTTGGTTATTGAGATGCTCAGAAGCATCTGTTGATTTTGCTGTGCCTCTATTATGCCAGCCTGAAGGTGCTGTTGATAAAGCCTTCTGAAAAACCTTCCCTTTTAACAGGGATCAAATTCTCTTTATTAGCATGAAAAAGGAGAAATATGTATCATTTGAACTGGATTACAGCTTCTCCAAATCTTACTAAATGTTTCTGGAATTGTAGTGGGTCAATAAACTCTTCCTTTTTTTTCTGATTTTTGGAGGTACTTACCTTGTCTGTTAACAGCTAACCTGATAAATAAAAATATACATATGTTTCAGCAAAAATTACACTTTTATTCTGCCTATATTAATGCAGGCAGAATCTTTTCCCCCTTTTAATTGTTTTGTCTTTAATCTAAATTAAGAAAGGAATGGTTGAGGACTCCTTTACTATTTTTTGTTAGAGATAATGCCGGGACTTTCATTAACACAAAAGCTTACATCTCAGTGGAATACAGACACCCAAACTATTGTTTAGCTATCTAACTCCCAATTACACAAATGGCATTTAGGCACTTAATTCACATTTAGATATCTGAATAACTTCAGGGATTTGAGCTAATAGATCTTTCTGTATGACACATTTCTTATGTGGAAAATGGAATGAGGGAGGGGAGTATTAAGACAAAAGTACAATATCTGATGAATTGATTCCTAGGTGACTTGCCTGGCTGACTATTCACAGCATTTATAAGCACCTCAATGAAATGTTTAGGAAATTAGCCTCTGTCCTGCTTATCTAATTTTGGTATTTCAGAGGTCCACTTGACTCTTTTGATTTTTCAAAAAAATAAGTAAAAAAGAGAGCAAGCTCCTTCGTGACCTCAGATTCTCACTTGGTTTCTAAACATATTTTTTTTGCATCTTTTTCACTGTATGGCTTAAAAGAATATATTTTTTTTTATGATGTGTAGGCAAATTTGACCTCTGATGAATAAACCCCATTGAAATTTGTTTGAATATCTGCTTGAAGAAATGTTGAGACCCAGATTTTACTCAGGGTTTTTTTTTATCTGTAGATTGCACAAAAGCTAGGAAGGGACTTGGTGAGCAAGATCTTTCAGATAATTTTGGGTGATGATAATAACTGAAAGGAAATTCTGAGCCCCAGTTGGAATAATTAATTATAACATTTTCCATGAGTATTTGGGGCAGCTCTTTTCTGTCACACGTAATCATTTAATACTCATTATGAAATTATGGTTAGAATGAGCCTAACAACTTTGCATTGTTGTGTTTTCAGTTCAGTTACCTCTATTACACAATGTTATTTTTCAATAAGTCAGTTTTTTTTTAAATTGTGCTTTGCCAAATTTTCCTGTTTATGAACTATTCAAAGATAATTGAAATTGCCTGTTTCTCACATGTATCCTATTCATGCCATCTGCTACCTGAAATTTAGTTTGGATACTTGCCATGCCGTTGTAAAGTGTTTTCAGTTTTATTTATTCCTAGTTGACCATATGTTGTACTTATATTTGTGTGTGTTTATATCACATATATATTTATAAAGTGAAAGCATTCATTTATCTTGACTTAGCTTGTTTACAGCAGATATCATTACCTCATGATATCTCAAGTTCAAAATTAATTTCTTACAGAGTTGGTGAAATTTGGTCTTCATTCAGGACAAAAATTAAGAATTACTGAATATGGCATAATTCTGAAAAAATGTCAAATAAACTTTAAAAATATGTAAAAGTTAAGATAATGTGTTTGAAAAAAGATATTATTGTGCTTAAAACTACTTATATTACCATTTTGTAAGAGAATGAAATTCTTCAGTAGCTGTATGAGATAAAATGATCATCTTTCAATCTGAGAAACTGTTATGAAAGAATTGAAGTGTTGATTTTTTATTCATCCACCAGTGTTTTTGAAACCAGCATGTTTTGCAGGAGTGTGGTGATCAACTCCTTTGTTCCCATATTCCAGCTTCAGTCTAATGGGGTGAACCAGTCTGTGTGACCATCCAGCAGTACAGGTCCTGCAGTTTTACAGCACAGAGGGATTTTTTGGAGATAGTAGGAGAATTGCTGTATTTTTCTTAACACTAGCTTGAACAGCAATGCTCTCTGAATATAGTTGTGCAGCACAGCTGAGAGTTACAATATTTATTACAATATTTGTCTGCCTTTGTGCACTGAGATGGTATCATTTACTCCTGGCTGTATCACTCAGGAGTAATTCTTTCTCTTGGAAATAAATTTCATAGCAGGTCACCCATCATGTATCTTTCAAATCGTTTCAGAAATGTGTTTTTATATATATATATATATATATATATGTATATATAGCATGCATTCTGCCTGTGTCAAGGGCTGATAAAAATGTCCAATTGCAGCGCAGCCTGCACAGGCCTTCCCCAGCCCCATCCCTGTGGCTAGTTGTGCATGCTGCCTGTCTGCTCCTGCTCCTTTAAAGTTCCTGAGGTAAAGGATTGGAAGTAGGCTCAGAGAAGTCTCATAGCTTCACTTCTGCATCTCAGCATGTATAAAGATCTGGCTGGTTAGAGGGAAGTGTTAGCCTCTGTCTGCAGCCTCACTGGCTGAGTCAAAGCTACTCTGAAGGTCTTTCTGTGCTGATGTGGCTGTTGTGTTGTCTAGAAGGAAATGGGATGTGTTTCATTCTGTGCTGGTGAATATTGCTGTTAGATTTCTTCAGAGAGAGAAGGCAGGAGAATTAGTGAAGGTGCAGAGGTAAAGCTTATTACTCCATTCTCCAAAGTATTTGTGGCTCTCATATGCATATACTCTGCAAATAAGCTTTTGAAGCCCTATGTAAAACAGTATTTAATTCACTGAAGGCTGTTTAATTCTCCATGAAAGTCTTTAACATCATTTCTGAGAAGATGATCTTGCCTGCTTTGTACTCATTGGCCCAAGTCCTCACATTCACCAAATCCAGACTGTCCCTGAGGTGTTACCTGTGGAGCCTGTCTGAGCAGAAAGCATCTTTCAAGAGGTCCAGGAGAAATGAGTATGTGTTGGAATAAAGACTAGATGATTCCAGGCAAAGGAGAAAGAAAACAGAAGAAGCCAAAAAAGAGAAGAGAGACAGTAAAGGAGGGGATTAGACTTCTCCTAATAAAGTCCATAGCGCAGTAAGTGAGTGTTTGCAGATTGGGTACAATGATTTAACCCCACAACCATTTTGTTGTATGCAGAGAATCCAACTTTCCTCTTTCATGAAGAACCCAGTTCCCTAAAACTTTTTGTCTTAGATGTGGAGATTAGAATTATTTTAAATTTGCCCACTGGTATTTAGCTTGCGGTCACCTGCCAAGTGTGGCGTTTTTAGGGTGAGTGCTATTATTTTTCCAGGCTCAGGGTTTACAGTTGTCATCTGATTTGGAAAATGTGGACAGGATGAATGGGTTTGTTCCTTTTGTAGGGGATTACAATAATACACGGAAGCTTGTGAGTGCTTCTGACAGATGTGCTGGCGGCCTGCCACTGCGTGAAGGGTGCGGCTCTGACTGACAACTTGCAATTATGTGATGATGAATGGTTCTGATGTGTGTTCAAGAGAAAACCACTTTCTAGAAAGTGAAAGTTGTGCATACGGTTCCTATAAAGTCAGTCTTATGAGAGGCCCTAACTTCTATTTTTTTCTGTTGGGATAACCAACTTGGATCCCCTTTTCTGTCAAACTTTTTCTGGTTTTGATAAATAAGGGCCAACCCAAAGTTTATATGGGGAAAATTAGCTTTGGCCCTTTTTTGGCTGGAGAAATGCTTTATCTGCGATTTTAGTCAAACTGACATCATCACTGCAGAGATGTACAAATGCATACACACAGAGAAATACTTAAATATCTCCACATGACTATGCAGTAGCCAACAAGTTCATCAAAGCAAATCCATCGAGCGAAAAAACCACTTTTCTGTTAGGGGTATAATTCACCCATCAGTAGGACTATGTAGCTCATGTTAGTGTTAATGGGAGTTTCAGCCACACACTGAAGACAGAATGTACCCACAGAGGACTTGTAAATGATCCCTTTCTTTGCCAGATTTGATCCAGATTTTTTGCAGTATGTTGCTGTTGAAGTTACAGCCTCAAAGCAGCAAGACATAGAGAAGGTCAAGTATAGGACCTTGCACTTGGCTCCTTGGCCCTGGAAAATTGTTACAGAATCTAATTGATGCTGGTTTGCTCAGTGTTGTTTTTGGATATATGTACTACATCTAGGACCTGATATGAATTGCCAATTTTGGGTAGGTCTTATGGGTAACTTTCCTGGTGATACTGTGAACTGAAACCAGAACACCAGTAAAACAAGTGGAATTGGGCTTGAAGATTAACATGACCCCCACCTGGAATACTACATATTGTTCTGGTGTCCCCAGCATAAGAAGGGCATGGAACTGTTGGACCAAGTCCAGACGAGGGTCATGAAGTTGGTGAGAGAACCGGGGCACCTCTCCTGTGAAGTCAGGCTGAGAAATTTGGGACTGTTTTGCCTGGAGAAGAGGAGGTTTTGTGGAGACCTCATGGCAACCTTCCAGCATCTGAAGGCGTTACAGGGAAGCTGGAGAGGGACGCTTTTTCAGGAACAGTAGTGATAGGACAAGGGGGAATGGGTACAAACTGAAAGAGGGGCATTAGATTAGATATTAGGAGCAAATTCTTTACTGTGGGGGTCGTTAATCACCAGAACATGTTGCCCAGGTGGGTGTGGGTGCCCCAGTCCTGGCAGTGCTCAATGCCCGGTTGGATAAGGCCTTGAGTAGCCTGGTCTAGGGGGAGATGTCCCTGCCTGTGGCAGGGGAGCTGGGACTAGGTGATCTGTAAGGGTCATTCTAATGCCTTAACATTCTGTGATTCCATGTGCTAAGCAAGGAACAGGAGGCTGCAAAAGCAGTGTTTGAAAAACAAAGAATTGAGCAAAGATAAGAATATGTTCATCTGTCCAGTTAGAAAATGTATCTTTCTTAATGTTTTTCATGGTTTTCTCTTTGGCCAAACTCTACTGACCCTTTTGTTGGACTACTGCTCCTTCTTGTTTCTGATATAAAATTCTGGAAGCTTTTTCAAAGGAAAAAGAGCTGTCTTGAGTACACGTGAAACAAGCTCATGGTATTAAAATTTTTAATCTAATTTTTAATCTTTGCAAAAGTTTCCATTGTTATTAAGGAGTTGTTGAGCAGCCTGATCCAATGTGCTGATTCCTACATGCCTTTACAGCAAACAATTATAGTGGTTTTCTAATACATTTTTTGGCAATATTTGTTCTTATTGTCTGATCAGCTATTTAGTAAAACATAAAGTTCCACTGTTAGGGCCTGCATCTCTGTCGGTATCCATATTTTGAAATTATTTCACTAGTGAAAAAAGAGGAAAATAAGTAATGAAAACAAATGAGTAAGATTAACACTAATTTTGTAAATAGCTGTAGTAAAGTAACAGAATGTGGCAATTTAATTTCTTTAACATATGCTTTAGGGCTAATTTCCAGTAGTCTTAGGTACTGAGGAGTCTTAGGTACTGAGGTCCAGTTAAGAGTTTACAGTGGAAAGGAGATGTCATTGTCTTTGCATCAAAGTTCACATTTACACCATGGTTTATAGGCTAATAAACTCATTAGGAAGTTACATTTTGCTGAAGAAGGAAACAGTTTATTTCCCGTCAGCTAAAAGGCTTTTGGACAATTCCGGAAAATATCTGCATGTGGGTTAGTTCACAGAAAGGAATTGTTGTCCCTAAATACAAGATTTTGGCACAATTCTTATGTGCCTAGAATTGAAAAATTTTTGAGTTTCTCAAGAAACTTGAGCAATATGACAGTAGAATTAACAAAAAGATAAAAATAAAAAAATTGGTGTGAACTTCAGCATTCATGGACTGTACCAGCAGCTCTGGGACCTGGGACCAAAGTATCCACTTTGCCTTGGGAATGCTATGCTGTGCATAAAACCTTCATGTCTTTGTGCAGGCCAAGGTTCGGTGTTCATTGACCTCTGCCTTTGGCTGAGTTGTTGTTCCCTTCAGATAGTAAGTTAGATAAAATACATAGCTCTGAAAGGAAAGAAAACCTAAAAAAGCCTAAGTTTTTCTCATGCAGCTTGGGCCACTGACTTCTGAAGAGTCCCTGAGTTTACTAGAAGCAATTAAGATATTTCATTATGATTTTTTTTCCAGGGCCTTCTCTGAGGAAGTACATGAGTTGCTGTACATGTAGCAGTAGTAAAACCAAACAACAATCATTGCCGCAGAGGGCTCTCAGTCAAATCTTATAATAAGAGAGAACAGGTGAAAATCTGATTGGTGTGGAAAAGTGGGCACCACTGACATTGACGTTAGATATTGATATAAGGAGCAGCAGTCACAGTGTGCCACCTGCCCAGCCATACATAAGGTGGTGTAAATTATACCTTGCCCATAAATAAGTGTTTAAAAAAAGCTTAAGGAACCAGAGACGTGTAACTTTCAGTGTTTGAGATTCTGCCTTCCTAGTGCTCATGATTATATTAATAGTTTGAGGGCAAATGCAGGAGGAGAGTTCAGGCAGGTTTGCAGCCTGGACATTAGAGAAGTGTTTTAATTGAAAAAAAAGCCTGTACAGTTGTCTAACTACAGTAAGTTTTGTGAGTAACATCAAGATAAAAACCACAGTAAGATAACTTTCATGTGGAGTAAAGACAGAGAAAATGGAACCAAAGAGTAAGAGACTGATCTCAATTTAATGTATGTAAACACAAATTAGGTGGACCAAACTGTTACCACGTGGAGAACCTGGCAGCAGCCCAAACTTCTGCCTTTGGCCTTATCGTAACAGGCCTTGGCAATGCACATTCAAATGGTTGTGACCACATTAGTTTTTCTGTATGAAGTCCATACATCCACCCTTTGTACGTAAAAGCCTTAGGAATCACACAGTGCCCTTGCTGAAGATGCTTTAAAAGGAAGTATAGTGTAAACATACTGGTAAGGATTATTATTACAATTAAGAAATATACGGTTGCTGTCGTGAATTTTGTTATTCCTAGAGCACAAGTGCGTGAAGTGCATTAGTCTGTGATTATTGAATGCAAAAGGAATCAAATCTTTGCCTGTTACTCATGCACTGAATTTGGTAACATATTTAAATGAATAAGGCAATATTAGACCTCATCACAGTCTGCAGCTTTCTCATGAGGGGAAGAGGAGGGGCAGACATTGATCTCTTCTCTGTGGTGACAAGACCCAAGGGAATGGTCTGAAGTTGTGTCAGGAGAGGTTTATGTTGGATATAAGGGAAAGGTTCCTCACCCAGAGGGTGGTTGGGCACTGGAACAGCTCCCCGGGGCAGTGGGCCCAGCACCAGCCTGACACAGCTCAAGAAGTGTTTGGACAATGCTCTCAGGTGTGACTCCTGGGGCGTCCTGGGCAGGCCCAGGAGCCGGACATCATGATCTGAGTGAATCCCTTCCTACTCTGAAGATTCTGTGAACATAATGATTTTTCAATATACTATGTCATTTAGCATTCAAAGAAAGATCTTTCCTGTCTTTCCTGTTCTTTGGAATAAATAACATCTAAGATCATAAACCAGAACTTATAACTGAGTAATCTTTTGTTCTGATAACATGGAATTCTCTACTGGTCCTAAATATGAAGAAAACCCAACAAAACATCCAAACAACTAAGCCTGTGTTAGATTCTTTTGCATTTGGGTAAAGAGTATATCATAAACCTACATTAATCTAGAATTTCAAAATAGCTGTGTAGAATTTCATGCATGCCTAAATTTTCTGGGTAGTTATGCAGCTAAAATTCACCTCATAAATTTAAACTCCTTGTAACTACAGAGTCTAGATTAAATCAACAAAAGCAAGAAGACTAAATGTTTAATACAGAGATTGTGCGAATTATCCTTTTTACCTTCAATATAACTTTTAGTGAAGGTTGTGGCATAATTGAGCTTCATGAACTAGTTTTTGTTTGTAGTGAGGACGATTCTGGAAAAGAAGAATGTTTAGTAGCACAATAGCAATTAAAATTAGCTTGATATAGGTAGTGTGAACTTAACTGTAGTTTCCCTTCTATGTAGCTGTGAAGATTTAATTGCACTGCATAAGTTTTTGCCTTTTGTGTAGCAGATTATTAAGTATTGTTAAATCTCTCAGATGTTTACAAATGACCCCAATTTTCTTCACTCTGGTATTTATTGTCTCACTATGCTACATATTTTGGGAAGATTTTTATGATGTTTAACTTTTTGCTTCAGCTTTGGGGGAAAAAATTATTTTCAGCTGTGTAACAGTGTCAATGAGTGTGCAGAAATGTGACAGTGCTTGCTCTAAGCAAAGAGAGGACCCTGTAGAAATCTGTCAGCCTGTACATAGGGGTGTCAAGATTTGCTCAGCTGGGAGAGCAAAAGGGGGTTATTCTGTTGTGCTGCACCAGGACAGGGTGCAACATGCACTGTTTTATTATCATTAGTACTTTTATTTGCTGAAGTCCAGTGTGCAGGAACTATTTCATGCTCACTCTGCCTTTAACTTGGAGTGATTAGTACCCTTCAAATTGACATTGTTTCCAAATCTGACTACTAAATCTAATTTATAAAAGTCTGTTTATATACCTGTGTATAAAACCACAGGTTTAAACAGGTTTAATTTTGCACTATGTCTGCATAATTGGTGTAAGCTTTCTTCAGCTGCCCAACAGAACTTAAAACATATTAAAATGAAACCAATTTTTGTTTCCATGTAGGGAAGTATAATTTTCTTATGTGAATAAGCAATAGTTTTTCCTGAAGAAGAATTCTAATTCATCCAGTTCACTAACAGGATGATCCTCCATGAATGTGAAACTATCCAATAACTTGTTATGTTCTTACTGGGCAACCTGAAGCTTTAGTGTCTATTAATTGTTTATTATTCAAGCTGTGCTCAGTAGACATGGATATTACACAATTGGCTAGAGGCTTGTGGTTTTTTTTCCCCCAGAATATTCAGTAAATGTGCTACAAACAAATTATCGTCTCAAACTCTTTAAGAGGAAAAAAATGCAGTCAGGGTGCCAACTTCACAGGTGTGAGACTAAGAATACAGCTTTAAAAACGTCATTGATTTCTTGGTGGTTCAGCTTGAGGTGCTTAGGCCCTGATTCTTTTCCAGGGGACCTAACTTTGTGCAGCAGTTTATATATAGTTATATATATTATAGCCTCAATCTTTACATTTACTTTACATTGACACAGCTGCAGCTGTGAATGTTCAGCAGTTCCTCAAATAAAGCCCCAAGTTTTTTTAAATTGAGCTCCCAGAGAATGAAACTGCGACCCATCATTTCTCCTTTTGCAGTTTTCTCCCTCATTCATTTAGTTTCTTTGAACTTTTGCAATGAAACATAGCCAATGACTGCATGGGCAGCAGCCTCATTTGCTCTGCACTTCCAGTTTCTGCTTTCATCTGGGATTATCCCATATGCTGAATATAGCAAGAATACCATACAAAAATTGTGTACATTTGAAAAAATATTTAAAGAATGTATCATAATGTACACAGGGGCTGAATTAGGACTTCCTGGGGAATGTTAATTCTAAGATTTCCATATCTTTCCATTACTTGACTTTAAAAAATTAATAATGTTCTTTTATAGGAATAAAAATGATGGTTAATTTTCTCCCCTATGTATATAGGGAAATGAAAATGTGAGGATTTTAGTCTTGAAGATATTAGTGCCTTATTTTCTAAAATCTTTTCACAGCCATTATTCCAGAAATATATATCCATGGCAGTACTAGTTTAATGTTTGAGCTCCATGATCTTAGAGATCTTTTCTAATCTAAATGGTTCTTTAAGCGTATGGCAAGTGGACTGGTGCTGGTGAGATCTGTAAACCTTTTAAAGCTCTGTTTTTTGGAATTAGCTCAGGAAATTCTTGCTTGATCTGTATTTATGTTTATATAGAATATGATGATTTGTTTAAGTCAAAATTTTAGTAGTAAAAAAGGGACTACAGAACTGATTTTGTCAGTGTATTTTAGTGTCCTGGAAAAGACTGCATCATGTGCCATAGAGACCTTCAGAAATGTTAAATAGGAGATTCTAGCTATTGTCTTCATTCCTTTCCTTCCTTGCTTGAAGTAATTTCAAATCAAGAGCATATTATTTTGCTTGCTTTGTATAACACTTTTACACACAAAAACGCTTAAGGATTTCTCATGAAAATTTCCTTTTGTTATACAATTGTTTTAATTTCAGAATATTTTATGTACGAGCTGAGTTAAGATTTTTATACACAATATTAAGAAGCTCTCAAATAATTAAACAGATGTTTATTACTGCATTATTAGGGTAATGAGTAGAACATGATTTGGGGGAACAAAATAGAGGTCTTTTGAATCATTCAGGTTTTGTTCATAAGTCATCTGGTGTCACAAATTTTGCAAGGAACATTAATCAGTTTAATAGAAACTGATTTTCCTTGCTTTTCAGGAAGTCCCCTCACTCCCATTCCCTCAATTCTCTGAAACTAACCTGGTGTGAAGGAGCCTCCACAATTTTGTTTTTTTGTTTAGGATGTTTTTAGTTCTCAAAACTTTGCCTAATATTTTCATTTTAATTTTACAGAACTTCTACCTTGTTAAATTAAAATACTTAGTTGGGATTGCACTTGATAGGAGAAGGAGCAATAACATAAATGTCTATTTGTGCTACCAGAAAATTTTTTGAGTTGAGATGGGATCCTCTTCTTGCTTCAGCTTGATCGAAGAAGAGTTGTGCAATGTTAAGAGAAAAGAAAATCTGCCCCCCTTGTCCTTAATAAAATGTCTGGGTTTAGTACATAGCTGGACACAGGCTGGCATTCCATCTGCTACTTCTTGGCCTGCTAGGGAAATTAATATTTAAAAGAGAGATGCTCCATGTACAAAAAGAATATGGTACATTATTTTTTCCTGAGTAGTTTAACAAAGAAACATTTAAATATTACACTCTTAATATTTGTTTGAGTAATGAGGAGAGGAATGTCACTTCAACTCAGAAGTGTTTGAGAAGAGTGGATGCCAAAGATGAGAGTGAATTGTTTAGGGTTATAAAAGCTGTAACAAGGTACAGAGGTATGAGATTGTGAGAAAGAATAATTAGGCCAAATATTGGAAGAAATTTCAAATCTATTGAAGACTAAGCAGGCTGTAATGGAGCTGTGCTGGTGAGTTCTAGCTAAGATATTGGCTCAGTCTGTTCTTTTCCACTCTGAGAAAAAAAGAGAAAATCTAGATCTGTTCAATAAAGAAAGATATGAGGATGCGGAGGCAAAGAAAATAATGAAAATTGAGATCTGCTTCCATTAGCACAACTTTCTCCTTTCACAAAATGTTGCAAATCCTATTGATTTAGTTACTTTGCTAGTATATGTAAATAGCAAGAGACAGGAAAATAAATGTATCATTCTCCTTTTTCAAATCAGTTTATATAGTCTTTTTTTGCCAGGGATTGCAAGCAAATTGTGCTCCCCTTTTCCTGGCTATCCCTGATTGCTGTTGTTTAATGCCTAAAACAACTTTCTCTTGCCCATATTATATGTTCCCTTGGAAAGTAAATAGAGGTGCAGATACTTAGAGAATAGGTGAATACTTGTAATATACTGTATACTACCATTGTAATGCAAATAAGGGAATAACTTCAATGAATACAGCCAATCTAACAGTAAAATATAGCTTATCATGGAATGGAGATTTTAAGTGGAGGAATGAAATGTACATGTAATTTTAATAGACTTAAAAGATATTTCTCTTGTTCTAATATGCCAAAACATTGCATCCAAGCAATTACACTGACACTTGAGAAAGCTTCTTTTGACATACGGAGTGTATTGTCTAGTGCAGTGTTCATGAAATTAACATTTTCCTGAAGTAATCATATACAATTAAGTGACCAAATAGTTCTGAGGCAATACAACTGTATTTCACAGGAACTAAATATATTTCTTCACACTGATCCTGCATGTTTTAGTTGAGCAGTCATTAGCATGTTTATAATGGTTCTAATTTAGCACAACATTTTCTGAATTTCATCCTTGAGTCATTTACAAATTGTTCATATTGAGTAAACAAAGGAAACAGATTGCATTTTATACTTAGTAATTTATCTGAAAGAAGAGGGGAGGGTTAATTGTCTGAAAGTTTTGCTCTGTTTGGGGAAGTGATTCTAGTCTTGCCTTGCTTGGCACACAATGCCTTTTTCCCTCTGTTCTAGGGGGAAAAGAAAAAAAAAGTGGAGGAGTGAGTAAAATGAAAAATTAGGAGCAGGACAAGATTTGCCACTCCCAAAGGGGAGTGTGGAGCAGAACTGGAGCTGGCACAAGATTATCTAAAACAGTTGGTGCATTCCTTAATGATCAAGTGCTTGAGAAGTCCAGCTCTCTCTCACAGAGCATCTGTGTTGATGTTTATATCAGTGCCCTGCTGTATGGGAAAAGCATGCTTTCTCTTGTTGCTCTTCTAAAAATAGTATGGCATATAGCATTGTATGAGTTATTTTAAGAGAACAAAAACATTTGCAAGGTTAAAGGTCCTGCTTTTTAATAAATAAATAAAAATAAAGGTCAGGACTGTATCTTAGGCTGTTCTTTCCATGAAATTCAGATTCCTTTTTATCTAGAGTTTTGCACTGAGCAGAATTCTGCTCTTTGCACCAGAGAATTCCTGTTGAGACAAACCATTTTAGGGAGAATTGGTGGAAGTTCAGACTCTACAGTTTTTCCCACTAGCCGCATCACAAAGAGCAGGTCTGGAAATCACCCCCAGCTAAACTCCAGTGTTTCTGTTTAGAATATCTGTTGTTTCATGCAAGATCTAGACCATTCAAGTAGTGCAAATGAATTCAGAGGAAAACCAGAACATTTTAATGCCTAATTATTTTTAGTGATCTTGGAGAGTTTTAATTAAAAGTTAAGAGACCTCTCCAAGCTCTTACAGTTCTAATTTTATCATATTGTGGAAATCTTGTCACTATGAAAAAATGTGCAGCAATTGGCAGATCTGCCTGGTTCCCTGTGCTAAACAGTGTCTTAGGTAGTCAGATCTCAGTTGCATTTCCATCATTGCTCTTGCAAGAAAACATCTACTGTGAGCAGACTGCCTTTTGCATAAAATTGTACTTTTT
>VXBB01013657.1:244015-283425 GCA_013399915.1 Illadopsis cleaveri | reverse complement strand
TTTTTTCTTGATTATATATCTTTTAACATCCTCTTCTCATTCACCTTTGCAAAACTGTCATGTCTAACAAGATTCTCACAGTGCTTTAAAGTCCTTTAGTTTACAATTAAAATTACTAACTAAGTATGTAACAAACCGTGATATTAAATAATACTCAATGATTTAATTTAGTCATCATAATTATACTTAACCTGCTTGCTGTCCTTGAAAGAAATTTTTTCCTAGTTCACAAGAGAAGAATATAAAGGAAGGGAAGCTGTGTGTTTTTTAATAGAATAAATTGCTCCAGTGCAACTTCACGAGTTTGATCTTACATGTGCCAGTACAAAATATGCTACTCTGCGGCATAAGCCTAACTGTGGTTTATAAAGTCAGTGAGAAGAGCTAAAAATGTATAAATGCTAATTTCTTTCATTGCTTCTTTTATAATTGTCTTTAGCAAGAATACCCCTGAATTTTGAAAATGTCAGGATCCACAAGGTTTTGGAATGGTGCTGAAGCAGTGCAGGGAGAGTGATGCAGTGCAGATGTGAATTCGGGCTCCTTTCTTCTCTGTTCAGTGCTGGATTCCAAGTAGATGTTTTGTTTCTATAATGAATCAAATCAGAAAATGAATCAATATGGATGAAGACATTTTACTTATGTCAGAAGATAACTCTGTAGATTTTATATGTCTGTAAAAATTATTTTTCGGTACAGAAAGAAGAAAAAAACCCTTTCTTATTCACAAGCCATTTCAAAATGTGTGTTTGTGAACACAGAATACAGAACTTGAAGGGAGTCATGTCTTTCAAGTGTAAACCTTTATATTCAGTTTTGGGTCTAATGTGGAGGACATCCAGAGGGCTTTAACCACATATCATTATTTTAAATTTGAAAAAATATGCAGAATGAACATGATAATGGAAAATTTACAAGATTTTCACAGTGCCGCTTTTACAATGATATAAAAAAGTTTATTAAAAGGCTCATTGTGTAATCATTTTTTTAATCCTCCCAATAGCAAAATACAGTAGCTATAAATTGTGTGGTCAGATCCAGAACACGGAATATGAATGAGATAGGGGTGTTAAAAGAACTCTTTCTTAAGGAATTTTTCAGTCATTTCTAGAGAAAAATTCTAACTAGCAATGTGATTATATCAAAAAGGCACACAAATAGAGCTGTTTTTCAATCTAGCTCTTTCCCATTCTGTCTTTAGAAATACATTTTTTGCCCTTACATAATATAAGAACACTACAGATAAGCATGGGTGTTCTTAGGAACAGTGAGAGAAGAAATAAAACAAGTGCTTTTGAGGAAAGTATTGTATCAACTCCAGTAATATGATAGATATTTCTTTTTTTCTCCCTTTTTTGTTGATTTTTTTTTTTCTTTGTGTGAATTGAGGAAAGTATCTTAGTTAAAAGCAGTAGAATACATAACTTATAGCAAACACTAAAATAAAATTCTAAAGCTTTTTTTTTTTTCAAAGGATGAGGGGTCTGAAATTTTGGCAGGGGAGAAACATAGAAACCTCTTTTTAAACTAATCATGATATCACAAAAAAGGACAAATTATAATGTTCTATTGATAATTGATGGTTATTTCTTGATTCTCCTATTATCAGGCCAGAACTCATAAAAGTAATAAGTGCCTGTTATTGTTAAAAGTAAATTGTTATTATATAACTAGTATTTTAACACAGCCTATTG
Source organism: Illadopsis cleaveri (assembly GCA_013399915.1). NCBI lineage: Eukaryota > Metazoa > Chordata > Aves > Passeriformes > Timaliidae > Illadopsis > Illadopsis cleaveri. The sequence goes on along the minus strand of VXBB01013657.1, from coordinate 281,731 downwards.
CAACTTACAGCTCCTTAATTTTGTCTCTTTCATAGAAAGATATAATTAGTAAATAAATTAGCTTTTCTGCTGAAATATTACTTCAAAAATATTTATGAGCTGTGTTTTCTTTCCATGGAGGCTTGCACGGTGAAAATGTGTTGCAATTAAAACCTGATCTTTGATCTCTTGGTAGTTACAGTTTGGTTTGCTTTCAACTGGTTTTTGTTTTGTTTGGGGCTTTTGTTTGTTTGTTTATGTCAACTCAGTTATACTAATGAATTTTTAGGCTGAAATGACTAGTACCCTAAAGTATGATTGTCTCTATGACCATTTTCTCCCTTAAAATTCTCCCTAAATCTTTAACTCCTCATTTTGTGACCTCTTTGAATGTTTCTCCTCCCTCTGAGTATTTTTGGAATCCTCTGAAGTGGAACAAACTGTTACCCATTGCAATGATACGATCTGTGTTGCCATTCTTAAATCTGGGCTTTTTGCTCTTGCTTTCACGTGTGTGTGTGCTTCTGCTGGGACTGCTGAAATGAGAATTTCAGCTGCTGTTTGACCTTAATCTGCCAGTAATTTAGTGGAAGTTAAGTTAGACTGAATTCTGCCTTCTCTTACAACCCACAGTTAACTCATGACTGGAGTGGGACCGCCACAAAAATAATTAAAATTTGGAATATTATTAACTACTTAGAAAGCATTGTGGAAATTGGTCTTCTAAAACAAGTGGCCCCTTTCTAGGAGAGTTTCTAGGAAGAGAAGGTGTGTGGCTGGTCCCAGTGTGTGCATTAAGGAACACTGTGCTCAGCACTGCCCAGGGTGAAGTGTGGCCTTAAAACAAAGGCCCTTTGCAATGATTTGTTTTGGGAACAGAGTTACATGTGGGTGATGGTTTCGATATTTTGCAAACTGGGCCTAAGGGTTTCCACGGAGTTTAACACAGACATTGTTGGTGAGTCTACCTACAGGTGAAAGTCAGCGCACAAATTTTAACAGAGATTTTTTTATTGCTAACTGGGAATGAAAAATGAGTGTTGAGCTGTTTGTGAAGTTTTCTTGATAATTGTTTAGAAATTTGAACTGTGCTTCTTAAAAGTCATAAAAGCCCACATCACATCAACCATAGAATCATAGAATGACCTGGGTTGGAAGGGACCTTAAAGATCACTTTATTCCAACCCCCTGCCATGGGCAGGAACACCTGCCACTCTCCCAGGCTGCTCAGAGCACCATCAAGGCTGGCCTTGAACACTTCCAGGAATGGGGCATCCACAACTTCTCTGGGCAACCTCTTCCAGTGCCTCACCACCCTCACAGTAAAGAATTTTCTCCTAATATCTGCTCTAAACCTACTCTCTTTCTGTTTGAAGCCACTCCCCCTTAACCTGTCGCTACATGCTCTTGTAAATAGTCTCTCTTCATCTTTCTTGTAGGGTCCCTCCAGGAGAATTTGCAGTCTTGTGTGCTCCCTTCCTAAGAATTTCTATCTTAAAAATCACCTTTTCTAGGTATCTGCAAAGTTATCTATAATTTAGGCATCAGAGCCAATTAGTTTAATTTAGGAACTGAAAAAAACCTTCAGAATTTATTGAAGTCTGTTATGCTTAATATGAAATTTTGTAGTGGGATTGGGGTCTGATCATAGGAAGTTTACAAGGGCCAATCTTTTACTTTCTCCAAAGTGTAATGACTTCAGTGACAGTTTTGCCCACAGAAGACCTCCTGGACTGGGGCAAAGCCTTGAAATGCATTCTGAAGTTGCTGTGACGAAAGCCTATCTTCTAATCATTGCATGTTGTTTATAGAGTACTGAGAAAATTCCTGATACTGTGAACATCGAATATGTAGAGTGCTTTCATGAATTCCATGGAGACATTATATGAATAACTCTTGCACTGACATGGGTATAAAAATGGGTTTCAGATGTCACTGTGTGCCAAATTTCCAAAAAAAGCTACTAAATCTTCATGTATAATTTCGAGTGTACAATCACTCTCAAATGAAAAAGACAGAATTCGTATATACGTTGGCAATCTATGCATGTAAATTGGCAGTTAGCATGCATAAGTACTCACCGAAGTTTTTCTTTCAATTAGACCCTTGTTAAATCCATAGTAACTCCATTAACCTCAGGGGAATTACTTTGGATTTAAAATGCAGTTAAATAAGAACTCAGTTTGGCTGCAAGTTCATTTCCTTTCTAAGCTATGGTTCGACTGGTACTGGGAGAACAGTGTTAAAATGAAGATGGCACCTACCTGTAAGAATATGTTTGATAATTCTATTTTTTTTTTTCTTTTTTAAAAAATTAGATTCATCCTGTATGGAAAAGCTACTTTCTAAAGACTGGAAGGAGAAGATGGAAAAATTAAACACAAGTGATCTCCTTGGAGACATTAAAGGTATCTCACTAGATCAAATTTTAAATGTTTGCAGATATTTTAAGAAGGGGACTGAGGATTTTTGAAAGTTCAGAAAAAATAATAGAAATAGCTGTCATGACTAGAGGGTGCCATTCTTTCCAGACATCTCACCCTGGTTTTTAATGTGTATCTTTGAAATGATGGATGAGCGTGCCAAAGAAATGAAGTTTGTCACACTCTGTTGTAGGCAGTATCAGGGATGTTATGACAAAACACCAGGTTAGTTGCATTAGCTCACTGACATCAGCCACATACCTCTGAGCAGAGGGGGAGGAAGAGATGCAAAGGTACCAGTACTTGCTACTGCTTCTTCCCAGTTCCACAAAAGATGTGTAGAAATAGCTTTCAGATTATAAAAGGTGGTAATTGTGTCGTTGCTATTCTAAATCTTTGAATCAAAATTGAAAAAAGAAAAAGGTTTCTATTAATCCCCTTATGCAGAGATAGAGCAGGTCTGGATAAAACTTGGGACTTACCGCAAAATTTGTTGTATATGTGGGCTATGATTTTCAGTATTCTCATTATTTCTTGAGCCAGCATCCTAGGAAAAGTGGGATTCTCTTGACAATTAAGTACTAAGTAGAAAACTTGAAGTGTTTTTCCCCACTCATCAATTCTTCCATGCATTTTCTTAGTGAGAAGAAATCCAGTATTATTGATTAGGCAATAAATTATGTTGCTTAACATGTGCTTTTTTTTTGTGTTGTGAGGAGGGGTCATAAGGCATGTTTGAGGAGTACACAAAGTACCCAAGATTTATTTCTCTTCATTTGTATAATTTTGTTAAACTGCAGCTACAAGGTGTGGAAACAAAGAGTCATGTTCATCATATTAATACATTTTTTCTGAAAAATTATTTAATGTAAAAAAAAATATATTCTATTTGATGAAAATTGATGCTTAGGGATTTAAATTTCCACTGGGGAAATTCAGGATAGTTCAGATTTTTTTTTTTTATTATACAAGTAGATGAAAGATTGGCTCTTTTTAATAAGTAAGTTATAATTGGTTCCTTCAGGACCAAAAATCTGTTGGACTCCCCTGATTTTTCTGGTAGAATTATGACAATGTATATATGTTAGGCAGGTAAGAAATCCCATAGTAATATCAGTGACAGAAACATAGCGCACAATTTTGCAGGAACATGTTAAAACTGACTGCAATAAAATCCAAAAAAAATTATGTCTTGAAATCACAATCTATTTAAAGCCATATTGTCTCTTAATAGTGTGGAAAACATTGAATGCTAGTTGAATTATTATTGTCTATTAATTGCAAAATATAGCTACTTAGTCTTTAAATAGAAACTACTTGAATGCTATTAGCGAATCAAATTTAAAAGAGGTGGCATCTCTAACAATGCAGAATAATGTTCTTTATTCTTTCACATGGCACAAAATGCTTTCTAATGACATCTCATTTACTGAAAAAGAAAGGTTTGTTTTTCTGGATTTACGATGTTCCTCCTATTTTCTTAGCATGTATGTTCTCTGCAGAGTGAGTGGGTAGAGTTCTTGCCTCTCATCCTTTTCTCATCTACCTACAAAGCACTCTCACTCAGATTTGGAAGAATTCTCAAGTACCTTTTCCAGGGGAACAGCCTATTAGCTGTACAAAAAGGATCATCAGATTAGGCTCAGCAGATTTGTGTGTTGCTAGTCCCTCAGTTAGTATCCACAGTCCATCTCCTGTGTAACCTGTCCTGAAGTTGTCATAATATCTGCAATATTCATCCATGCTGCTAGTTGGCTTCCAGCAAGATGCAATACTGAATCTTTGCTACTGCAGCTGCGTTTAGTTTTTTAAAAATAGAACCAACATGGAAGACCAATTATGGTTGCTGTTATGTTGTGCTTTACACTTCAAACCTCTTGACAAAGGCATTAGTGTCATTTTATAGAAGAAGAAAAGTAGGTGCAGGGTTTCATGCTGGAGTAGGGACAGATCCAAAGTGGGAATCCTTTCCTTTGGGGTCCCAAACCCACAGCCTAACCACTGTCGCCAGGCTGGTTACCTCTGAGCCAATACAACCACTATCAACCCAATACAACCACTACTGACCCACTGTTAGTCTGCTATTAACTTCCATTAGCATTTGTGTACCTTAAATCAGCTGAGGAAGGAAAAAATAAAACCCCACAATCAAATAACAATCTAGCAAATAGCAGTGTGAAAACCTGATTGCATGAAGGAAACAAAACAAAGTGGGGGAAAGCGTATTTTAAAATAAATCCTTTCATTGTTCAAGGTGGTAGATTCCACAATCATGAAATTCATTTTCATGGTGATGATTGAATTTCCAGCAAGGTAACTGGCAGGGCATTCTGGGGTCTGAAAGAACTGCATTTGAAAATCTGTTGTCTTTTAGAGGTCAAATATTTTTTTCCTTAATTTCCATTAGATTCTAAATAATATTATTGAATTGCCCTTGTGCAGAATTTCTGCTCATATTGCTGAGCCTAACTTAAAGACATGAAGTGATGCGGTAAAAATAAATAAATGAGTCCATTAGGAGGAAAAAAATTAAATCTTGATTATAAGAGAGGAAGGTGTGGTCCTGTGAGGAACTGCTCTTTGCACTGACTGTTACTGGGAGTTGTTTATTTTAAAGAGAAGGCGTTGTTCTCACTGAGGATAACCTGAGCACATATTCTTCCTCTGTGTCTGCACAACCACAGCCCTCCCCCTTCAGTGAAAGACTAGCATCTTGGTTGTGGGAAGGCAGCTCACTAAGAATCAGTGCCAGAAAAAAGGATGAAAGCAGGAAAAAAAAATGTACCACTGACACAAACTGTTTCTATTCATGTTTGGGAAGCACACAGACAAGAAGAAAAGATAATTGGCTGAGAGAAACAAATAAAAACGGTATTTTCTTGCTTTACCTTCTATATTTAGAACACAATAGTGTTAATCAAGATATAATTATAAACTATATCTATTAATTCAGACAATAGAGGCCAATACAAAAGTAACAAACAGTGAATAATTCATTTTTTCTCAGTGTGGGATTGTTCCTCTTCACAATTACTCTTGCATAGTGTGCTTCACTTGTAAAATTGCTTTTTCTGAGTTTCTTTATTAGGATTTCAGTTATTGATAATGGTCCAGATTCTTCCTTGAATTCCAGCCAAACAACCCATTGACTTCAGGGAGGTTGCATGAAACTGAGGAGAATCTGGCAGAATGCTTTGTAGCCAAATTCCAGTGGCTAAATAAGTCTGCTTGTTCATTTGATCTGTTTATAAATGAAACACATAGGTCAAATTTTGAAAGGTCTCTGAAGCAGTTGACCTAAGTTAAATGCCTTGCTCACCTGGAAAAAAAAACCCCTGAGCTGTCTGTGCAAATCATTTGACTGTATGCTATTTGCCAGAGTGTGCATGCAAATAGATTTATTTAAGGTATACAAGCAATTTGTTAGGCTTACATCTGGCTTTTGCAGTATTTGGTTTCTTTTGTATAAAAATTAGGATCAGGAAATGCTTTTCATTCTAATTGTTGTTATTACATATTTGAATAAACAAAGTGAGGCAGGGTTCTTTTCTTTACTTCCAGATATTTGGGTGCACAGAGTTCTGTCCTCACCCTCCCTCACTGTGTGTATTTCTGTTGCTTGGTTATCTAGTTTTTCTTCAGCAGCCACAGCTAGGCAGAGTAGCATCATTTATCACTATACAGAGTCTGTTTTAAGTTTTCTGTTTCTGTTCCAAATATAAATCTCTGGAATAGCACGGTCTTGCATGCATCAGGCAGTTGTCCTACTGAAATAGCCTGCAATGGTCTTTCTCAGCATGCAGAGTCTTTGAAGATCAAATAAGAAAGGTCAGTCTTTAAGTAACTTAAGCAATGATGTTATCGTGAAAGGGTCAGAATTGGTCTAGCTGCCTTAGAGGAGAGTGACTCCTGGGTCAGCAGCTACTATGCTGCAGGTTAGTCCTCTGCCTTCCATTGGTGCTGTTTACAACTGGAACTCTCTGTATTTATAGGCATTGTGACTTGAATGTCACATGCTGTCTTTGTACAGTAGGCTCTATTTTGGGGAGGTGAGTGATTGATGCCCATGGCTTTATCCAACACAGAAGGCTGCTTCCATTATGCTTCCCGTGTTTATCCCGTCCCCTTTTATATCTGTTGCTTTAGTAATAAGAGTCTAAACCCCCTGTTTTGTGTGACATGTGCACATTTAATGGCCTCAAAATATTTGGGTAGGTGGGAGGCAGCATTCCTGTTTCCTAGGAAAGTTGAATTTAGTATAATGAAGCAACTTCACCCACTTGATAGTCTTCTTGTGAGATATCTGCAAACAATTTTGGAAAGGATATTTGTGCCTGGTAGCAGAACAGGAGAGATGCGAGGAGGTGTTTTCTAGGAGCATTTTTTGTGTGTATTAATGACTGGAACAGGGCAGTGAGGAACAACTGTTTGGATCCAGTAATTTAACACTCCTCATTTCTGGAACAGTCTTGGAAAGAGTTGTGCATGAATGAATCCTTGAGAAAGTTGTGGTTTTTACAGTGAATTAATTTTTTTTAAAAAAAACATGCATGATTTACAAAACATTTTAAAATGTTATTTTCGCTTTTCTTTTATAAAAGTTGTCTTCACAGATAAGCTTTCAGGTGTTTCTTGCTGCACTATATCAAATGGGAAGTCCATTTTGAGGAAAATAAATCTGTTTTGCTTTAGCCCTGATCAACACCGTAGTCTGAATTTGTAGTAATTATTTTTCAGCATAATTGCTGAAAATTCTTTCTCATGAAGTCTAAGGGTATATAACAATCTGCCTCATAAATATGTATAAATAAATATATATAAGTCTTATATCACAGAGGCACTCAGAGGTTTTTAATTATGTCACTTTGTATGGCTATAGACATTTCAAAGCTCTCCTTTGTGCTCTCTGTTATAAACATATTTTATTTCTTTTGAAGTCTGTGTGATATACATACTAGCAATTAAAAACCCAGCTCAGGGTTTGAGACACAAGGTCTTCCTAATTAAAACTCAAACAAAAGCTACAAGCAGAAGCCCCACTATATGATTAAGGTCTAAAGTGTTATGATACATTAGAATCATTGTTAACTGCTACGATTCAAAAAATCAATACACAGGAAAAAGAATCAACTGGTTCCAATTAGTGAAACCAATGAAAACATTCAACAAAACAGAACAGGCCAGAATCCCTACACCCAAATCCTCAAGAAATTGGTTCTGGTAAGGAATATACCACAGGCTGTAAAGGTTTCTCATAATGAATTTATTGCCATGATCCAATGAAGTGATATATTTAGCTTTGTGTCACAGCTCTCCAGATCAGAGCAGTACTTTTGTTTTGCCATTTCTCCAGCCACTCCAGCAATCTGTGTAACATGGTACAAGGGGTGTGCTTTCAGGTCTAACCTGACCTTCTAAATTAAGATATTTGGAGGCCTGAATATTTCATAAGCACTTTCAACAGTTAATGTTTGCATGCCCTTTAGTCGAATTTGCTTGAAGAAGGTAATGCATTCCAAAACCAAAAATATTTTGGTTAAGCTTAACAAGCCCCATTGTATCTCTTTGTTATGGTCAAGATACCAGCACAATTAGACTAATCACCAATGTGAAACACATTCAACTATATTGTCTTACGTCTTCCTGACTTTTTTTTTTAAATATGAAATATGTTTCTTCTGATTCTGGATTTAAACAGATATACCCCCAGTTGTACAGACAGAGAGTAGTTCTGTGGAAGAGATTGGACTGCTCACTGTACATAGTGCTAGTGTTTAAATTATGTACCTATGAGCCTTGGTAGGATTGAAGCTGTGTTTGCCACATTAAAAAAAGCCAAACATTTTTGTTGTTCTATTATTTTCGTGAGAGGGCTGTATGAAATACACTGAAAGTGCCACCACTCACAATCATGCCTACTTCTAATGTTGAAAGTTAATGACTATTACCATTTCTGGTTGTTAAAACTCCAGAACTATAAATTATGCTGTAATCAACCTTTCACATAAATCAAGTTTTCCATATTGTTGAATGTATTTTATAAAAAACATCAAGCAGGATGCATGCCCTTTAGTTCCAGGCACACAATGAATTTTTTACTTACCACAATCACAGAAATCTCTATGTTCTTTACCTTATCAGTGTATATTTCTAAGCTTAACTATTCAGAGGTCAATGTATGAACTCTGTACTACACTGAAATAAATATAACAGCCCACTTATATTCTGGGCTTTGTGAAATGTGTCCCAAATAATGTAGTAAGAAATAGTATCAACTGTTCATGGGAAAAAGCATCAAGATGGATAATGATGCTAATAATAAGGAACTGAAACAGCAATACATTTCTTTTGCACATTAGAACAGACTGCCTTCTGGAATGTGATCCATTCTTTATTTTTACAATTAGTGACAAGAAAATGTACGGTATTAAAATGTGTTTATTTTCAACTGCCATCTAATTTTTTTTAGCAGAAAAAAGGCTGCCTATAAACTAAAAATTACAAGTTGGTTTTCTCCACTTTTTCCACAAAAAAATCTGCCATTTTCCTCTGCTGGGAGGTTGTTTTGGTGGTGTGTATATATATATATATTGATTTTCAGTATATCAGTCATTGCTTTCTGTAATAAATTCAGAGCCTTAAACTGCAGTAGAAAGGCTTCTGTGTTGAAGAATGTATTACTACTTGGAACTTAGCACCTTCTCCTCTGAAAGTGGATGTCAGTGGCAAATTTTCTTTTGACTCCAGTTCCAGCTTAGCTGCCAATGAGATTTCTTACCTTTAGCAAAATAAAACTCCTACTGAAGACAAATATACAACCTCTTATGGAAAAGAAAGTGTATATGCAGGAGTGTGCACTGCTGAAATAAAAGTGGAAGCTCCTTTTCTTGTATTGCATCATGCTTCAGTGCTTTTGACTTTTTGTTGCCGTGGACTTACAAAGTCAAATTCTAACCAATTGATGAATATCAGCATTTATATAGAAAAATACGAATAGGCACAGTACTGAAAGAGCTGAAGTTTTCTGGTCAATTTGGATGTTGTGGAAACCTGCACAGGTACTTTTGTCAGTCTTTTGTTTTTGGTGTTTCATATTCAGGGAACTTTAAGTGTCATATGAAGAACACAATGTCCTGCAGCATTCTCTCCCTGGACACTGTTCAACCTGTGGAAGGGTGTAAAGAAAGGGCAAACATACACTAATATTTCCTCAGCATACTCTTCCAATTTCCCACGAAACATGATTAATGGGTTGCTTGATTCAGAGGTGGTAATTCGGGTTTAATGACCCTTGATAGAATTATCATCTATGAACATGTCCAATCACTTTTGAACCCTTTAACAGACAGCTGCAAAGTCTGTGGGGAGAAGCTCAGCAGTTAGCAATATGGTGTGTATTTGCACCTAGTACCTTGCATGTGTCCCCTAGATCTTAGAATGGACATTCTTAGAATGAACAATCCTCTGTTAATTTCCTCTGTTACACTACACTCTGTCACTTTTCCAGGTTGAAAAGTAAAATATATATTTATTTATTCTTTATGTGAAAGTTGTGCTGCACTTGAGCCACTCTCCTCAGCTTTCTATGCAGTTAATTTGGAAAGAAACCCCCTGTGTAAAATATCACTTTCTGAGCAACATCAAACTTTGGCACTGAATAATGAGAACATTTGTGGTGACCCTTTGCACTTTTAGTTGGTTTTAAACTCCATTTCTGAACAGAAAGTTGTGTCTTGAAGTGGGATCTTGATGTGTGGATATTGTGTGGTAATAAGGAAGTCCTGATGATACCAGAGATATCAGATTCTTTTTTTTTTCTTAAGAGATACATAAAAATACCTTACTGGGAACTTAACAAATTGTGGACCCTGAGGCGAGTTAGAAATCTCGTCTGTAAGACTCAAGGCACATAGCATTAGTATTGAGGAAAAATGAGGTAGGAGCACATTTAGTAACTGAGAATAGCAGGGACATAATGTGCAACCTGACCCAGCCACTGCCTCAAAAGCCCAAGCTCAATGAGGAATAGGAGAAGAAATACAAGAAGGGTTGTCCTCATCCCCTCTAAACAAGTTGACCTTTCAGAAGAGTTTTTTCAAGATATCTTGATTTGTTTAACTGTGTCACCTCACTTAGGATCTGACCAATGACATCTGACAGTTTTCTGCCAAAGGGCAAATTTAGCCAAGCCGGGCTCATTTTCCTTGTTTTCACCTCCTCCTGGCAACATTAAAGTGATTTCAGGCTAATCATGATCCCCTTGCTCCAATCAGGTCATTCACAATACTGTTCCCTTACTTGGTGAGTGAACTGATATCAATTCACTATGTCCCTTCTGTTTCTCCCTCAAATGTCTATGTTGGATTAAAGTAAATAATTTATCTATTTTTCATCCCAACCATTTTTTTTCCGGCATGATTTGCCAATAGAGAAATTTTTCAAAAACACTACAAAGATGAAGTCCCACAATCAATTAATGCCAATATATGAATTTTTGAATTTTAAAGAAAATATAGAGATTTATTGAAATAATTTCCACAGAAATTTGTCTGAACTGAGGAAACACAAATCTATGAAGGATGTAGTCTGCCCTGATCCTATGAAGTCATTGTAGGTATTACTCCCTGTGATAATAATATTAATAGATTTATAACCAAAAAAAGGGCAGCTTGATCAAAACTTGGTCTTTGTCATTAGCTCTCACACTGAAACCATGTTATTACAAACATCTCTCTTACTCTTTTTGCTTTAAGTTGCTGTTAGTTTAATCCACATATCCTAATGTTTACCTTAACCTGTATTGACATACTTTAACAAAGTTTAATATTAGACATAGTCGTAAATGTTCTTGAAGAGTTATCCAAGATTAAGCTGAGACCTGTTCAATAGCTGCTTAAAATTTGTTGCCCCATAGATAGAAGTAATGAGAGGCTAACACACTCATGTTGGGAATGAATCCTCATGTCTATTAAGATTTGTTTGAACGGGTTTCCATCACAACAGGTGCACAATTACTTTATGAGTAAAATATTATCAGCCTTCCAAATTAGCCAGGGCAAAATGCAAGTTGTCTGATTAAATAATCAAACCCAATACTTAAAATGCACTTGATTTCCACAGGAATTTTAAGATGTTAAGTCCCAGTCTATCAGTGAAACTGTGATTGTTTGCAGCATGCAAGTAGCAGCTTGCAGAGTATCCTGTTTGGTATGTTTTACATAATTCACCCTACATTATACAACACAAAACCACTAAAAAAGCATATAATAATGGGTTTTACTTCTAGTAAAACAGTTTTAATCTTCCAATGAAGGTATTATATTGTGCATTAAAATCAGAAAAAAAAGTGGGCCTCTAATGGAAAATAGTTTGAAAGTGTTCTGCATTCAATTAGGAGGCACAGCAGTTTGGAAATACAAAACCCAATGTTCTTTTAAAATAATTTAGTTTATGAAGAGGGAGGGACTAGAAGAAAATCCTGTGAGTCTGAAGTGCAACTTGCAGTGTGGAGATCACATATGTCACCAGTTACCGAATGGCTCAGTGAACACAGTAACTCAGACACCCAAGAAATTGGTCAAATCTAAAACAGTAAGTTCACCACGAAGGGGAAATTTCGCAGTGCAGCTGTCAGACACAGATTATATACAGGTAACTGTTTGTTTTCATATCTGAATCTGTTTGTCAATCAAGGAATGCTATGAATCAGGAGATGGGATCTCAAATACAAAACCACAAAGTCAGAGACAGCATCTGGAGGAGCTCCAAGCCACAAAAATTAGGGAAGAAACACAGAGGGAACAAAAACTGTAAATGCTTGCATGGATTCTGCCTCTATATACATTGAATTTAAATAATTGTGTTGATACATCAGTAATAATAATTGCTGATAAAAATTATAGTCCTTATTTTGGGCAGCAATATGTTTTACTAAATGTGAAATTAAATGCAATTTGTATTAATTAGGGATAATATGAAAGTATGCAAGCGGTTGACATTTCCGACATTTTTAAACACACTACTATGTGTGAAGATAGATCTTTTGCATTTGTTTTGACTTGGAAGTACTGTGGATTGATATATGCCCCCAAAGTATTCTGTTGACATAAGATCCCAGTTCTAACCCCTGAGATCAGAAAATTATTTATAGTTGACTGTAGTTTGAAATTTAATTATGGGATTTGATCTTTGATGTAACTGTTTAGTAGACAATTGTAGCTCTCCCTGAAAGCTGGAATACACCCTTAGTACAGATACTAAATCAAAATCTTCTAATTGCAGGTGGCACACTCAGATTCCAAGATTTAAGAACTCAGTTGTAGTGTGTACAGGTATTTTATGTAGGCTTACACAAAAAAGTTGCTCGAAATGTGGGGAAATTTACAGACATCAAATCTCAATTGGTAACATCAAAAGAACAGGTTTATTAAGAAATGTCAAGAAAATGAAATGGGCATAGCTGCTCTGTGGTTTAGTTTTGCCACATTCCTTAAGAATTGTAGCATGCCTAGTTGACTTCTAATTGAAAGTTTTACCTTCACTCCTTTCCTCTGGTGCTTATGGATTGTTGGGATCCTGCAAGAGTTGCAGGATGACTGTGGATTTTTTTAGGGGCTGTATAAAATAGAGGTTTTCTGCTTCAGGATGTATTAAATTGACCCTCCTATCTGGTGATTTTTTTCTTTTTTGTCTTTTGGTGGTGATATTGCTTTCTTCCCCTTGCAGGGGTTATACGGTGTAACTTTGTGCCTCTCAGACGTCAGCCAAAGACAGAGCGCCCACTTCTGAAGGATAAGGGTTTTCCTAAAATGAAATACTTAATCCTATCAGGTTAAGGTCTGCCGTTTTTCAAGATAGTAGTGATTGACAAAGGCACTTTGTGTCTCTGCATACTCTCAGAAAACATATCCCACCATCAGACAGACATCAGCACTTGGTGTTAAGAGTGGGACACGATGAAAATTCTCCCACTACTGACCTGGAAAAACCACAGTCAGTCTCTACTCATAGCTAAAGTTCAGTTGACTTAATAGCTAGATTATGTTCTTCTCCCACTTTGCCTCTTCCTGTCCTCTTCCATTTGTACTATACTCAAAACCACTGAGAAAAGCTCTTTTCTGAGTTATAGTTGCAACCACTGAAGGGCTATGGTGATCAGCAGCAAATAACCCATGACAGAATATAGGTGTTAATTGCTCATCGGCTGAATCTGCCATAAAAAATTCAAATTATGATGTCTATATCTGTGTAAAATATTCAAATACACTGAATAGATAGAAATTAATGTAAAGTTCAAGTTTGGAAGTGAGGGAAAACTGAAGATAGATCCATTGAAAATGAATGGTTTTTAACTTGTTTTTATGAAATGGTCTTCACAAAGGACAAAATCGTTCCTTCCAATAGGCTCACTCCAACACTTACAGCATGAATGGGGCTCTGAGCAATCTGGTCTAGTGGAAGTTGTCCCTGCCCATGGCAGAAGGATTGGAAAGGGATCATCTCTGAGATCCCTTTCAACCTAAGCTATTCCATATTTCTGTGATCTGTTAAGGGAGAGCACTGCCCCTCCCTTATCAAAGTCAGATCGTACAGACCAGCTGGCATCACCACTGCCAAGGCTGAGACTGCGGATCCAGTTCAAAGTGATAACATTCACAGACTCAGTTTTGAAAGAGCTCATTTCCTGCAGTTCAAGAATTCAAGATATATGATATTTGTTTAATGTTTTTGATTGACAGCTAGAAGATAGGAAATGGTTAAAGGATACTGTGAGAATTAGAAAGTTAGTTGGTAAACTAGGTAACGCTTTTGCCATCTGTACCTATTCAGGCTTCTAGAGGCATAGCAGTGCTATTTTTTTGTCAGTGTTAGCTATGTCATAGCAGGTGCACAGTTGTTGAATTGGTTAAGCAACTGAGGGTTACTCCTTCCTAAACTAAATTAATAACTGAAGCAATAATGAGTTCTTGACTTTTTTTTTGCATAGGGAAGGAAATGTGAGAGAGTGTGAGTTGCCTTGTAAATGCATTTTACTGTATTCTCTTGTATTCATTCATCCCCTTGTGTGAGCTGCTTGTCTTGTGCAGAGTTCTGTCTTTATATGTTGAGTCCATGATAGAGCTGAAGCTGTGGGCTTCACTTTACTCCCGCTGATGTGCCCTAAATGCAGGACATTTAAGGTACTCTAAAGCAGAAAAACCTTGTCTTTGCTATGGCATAGCAAGCTAATGCTCCAAAGAGGAAACTGAAAATTTGTAAGTGAATGCAGTCCATGGCACTTTGGTAACTTCCAAGTGCTGCTGAGTTCTAGAAAGTGACATCTAAAAACCCCAAGTCCTCGAGCAGTCCTTCAACACTATATTTCTATTTATGTTTCTCTTTATTTTAATATCCTGAAACAGCAAAATATATCAATGGTTGTACTTTAGAAGTTACTGTAAGGATGTGCTAAGTTTATTACCTATGTGAAACTCAAAGTGAGAAACTTAAAGTTTTTGACCAAAACCTGTCAGTTCTAAGCCCAAGGTGTAGAGACCATCATATAGATCCAGGTTCTCATGTCCACTAGTTGGTGTTGCATGACAGAAAAGTAAATGAAACTGATCCTGTGTTAAGGAAAGACAGTAGACTGATCCACAGATACTAATTTCCATAGAGGGAAAACAAATCTTAATAAAAAATACGTCATCCAGTACTGTATTTGAAGAGCTAAAGTGGCTACAAAGGAACTCAAGAGAAAAAAATAGAAAGGAGATCTTTGGCATGAAGGGGAAAAAGCAGCAAAAAACCCCATTTGATTTCCTGAGTAATCACAAATGCAGACACAGAAATGAGGAAGAACAGGGAAAAATTATACTTTTGCCCTAATATTATCCCTACCTGTGACTAATTTCCAGGGATTTCCAGATCCTGGTGGGCTTTGTGTATTTTGAATCCATCAAATAGATTCCTCTTCCCTCTTCCAAATACCTGTTTGCCCTCCCCTTGAACCTATATCAAGCTTTGAGCCAGCAGCATTGTTTAAAAAGACTTTCCATAGCAGTAGTGTCAGTTGAGGGAAGAACCACATCAGGATCAAATTCATTGAACACTTTAAAGACAATATTATGTGATTCACACACATTTGTCTCATATTTCAAAATAGTTTAAGATGTCATCTGAGTCAATGGGTCCTAGATGCTTCAAATGGTTTTGAAAACATGACCATCTGGATAGTTGCAATAGTAAGAGGCAGAAATCTCTTAAAAAACCTGGCCCAGAGACACCTAAATCTGAGAAACCCCTTGGAAAATACCTGAGATCTTTGCAGGTGCAAAGAGATTGACATTTTGATTTAAAATTTATTTTAAATTCACAGAGAGGAAATAGCCACAAAATACATTGCTTAAATTCAAAATTAGTTTGGAGCCACAATTAGCCTTCATTTAAGTTGACATTATTTCAGCATCACAGTTACACTGAAGTAAGTTCTGAGAAACATGTCAGAAACATTACATTGAGTTGCAATAGGTGTGTTCTTCCAGACAAAACTCATTTTTTTTAAAATAGGACACTTAGAAGATGATTAACTTTCAAAATCAATTGACAGTAGTCTCACTTGGTTTTGAAAATCTCTTTTCCCTGCTTCTGCTTCTTATTCCTGTTTTTTGTTTGTGTGCTTGTTAGGAAGGAAAAATAATACTGTGGTTATTTTTGCTGTAGAAACAAAATAATGAAAATGCAACCTGGACAGTATTAAGTTTTCTTAAGGAGAGAGAAACAATGAGAGGATCCTGATTTCTTTAATACATCCCAGGTCTATTTATAATATATTGAATTAGAATACTGTTGTAGTGGAATTGAAAACCTCTTGGTATGTTTCCTACATATTCCCAGTGCTTCAAGATTTACTGTGAATCACTGTGCCTAAAGTTTTGCTAAATTCATGCCTTTGAATATTGGATTATATTAAGACTTTTGAGCAGGCAGTGTTTATGTTTTCTTTCTGAGTGATCCTGTTTCAGTGGTAGAATACCTATGGAAGCACAAAAAAACCCATGACACCACTCTGGGCTGGGACTGTGAAGAACTTAATTACCAAGGCTCTGTAGCAGAGGGCTGTGTCAAATGTTTTGGTTTGTGATCAACTAGGTATACAAATAAAGTGAATTAAGAAAAGTTCTGGCTGCACTTTTAGTCACTTCTGAGAATCATCTGGCTAAACACACTCCTGCTCGTGGTTAGAGTATAATTATTTCAGAACACTCTTGGAATATGTGTGGAACTTCAGTCTGCAAATGTAAGTCAGCCCCTCTGTGCTCTGGTTAATGTGATTTAGAAAGTTTTTCTCTAGTTAGAAAACTTGTCTGATAATTTTGTAGTGTATTTACAGGAGCACAACAAGCTGGTCACAGAATTCTAATTTGCTCTGGATTGCATTATTTTAATTTAATTATTTATTTAGAAAATAAACCTTCAGGGAACAAGAGGATAGTTTACTTGTTTGGTTTTTGTTTCTCATACCCATTCAGTGATGTGGTTATTTCAGAAGATATGTGATAATTCTTATTTGTAGAATTAATATGCTTTACTGAATTGGTCTTACAGATTGTTAGGTTGTGTGCAGCAGATAAGTAGCACTTTCAATTTATAACTCTTTGATTAGGAACTAAATTTAAAATAATATTCAGATTTATAAGCCTGAAGCTGCCACCTAATGCCATTATTAATGAACATATCAATGGACCTCTTTCAAAGCCCACTGAAATGAGTGTAAATCCTTCCACTCACTTCTCTGGGCACATTCTAAATGTATAAAATGTTGTTGCTTTTCCATACATATCAAAGGCTTTTGACTAAATTGTCTCTTCTCAGATGAGGTAGGAAGTTTCTTCTTTACAGCATCTATGATAGACAGGCTATGCTAATGTCCTTGTTTTGCAATAAACTTTGCTTCTTCATTACTTATCACCAGAGGCAATAAAAATCTTCAGAGGCAAATATAAGTTTTTCATTGATATACTTGTTTGTATTTGTAAGACATGAAAGATGAACATGTAATTAAGATCAAAATTAAAATTTATATTTAAAGTATATAAATCTTGCAGTACTAATACTCCTCATATTTATATTTAGACATTTCTGAGTTGTGTAGCTAATAATTACTAACTAAGAACTCATGGAAGTAACTTATTTAACAAGATATAAGAAGTAACTGCAAGACATCAGAAGTCAGAGTATATTTCACAGGGGTACATCTCCTCTCCTGTGTATATTGTGCATTCTGGATGCAGCCGAAGAAATTCATTTGGGTTAAAATTTTCAGTATAAGGGAAAGAAGCAAGGTTCCTGGAGTGTTCTGGTGTGTTATCCTCAGTGCTACCTTTATGGCAAATGAGCCCAAATAATTGAATCCTAATATGTAAATCAATTAGCCTTTTCATAGAAAAGCTGCAGTGGCACCTATGGAAAAGATTTCTACCCTTCTTGCACCCACAGAGAAAAATACTAATTCCTATCCCTGTACTGGTAGCCCTTGGCATACAGGTGGGTCAGCTCCACTGCACTGAGCTCCTTAAAACTGAATTATCCCCACACAGTGAGGAGATGTGGTTTTTTTCACCTGATTTGCACGTGTCCAGCTGCAGAATTACACACAAAAGCTGCAGGAAGTTCAACTGTCCCCTTTTCTTGCCATCACCCTAGGGAAGTATTTGTAGATGTTAAAGTTTAAAGTGTTCCTCACTATTTAAAGAGAAGAATCACATTATTTCTGCAAATACTGTGGCAAAGAGTAGAAAAAAAATTTAAGCCCTCCTTTTCTGTAGCTTGCTCTCTAAAATTGAAAACTTAATTAAAACATATAATTCTTTTTTACCTTTCATTATTAATCCATAATTTAGACAATGGAGAAGACTGAAAAAACCCAAACAAAACTTCTTTTACATCACAAGCCTTTTTTAATGAAAGCCAAATAATCAGCTACTGAAATCACAAGTAACTAGCTCCTGTTAGGTAAGGAAATTAGTGTCATCTAATTCACATGAACTATACTCATCAAATGAGACATTAAGTGAACTTCCTCTAAACTCAGCTTCCTTCCAGCCACTTTTATGCATGTACATATACAATTCTCTTTCCAGAATGACATTAGCTAGCACAGATATTCACTTTATCCCTGTGATTGAACATACAAGTTTTAATTGGAGCGCTCTTCCTTCTAAATAAGTGCCTTTTTTTGCACTTGCATGGGAAGAAATGCTAGTTTTAAAAGAATGAAAAATTGTATGGATTTTGAAATTCTATCATATTTACAAAATTTAAAAATAAGATTAATAGCACCCAGAAATCACTTGTTAAAGTTTAAATTGAATATGGAAACAAAATTACTTTTATCCAGCTGTGTGTTGTTAGGAAAGAACAGTCAATGAAATGGAGCAATTTCAAAATCAGTCCTGAATTCGCCATCTAAATTTCTTTCTTCCGCAAACTCCCAATCTTTTCGTGTTACTTGATAAGGTCCTACTTTTCCCAGACTGTCATCAATTGTGACTCTCAACACTGGGTTTCCAAAGAATATACTACCTATGATTGTATATAAGCAAAAAAAAAATCAAGAAAATCTCATTTCTCATCTAAAAGAAGACGTTGCAAAAATTGTCTTACCACATGTTTTATTGAAGTGCTTTATATGAATATTAGAGATGGGTTAGCAGTCACATACTCAATCCTCCCCATCAACACACAGCAGCAAATATTAGAAATAAAATATTTTTTCTTCTTTTCTGGAAAGGAAATTTAGGGATTTTCTATTGAATCCAAACATTTAAAACATTGCTTAATTTAATTAGGATACAGTGAGACTACTAGTGCAGCAGAACTTCATTCAGCAAATGTTAGGAATCAGAATAGAAAAATAAAAATTGAAAAAATTATCCAGAAAGCAAAACAATGTTTGGGGGAAAATTCCATAGTGTTGAAATTCCTCAGAAGCTGCTGTAAAAGGTTGGGCAGTATTGCTCTGTGTAAGCTCTTCATTCTCAGTTTTACATCTGTAGTTTCACATTAAACTGTAAACAGCTCATGGAGAGAGTTCAGTAAGAAAGTGCATTTAAAATGTCTAATACTAAGTACACAGTTTTTTATGTCAAATGATGCTGTCAGGAAAAGGCAGTCTCAGACTTGAACCTGGGATTTTAGTAATGTTTCTACATGCCTAATATAGTGAGTTTTCTAGAAACTGAAGTCAGGTTTTTTGACTTCTATTTGACAAGTCTGCTATTGGTCCTTTGATAATTGCAAAATTCAGCCAAAGCTGATGGAAGTATCCTCGTGTTTGGGGGCAGGTTCAGAGATAAAATAACAGGGAAGGTGAACGACTGGCTTCACTTAATGTTTATGGGAACATGGGGATCAGCTCTCATGCCATTGTAAATATAATGTGTTTCTATTGAAGGTTTTATACATAAATGATCTACATTTATGTGTAGATAATCTTCAAGAAAGAATTAGACCTGCTGAGTTGATAATTCCAGTGTAATGAAGAATTGTGAACATCATAATTACTATGGAACTTGATTTTACTGCTATTCAATATTTATGTCCCATTATCAGAAGGAAAAACTTTGGATATCTCCATTCCTCTATGAGACTTCCCCTGTTTTGCTAGTTGACAACTTAAATCCTTGTAGGACTATTGAGTTGAAATTAGTTTTACAGCTCTTGCAAATAAGAAAATTAAAGGATTTAACTTTTAAACCATGTTTATAACTATCTTCTTCTTGAGGGAGACAATATTTCTATCTGTTGTTTTTGCTTGTGCTTGATGTGTATTCTGATAGGGCAAACGAAACCAATCTTGAGCTTTTTTTTCCACTTATGATGTTAATGTCCAGAAGAAAAGCTGGTAAACATCCTCCACGTGGGGTGTTTGCACAGAGACAGTTCTGATGCTGAAATTTATCCCTACTATGACATTTATTCTGATTATGACATTATTCTTATTATCACAGTTCCTGATACCTCAGTGTGGATTCTTCTACAGAGGAGGAACTGGTGTATAAGTAAATGATGGTTAGATTTTGTTTGTTTGCTGGTTTTATTTGTCATTTCAATTTCAATACCTCTTTTATCTTTTTTTCTTTTCTAATATATTATTTCTGTCTGTTATGTGGCCCACAAATACAGTTTGTAGTCTTTACTGTTGCTATCCTCAGAATAACATCCTTCTTCATACCCTCTCCATGATCTAGGGAAGTACTGTCATCTGTATTTAAATGGGGAAATCTGAAACTGAAGGTCAGGATATTTTTTCAGCTCTCAAGTCCTGAGTGAGTGCCTTAAATGGATGGACCGCCTTACTTTCATTTGAATTTTTTTTTTTTTTTACTTTAAAAGCATTGGACTCGAGTATTTGAATTATTATTATTATTATTAATGATAATGATAACAATAATGATGATGATGTATATTTTGCTCTTTATATAACTCTACCATGTTAATTTTATTTTGATGTGCTATGCCCTGGGCTACAATCCACTCCTTTAACGAAAGAAAATTACTCATTTTTCTCTTTATCTCATATTTTAGTGTTTGTATCACTGTACAAATTACTCACAGCCTGTGGCCTCTGCTATATCATTATATTCTAATGCAACAGGAACAGCTTGGCTATGAGTTTTTAGTTGAGATGTATAATACGCATTTCTCTGTTAATCTCCAGCAATATCACATTTTTCCTACATAGACTCTGAACAGCTCATATTGAGTATATATGAAGTTTTTCTAAACCTACTGAAAGCACTAAACCATTTACAACCAAATCTCTACTTGCTGCTGAAAACCCCTACAAATTATTTATTCAAAAATTCATTATCTTCCCTCCACATGCACGTGTATGAACTAGCACTTAGTGTGTGCTTTTAATGTAATTTAGAGTGTAAATTTACAAGTTTTTCAGGATTTGAGAGAAATTCTAAGAAATGAGCTAAGGTGGGTTTTATTTTTTAAAAAATTTATTTTATAAGATAGAAGACAATAGTAAAATAGAATTGTATCTGTGAGATGATAACAAAATCTCTAAACATATTTAAAGTCCTCTAAGGCTAATGTCAGGCAGATTTCTTCTTTTCTTTTCCTTGTGTGTGAAAGGAAGTAAGGAGTCCAAGAGATTTGTTGGAATTCTGCTTTTTGCTGGGCACTGGTTTGGAGGAGGGTGAGGTTGAAACTCTGGCTAACATCACATTCTTTCCTGCATTCCTGACGTGGTTTACATTTTAGGACTCAACTGTAGATTCACCACACTGCTAAAAATGGTGCAAAATTTCATTGTACTGCTCCAGGAGCTGAGCAGGAGCTTAGTCCAAACCTTTGCCTAGCACCTTGCTTTGACAGCTATGGAGCTGTTTGGTAGAAACTTGGGAGCATTTTGTGTTGGTCCAGTCACCACAGTGTTTTCATTTTGGATGTATTGGTTTACTTTGTTTGGAACTGCTGTGAAAAGCAGTCAAGGAGGAAAACGTCAGAAGATATTGCTCAGGAAACACTTGAGAATTGCTAAGAAACCATGCAAGAGCAAAAAGTCCAGGGAATGTGTGAGGGGAAAAAAAAAAAGGTTATTTGGAGGAGCAAAGCTCCTGGACACACTATATGAGGTAAACCTGCTTCAGGTGATGGCAAATCTTTAGGGGAAATATTCAGCTGGATTCCTATAGACATTCTTGTGACTTGTTCTTAATGCAGAATAAATGGTTCTGTGATTTGTGACGTTTGAAGAAGGAATAAATCCATCAAATTCTTTTGAGAAGGGGAAAAACATCAGAGCAGGACACTTTAGGTGGTTGGATAGGGCTCAGTCGAGCCTGAACACTCAGAGGTGCCTGTGAGGGCTCCTCTGCCCGGCTCAGTGTCAGGCAGAGATCTGGATGTGCGGGCTGGATGGAAGCCTTGGGATGAGGCAAACCCAAGGGCAATGGGTGCAGGACCCCAGAGCAGGCTGTAAGCCCAGCTCACCCAAAGCCAGCAAGGTGTTTGTGGGGATGGAGGGACCCTGTCCTTGCCCTTACCTGTCTGTGGGCACAGTGACAGTGAAGGGTCAGCATGGCCTCACTGAGTATTTCATATTCACTCAGCTATTTTTTGGCTAATCTAAGAAAGATGGGACCATGCTAAGTATAGGATTGTTTTAAGAGTCTGCTGTTTTGCCAATCGTATGTGTTTCAAATTGCTCCCACCTAAGAAATTGCTGCAATGTGTGAGTTTTAGTATATATGGAATTAGGAGAAAACTTGTGGATTATCAGTAAAGCATTTTCATCCTTTTCATAAAATATAACTAATTTAAACTCTTTTATGTTTTTCAAAATCTGACGCATTTTTCTCTACAGAATATTTTCAGTAGTTCTTAATATTAATTCCCGTTACTGTCTGTGGACATATGATAATAAAGTTTCCTTGCTCAGAGCTGAAAGTGCAGAATCATTTTGAGACATAAGGGAAGGGAGGGATCTCACACCTTCCCAAGAGAAGCTATCCGGTGTGTTTTGCATGCTGGACATGTTTGCTGTGCTGCTTTCTGCACTGGGATGCTACAAAGCACAATGGGAGCATTTATAAAACTTTTTATTGACTAAGAATGGGACAGTAGCATATGGGAACACCAACAATTGCTAACTGATCATGAAATAAAGAAATTCCAGTATTCCAGTGTTATAAAAAGAAGGGGGGAAAAAAAAGTCATTCAGAACTTAGTCATATTGGTTCAGCTGTTGTAACCAAAGACTGATAAGATAATAGAGGTCTTTGTGGCTGTTTTCTACTGAAATGCTTTATCTTTATGATACTCTTGGGGCCCTTTAGAGTGGAAGCTTTTTAAACTGCTGCTGGAGTTAGAACTCAAATTAGATGCTGTTGCAATGGCAAGGGGGCTCCCTAGTCAGGCAGCCCTCACAAAGTGACTTTTATCTCTGAAGCCCTTCCATTAGATTATTACTTTCTTCTGTTTTTCCTGTTTATTTTTGTTGACTTTTGCTGCCCTATTTTGTGGCATTTAGAAGGTGACCCAATCAAAAAAGGGTAAATGCTAAATGCTGGACAGAGCCTGTGAAGTGGAAACATCACAGCCCATCTGATGTGTGCTGCAGACTGCAGTGTCAGACAGCATGGTTTAACCAGGTTATCTCTGGGAACCTAAGATCAAATACACTTTCTTTTATGTCTAGCATTGTGTTTTTGCTTTCTTTTCAAACAATGTCCATAAAATAATAAAATCCCCTCCAATGTAGCAGAGGGATTGAGTCACAAAGGCTTTTTTTTTTTTTAAAGGAAAAAAAGAGCTGAAATTGCTTAACTTGATTCAAAATCATTTTTGATTGTTGGTTGAACTGTTTTGGCTGATACTTAGGAGCTGCAGTTGTGTGATTTAAAGCCCTACTTAGCTTCTGGCAAAGTCCACACTTCTTTCTTACATTACTGCCTCCTGATTTCATAAAAGTCATACAATGTGTTTGTTCTAGAAACCTAACAGGAGTAATCATTTCTGATTTATTAATTTGTATTTCCTGTAAGCGTATGGAGCAAAAGTTAGTTTAGATGCAGTGCATAAACAAGGCTGATATTTGTCATGTTTTACGCTAATCACAGAATTCAAGAGAACCAATAATGCTTTGCAGCTGTGTAGAGATTCCATGCAAAGATCTCAGAGCACTTCAGAAACATTAACTAACCAGGCATAAAAACCTCTGATTGGTAGTGTTTCACTTTGTGTACATGTTGAGACACTAAGACACATTCAAGAACCCACAGTAATTTTGTGTCACAGCTCAGAACCCTACTTTAGCAAGATATGGATCATGCCTATGAATTTTTTGGTTTATTTATGACTCCAGAATTTTGTCTTTTATTCACTTGACGGAATATGTGGTTTTATCTAGTTTTCCTGAGTGTCAGAGAGGTTAGTTTAAATTACACTATGTAAGCCTAGAAGTCTATTTTCTTGCTATGCCTGTTTCTTTTTTTCCCTTACCAGCAGATATTACTTTGCTTCTACCTCAAGACAGCTTGCCACAAGAACAGTAAGAAATTTAACATTGAGAAGCCACCAGTGTTTGCTGACGTGCAGCTACATTTGTATATAGACTAAATAGGTTGTAAAAGGTAACAGGAGTGTTCAAAGGTGGTAAAACAGTGGTTGATATAGGAACTATAGTTATATTGTAGAGCTATACTTACAGGATATTAGTTTTTAAATTTTCTTTTTAACACTTAAAGAGATCAAAGTCGATAAAACGCAGGATGAGGTTTATGATTTTTATTAAATACGGTGTAAGTTACACAATGCTCTTTCTATTACATTATGTACCAGAAATCATGTTATATTCAAATTGGTTTTAAAAGATAGAGTGTTGCCACAAGCAGAATTCTTTCTAAATGTAATTTTAGACCACAAGTTGAACTCTTCTCTCTTTTTCAGCAGATTTATAGCTGCTTTTTATTTTCTGTCTCCTGGTTAGATTGACCTATGACCAGAATTTCAAAAAGTCAAAAGGTCTCTTTGATGGCTTAGTTCTTTTCAATCTGAATATTTTATCTCAATTTGTGCTGAAGTCCAAAATGAAGAGTAAAGCAATAACACACAGGGAAAAATTAAAATATTACTTCAACCAGATTATTATCACAAAGGTGGGGATATACCCAAAGTACTATCAGAATTTTTTTTTTTCTGAACTTTTGATGGGACTGACATATTTTCATTTTAAAAAGAAGTCCTTAAACACTATCAGCTTCCCACCAACACTCAAAATTTTAAATACTGCTGGTAAGGAGAGTCAATGGATCAAATTCAGTATATCTGTAGTGACTGAAATAAAGGCCCCTAAGAAAAATGTGTCAATTTTAAAGGTCTTTCCTAACTGAAGACCATTTTGTGATAGAGCCAAAGGTTAATAAAATCAGTAGTGAATGTAGCAATTTTACAGATAAGCTATTCACAACAAGTGTAGTTACTTGAATAAAAAGCTAATTCAGTTCTAAAATGCCACATGCAGTAGCAGTGAATAGCTGCTTTTAGGTGCTTTCTGGAGGAGGATAAAATACAGAATCACAGCACTCTTCTTTTCCAGCATCCCTGGCTGCCTGTAAATTGCTGTGAATGGGACTGTGGGCTGACAGGCTCTATTAAGACAAACTGCCTTTCTCATCGGAGAGATAAAATAAATCAGGTGTTTAGTCAAATTAAAATACTTCAGATGGAGCAGGCCCTGGGGAGCACTGATCCACCTGACAAATCTGAGAGAAACTCAAGACAGATGTGTTTTGGGGATAAGGAAGACCCCATGGAAAAAAATGCACTGCTGTCTTTGGAGTAAGAGAATAGGATTAGAACAGAGAGAGAGCTGCGGTATATAATATTTTATGGGAGCTGGCACATTTACTGTTCATTTTTTACTAAGCTTTTTGTTTTATCTGTTTTTATGGCAAATACATTTTACAGATAGCTGTATTTTTATTTTATTTATAGATATTTTCAGTCAGCAGCAGAAGTTTATTTACTGGTAATGAGTTTAGGAATCTCATTGCTCGCTGCAGTAAGTGGATGCAAAACAGATGATGATGGCACACAGCTACTGATGACCTCTCTTGTCCCAGCCAGATCAGCTCAATCTGGTCTGCATNTTAGGTGTCCTGCAGCTTCATGGAGGTCTCCTGATTTTCCAGGAGCACAGTGTACATTTTGTGGTCATCAGCTCCATTCTGTTGCTGGATCACATAACAGGGTACAAATTAAAGCACAGAGTACTTTAAATGGGGTCATTTATTTCAGATGTGCTTCTCGGGGGAGGGAGAAGGAAAGAAAAACAATTATTGTGGATTCCTGAATAAGAACAGTTACTTCTGCCTGCTATTGTAAAAAAAGAAGAAGAAAAAAAAAAGACTAAATTTATGGCAACTATATCAAATGGTTCTAAGAAATCCTAACAAAACAACAATATTTTGTAGCCTTAGCAGGCACCCTTTGTGGTGGTTTTCTACTCATGTTATGAAGCAAGTACAAGCCATACAGAATAATCTGGAAATGGAGTGGGAGATTAATATCTGCTTTGGGTGTGTAAAATATTTTACGACTGTAAGCTCAGGGGCTTGCATTATGATGCCAAAGCTGCTTGGCAGATGTGAAAGTCTCATGCTGTTGTTTCCCAGGTGGCAGTGGAGGACAATAAGCATCCTTTGAGGAAGCAGGTTGCTTCCCATTGGCTTTCTAAAATGGTGGAGTGGTTGATCTCTTCTCATCACAATGGGCAAGAGAATTTTTCTCTGGCTGAAATGAATTCAAAACCACCTAGATAACCTTTAAACCATACTGAAAAGTCTTCAAAACTGCATAACACAGTTTAGGAGGGTTAAGGTAGGTCTATACTGAGTTGCAGAGAATTGAACAGATGTCAGCATGGAGCTCAGGACATGCTAAAGGATCCTGGCAAGGCAGTATTTCCAATGTAGGCACTTTCCTGGCCACACACCTGCCTAAGCTGACTCCCAAAAAATTTTTGGTGTTTGTTTTGGTCTTGTACCAGCTTTTTGTCCAAGACCTCTTCTATTGCTTCTGTCACTCGTATCACACTAAGGTTTTGCAATGAGTTGGTCTGGGTAGTAGAGTGTCCTTCAGCTTCAACTTCATGCATCCATCATACCTCTTGTGACTAAAGAAATCACTAACAACCCTTTCTAAAATTTCTACTTCAACAGAATTTACACATTTTTCTTCTTCTGGAGACCTGTGTCACGTGTACACTGGATGTGCATTAGGCATTAGAGGGTAGGGAAACATCAGCTTCTTGGAAACTCTTTTAAAACAAAGAGACTTAATAGTGAGCAAGAAATTGAATCTTTTTCAGTACTGTGCATTGCTAAATACAATTAATAAATGCTCAGAAAATGAGGTACCCTTTGTTTCTCAAGGTTTGTTTAGAGTGAATGACTTAAGCCACGCAGCTTCTTTTTTCCATATAAAGTAGAAGTTTCAGACAGGCATTTTCTTGTATGCTGCTTTTGCAAATGCAACTCTGTGTAGGAATCATACAGGCCCCACAAGGTAAGTAGTAGATAATCTTGGGTTTTTCACCTTCTTGGCAGGAGCCTGTTTTGTCTTCCTTCTCCTTATGAAACCTGTCAGCTTCTTTCTTCTCTTCTTCAGAAGATATCCATCTCATTCCTGGGAAGAAGCTGGATCATAACTTTGTGACAGTTTCTCCATTCCCTCCCAGGTCCTGTTGCTTACACATTTTCTTCCTCTTCAAAAATCCTGTGACTTCTTTATCACAGTCCTCTATTGTGAACAGAGGAAAGGAAATTTCTGAATATTCACTTTTGTGCCACTTCTCATATCATTGTGGCAGACTACAGACTTGGTTTTCTTCTTCTAAAATTTTTGATTCTACTGTACAACATGAAATTGCTTTATTTATCTCACTTCCAACCCTAAACCTGTTTCAGATTCTTTTCCAATATTCTTGAACTTCTACCTTGCTCTATTTATATTATCTCTTATTGACCTGTGAGTCTGAGGTGCTCACAAAAGGAAATGTATGGCTCAAATATAGGAACTGACATTGCTGTTTCTGACAGAGTAGTATGTTCCTATATAAGAAGGGATATTTTCAGATTGATTTGGAAAAGGACCCTGTACTCTCCACTTATGAGACCCATGCAATTTACCCATAAACAGACCATTAAGCATCATTAGTGCAAAGAATAAATGTACCGTAGTTTCATATTAATTAAGTGCTCTCTGTAGAGTAAACTTTGAAAGTTAAATGAAAATTCTTAAGCTATTTTCTCAGGTTAGGCATTTCTCTTGGGGACAAGTAAAGCTGATTTTTAATACACATTCTACAACCAAAGCTTACATTTACCTAAATGACCTACCAGATATATGGGCATTTTGGAGAAAAGATCAATAAATTCTTAAACTGCTTCTTCCACCAAACAGCATCTTTTAAATTCTTTTTTAGCATTTCTACATACTTGCAGTGAAAAAATGAGAAAGTATATAAACTGAGGTAAAATTATGTCTGATAAACTATGAATGTATTTATCACAGAGGGCAGATTTAGAAGAAGAAGATACAGGAATTCATACAGAATAAATCCCTGTCAGAAAAAAGGAAATATTCTATATCTTTTCTCCTCCCATTTCTGTTACATCCTCCCCTGCTTAGAGCACAGCAGATCTATGTGTTACATTCTTTTGAGATTTGTTGGTAGAACATATATCCAAGCTGCTGTTTGAAAAAAGCACACTGGTGATGCAGCCATTTTTTTTTTTTTGGAGGGGGGTGGTAAATATTGCTTTGTAACTACTGCCGACCTCATATTTACAGTCCATCTTTCCCCCACGTTTAGGTACACCAGAAAGCCTGGCAGAAAAAGAGCGACAGCTCTCCACTATGATCACCCAGCTGATCAGCTTACGGGAGCAGCTCCTGGCTGCCCACGACGAGCAGAAAAAGCTGGCAGCCTCACAAATTGAAAAACAACGGCAGCAAATGGACCTTGCTCGCCAACAGCAAGAACAGGTGAGGCTCAGAGAAAGAAACCTGTGAAAATGGCTCACGCAGAAGGCTTACCACAAACTCTCTTCTGCCTGCTGTTGTTTCCTTCCATGTTTTTTTGTTAAAAGACCTTAAATATCTGCAGAAGTTACACATTTTTTCCTGAAAGAGGAAATATTATAGGACCCTGCAAAAAAAAAAAAAAAAAAACAAACCAAAACAGGAGGAGGGGACGATAAATTTCACAGTTGTTGTTCCTTGCACTGAGATGCAATTTTGAGAGCTACCAACAAGCCAGGCTATAACCATTATTTAACTCTTTCTCTTTTTGACAAGAAAATAATTAAAACCCCCTAAGCATACTCAAACCTTCAAATGCCTTGTACAAGTAAGGTTTGATTTGTTTGTTCAGGTTGTGGACAGTTTTTTCTTGCTTTGTACTTTTGGTTTTTTGGGTTGTTTTCCTTGATTATTTGTTTGTTTTAAAGGTGCAGCTGTCCAACGAGCTGTCCTCTTCTCATTGAACAAAAGTGCAACAACAATGATCCCATGCACTAGTCCCCGAGGCATTAGATCAGACAGATCCAAATTAATGTGTGGTTTTTAGGAATCTGACATTATTACTAGAATTATCTTTTCAGTTAAATATATTTTATAGGATATATACAGCAATGTATGCTCTGTTGATTTTAATGAGTTGTGACGTCTGGTATTTTATGTGCTTGGGTATTTGCCCACATGTAGGAATATGGACTCATCCCCTAATGGAAAATAACATAAAGGAACACTGTAAAAAATCAGAAGTTAGAATGTCATTTAGCCATCTAGAGATGACACAGTAATTAACTATTGACACTTGTGAATAAGCTAGCACAAATTAATCTTGACACATTTGCAGACGAGTGATATCTTACAGTGAACACTTTGTAATTATATTTCAAAATGAAAATTAAATGACACTTAAAACTAGGTTGTCATGCTCAATGAAGCGAGCATGTAGCTCAACCGATAGGCAAATAAAATTCAGAATTTGAGCCACATGGTGCTTGTGTACCCTACTTTACTGTGTCAAGCCTATACATCAAGACGATGCTATGGTAATTACATTGCAGGGCCTTGGGTACATTTTCTGTCACAGTACTGCTCCAGCTAAGGGGAACCTTTGAGATTAGATACTCCATGATATATTTCTTGTTTTCATCAGGAAACACCTATTCAAATTGTGCTACATTGTACATGCAGATACAAAAACTGTTCACAAGCAGTCAGTGCCCTGGCAAATCTGTTCCTTTGCACATGTAAACAAAAGCCTCCTCCTTGTCTTGGCTGTGGTTTACTGTGTTAAGCTGCAGCCAGGTCATCAGCAGCTCCAAACAATGCTGGATGTCGGGTACTGTGTACCTGTGAAAAAATGATACAGCACTGAGAGAGAATGGCCCACAATAGCTCCATGCTCTGTATAATTTCACTGTGAAGCTGCATACTGTAATCATCTTTTACCTTTGCTGAGACTCCAGCAGCAGGGGCAACGTGGACATAAACCTGACAGACCTTATCTTTAGCTACAAGCCCTGCACTCCTAAGATGGAGTCACACAATTGGTGTGTTGCTAGTTTAAAGCGGTAACTCCAGCTCTCACAGGGGTTTAAATATCCCATATAGTACTGTCCCAATTAGGGCTGTTTCACCAAGCACAGACACCACTGCTGGTCACAGTGCTGTCAACAGATACCTGAGGTTCTAGGACCTGCCTCTGGGCTACCTGGGCACATGAACTGCCAGCTCTTTTTGAATCCCCGTTTTCACTCAGGCACAAGGGTCTGCTCCTTCAGTCCTCACTTGCTGTATTTTATTGACTTGCCTGGGAAGTTCATCCAGAAATGTTTGAACTCCTAAAAGGAGTTTGAGCTGTGTTCCAAACCTTGGTGTAGTGATCTGTGAGAGTTGCTTGACTCCATTTTCTTGCGGCCCTTTGCCTTCATCCAGCCCCAGGATCATGCAGACCTTGATTTGCCTCCTTGAGGCCTTGTACAAGACTTAAAATGTGTATGAATTTTGTGTTGATTTCTCTTACAAAAGTGCATTTTAACTGAAAAAACATCGAGTTATTTCCATGTAACAGTGAGAGATTAGGGAAATGACAGCCTTGGTTTCCGTTTGTGCACAATTACAAGCTGTTAATATGTGACTGCAAAATTCCTTATGAGTTAATCTGAACAGTTTTCACTAGAAGTATGTGATTGTTTATTTCCAAACCAACCTTGATACATTCCTGTCATTTTTTTATCATAAAAACATTTTACTTAGCTTTCTCTGTTTACAACAGAGTTAAGTGTGCTCAGAAGATGTTGGGGAAGGAGAGCAAGAGGGTTTTTGCCAAAAGAGAAACAGTGGATTTGAGTGACCAAAATACCTTTGTCACCAACTTCTTGCTGTTTTATGTGATTCCTCTGCTCTAGATAAATATTTATAGGAGGGGAAATTATACTTATGGAATGAAGGTAGCAGAAATGCTGAGGCTGGGATTTCCAGGAAACACAAATCTTGTCCTCATTTCAGTCTGCTGCACACTTACCCTTCTAAAGCAGAAGTCCAGTTGTTCCCCCAGCTCCCTGTGGCTTCTCCCCTGTGGCTGCCTTCCACATCACCCACTGCAGGGAGCAGCTCTGTGGTCTGAAGGCAGGAGCCTATTTCCCTTTTGCTCTAGCATGCTGATTTTGTGGGAATCAGGGAGGTAGATGGAGTATCTGTAGCAATTCTCACCAGTCTCTTAGTGTTCCCTACTCTGAATGTTTGCCTTTCTCCATCTATGTTAGGGATAGAGTGAACCTTTATCCTCCAGATCCCTTACTGAATCTACCAAATGAGGGTAAGAATATCTACATATTTCATAAGGTTATGTGGAGGATGAGTTGCTGAGCACCAGGTACTGTTTTCACACAGAATAAGGCTCCTCTTCTCTAAGTAGCTTCAAGCATAATTTTTAAGATTTGCAAGAGACGTAATGTGCTGCTCATTGTGAAGGAAGTCGGAGAAGCTTAGCCCTAGGAGCTCGTGCTGAACAGTGAAGCATCCATAAACACTAGCTAAGGCTTCAGTTCAGCAAAGCAGGAAAATGTATGTTTAACCTTCAGCACCTGCATAATCCCATTCCCATTCAGAAAAGCACTTAATTTTAAGCATGTGTTTCATTCCTATTGTAGCTAACAGTAATGCATCGTAGTTAAAGATCACCACGGGCTTAAATGCTTTGTTGAATAGTGATGAGATTATTCACATGCACACAAATAAACCTGTTTCTGTGCTTCTCAGAGCTAAGGCCTCACTGCTTAAAATACATATTTCTTACTCGCTAAGTAGATTTTTATGCTGCATTTAAAGTTACCTCTAAAAGATGCCTCATTTAAAAAAATTAATATGCTTAATAAAATATAATAAAGAATAACAAATATTATGTTTTTCGGTCAATAGTATTGAAATTTCAATATTACTGTTTTAATTTAATGGAAATTTTATTTCTAATAGATTGCAAGACAACAGCAGCAACTTCTGCAACAGCAGCACAAAATCAATCTACTGCAGCAGCAAATTCAGGTCAGTGTATTTTATTGCTCTCTTCTGATTATGCTTAAGTTCCATTTATGGAGAGGGAAGGGTCTAAAATAAAGCAGCCACATGCTTTACTAACAAGCCACAGCCAAGATGCTCTTTATGGGAGTTCCTTGTGTAGCAGAATTATTGTCAGACATCTTTTTTCGTGCAAAGAACTTTAATAGGCAAAGTTTTCTTCTGAAAGTTATGAACTATTTTTAAATCTCACCATCTTGTCATAATTCTGAAATCTGTAATCAGTTTGACTTGTATTGTGTGAAGTAAAAACAGTCTCAATTATTGTTGGAGGAATTCTGTGTTCTGCAAAGGCAAAACTGAGACACTGAAGCAGTACTAAGTCCCTGGCACCAGTCTGCTCATGTGCAAAGACCCACAGGTATATGTGTTCCAGGTGCCTTTGGGGTAATTATACCCTTGTGGATCTGGAAGTATTCTGGAGATATTTAATTATCTGTACTTGTACTCAGAACATGGTTTAATTTTGTGCAAGTGTACGTGGGTAGGTAGTGACATGGATGTAGAGGCATTGTTGGCATGTGACTGTATTACCTTTTCTGCTTCCCACTTTGAAAGCATTTCCATGGGCCTGTTCACTGATTGAAATATTTCAATTTGGTCTGACAGATGATTGTGCTGCCAATCATTTCTTATAAGCTTGGGCTATCCATTTCTTTTCCTTAATTAGCTGATTGCTATGTTACTAGATGCCCAAACTGAAGTTTTTCTTTCCCCCATCCCAAAGGAATGCTTGTAAATGCTTTTGAAAATGTTGTAATGTAGTCTCAGTTACACTTTTAAGGAGTTTATTTAACAAATATAGATGTGTTAATACCTCGTATGAGAGACACAATTGAATTGTAAAGCACCATTGTTGTTGTTGCCTATTAGGAGACTGTATGTTCATATTAGATGTACATCAAGGATGAAAGGGATATCAAGAATAGTGAAAGGAAAAAAATACACCATCTTCTCTAAGTGTTATTTGCAAGTCTGGCTTCAGAAAGCAAAGAATAATATAAAAAATCTTGGCATAAAAGCTAAGACTGAAACCCAGCCGTGTCTACAAAACAGAAGAGTTATCTGTGTGAGACATTTCTAATTTTTAAAACTCCTTTAAAAATTAGGAAACAGAAAGAGGAATTATGACTAGGGTTTTTTTTTATTTCTGTTTGGAGAACTGTAGGTATGTTTGGCTGGGGGTACCTGCTCTGTAGTAAAAAGTTCAAAGGTACTTTATGTTTTACTTCTGTCAATACTTTGCAGTAACTTTACCCTTCCACTATCTCCAGGGAAATGTAGTCTTAGAATTCATTCTAGAATAGATTTAAGTGCATTTTCTCATTCATTTCTATCTTTCCTCATACATAGTGCTGAACCCTGCACAAGTTCTCTTTCCCATCCTTTCCTAGATGTACATGCAAAGAAGTGTTTCAATGGTTATTCTGTTCATCTGAACTATTTCTTGGTGACTCGTCCCTGTATTTGCTTCCAAATTCTTGCCAGTATATAGCACTCTTATACCATAGTTCCTCAGTGGCTTGGCCTCTATTTATTTATGATTTTTACATTTACCTGATATTTACATTTACCTAAACACCCTATCAGTGTGTTTGAGGCAGAGAGGACTGTTACTTCTCTCAACTGGTCAGCCAGGTTGGTAGTGGGAATTTCATGGCCCAAGGAATGCTGTAGGCTCCAGTAAGAAGCACTAGTCACACTGGGCAGATGCCAAGCCAAATGTCCAATGGTCTTATGGGGAGGTTGCTAAAAGGAAGTTTCCTGGGAGATTGTCTTCTAGGCTAAACACCAGCTCACATGGTCCATTTGCTCGTGAACCAAGTGGTCCTGCTCTGTTTATTTGTTCTGTCTTCATTTTGTGGCAGGTTTGGCAGCCAGAAGTTGCTTGAGAGAGAAGCTGCTAAGTTGCCTCTGCAGTTCGTAGTAGGTTTGCTGCTGTAGAGTTGGTTATGGGTGTTACAGTCTGAGATGTGTAGCTCCTTAAAGGCTAGAACTGGGATGAAGGCAAAACAGGAGGCAGGTGACAGAGAGTGCTGATTCTCCCAGATTCTCTCCCATCATCTTCCCAAGAAACTTCAATACCAGTACTGAAGTCACATTGGGGGCTCTGGGTGGAATTCACCTTACCAAAAATAGGTAACTGCAGTACAGACTCTGCCTCAATTAATTATCCAGATGGTTCTTGTAGCGAGCAGTGAGAAGCAAAG
The DNA here is from genome assembly GCA_013399915.1 of Illadopsis cleaveri. Taxonomy (NCBI): domain Eukaryota; kingdom Metazoa; phylum Chordata; class Aves; order Passeriformes; family Timaliidae; genus Illadopsis; species Illadopsis cleaveri. The sequence continues at coordinate 246,969 of VXBB01013657.1, read as the reverse complement.
TGAATAGTTTCAGGATACAATTTGTCTTGTCCTAAAGCAGGTATTTAAAATATATCAGATAAATTGTTCCCTAAAATGGCTGTTTCTCTCCATTAACTAAGAAGAGTATACATATCAATGCCTTTAGTGTAGAGATCTGATGTGAGATGAGGTGAATTGCGCACTCTATGTCTTGAAGGCGAAACAAAATTTCTGTTAAATGTTTACATTTACAGTTTTTGGGCCTGGTAGAATTTGCAGCTCTGTCCTCAGCAACTTGATTTTGTTTAGAAGGTTTGGAAGGAATTTTTTTAGAAGGTGTCTTCAAAGACACTCTTGAGCAACAATTTTCAGGAAGCAGTGACTACCTACAGAGAATGGAGTGGGCTCTTATCTGTACTTCGTAGTCTTGGGAAAACAATAGTACCCCTCCCTGCCACTCCCCTTTTGAAGAGATTACAAAATGTGAGCAGCACAGGTGCCAGTTCCATCTGGGCAGGGGCCTATTCATGGCACAGCTACTTGAGGCAAGTACAGCGTGTTCTCCAGGATGTGGGAGAGGGGCATTGCTGATGCAAAGTTTTCATCATGAGACACACAGTGTGGCAACTGTCCTCTCCTGAGGTGCAGTGTAAATTCTTGAACAAGAGTTTCTGTGAATAAGTGCACCCAGTTTAACCATTTAAGCTATTAGAAATTGCTTTAGAAGGGGCATATAATGTGTCAGCCACACACAAAATTTAAAATAATTTATATTAAATAATATGTACTTCCCCTGGGCAACTACTGGGTTAATATACCGAGAATTTGCATTACTTAGTATTTAATTGTGCTGTGTATTATCTGTTTATGTAATAATTTTAACACCTTATTTAATTTAATTGATGAAAGGGTTGTTTTTTACTAATTTTTATTTTTTTTATTATTATTTTTTGGTGGGTTTTTTTTGTTTGTTTTTGTTTTGAGATCATTTACTGGAGCACCTTACTCCAGACTTGTTATACATCCAGAACTTTGTCAATAATCTATGAGCAAAGAGCACTTTATCTAGGCTTAGTGTATGAAAACAAGGTAGGTATTTCAAGAGTACAGAGGTTATTAAATGTTCTGCATAATCATCTCATGTTTTCTACATGAAGCTAATGTTTCTGTCAGGGTGTATGTGTTGAGGAAAGCGGTTTTGTTGGCTAAAGGGAGTGGGAATCTGGACTTCTCCTCAGTCCTTGTCTCTGATTATCAGAAATTTGGCAAATCATTTCCTTTTCCTCAGTTTAAATGTAATGTTTTGAGAATCTTAAACGAAAATTTTCAAATAAATGCAGTGTATTATTACTTTTCAGCTCAAATGTTCATAATATTCATAAACACTCTTCTACAGAGGAGTCCACAGAGATGGGAGGAAATCTAGTATGCCAAATTAAGTTCTTTGTTCCACAGAGCTGAGCAGAGAAATCATTGCTTTCAGTGCAAATTAAAGTTGAGAAAATAATGTGGGGCAAATAAGAGCTCAAAGATCAGTCTCCAGGTTGATTAAGATTTTGTGTAATATATGGGGTTTGTTTGTTTGTTTAATAAAAAATATTCATCCTGAAGTAGAGGGAACAAAATTGCACTAATTCAGGAACATCTCTTAGCTCGTGCTAAGAAAGTGAAAATTTCTAGGAATAAGTGAAAAAGCTGGTTAAAGGAGGAATTTGGTAGTACATCATGAAGATCAGCTTGGAAAAAGGGAAGATATGTGTTTCTTAAATGTTTGCAAACCAGGAGTCCTGAAATCCCAGTGAATTCTCTGCCTCATTACAAGAATTCAGCCCTTTCAGAATGAGGCTTGGGGACTTCTGAGCCCATCTGAGGAAAAGGGGTGGACCCACTGATGCTTGGAGCCTGTTGCTCCAGGGTTTCCCTGTGAGAATGGGTGTGTGGATTTGAGGAATGAAAGTTTTTAGGGCTTCTCTCCTCTTGCGGGTAGGTTTCATTGGAGCAAGTCCTAAATTGTGGCTGAAATCTTTAAAAGGAACAGTGATGGTTGAGCTTCTCTGCAGAAATCCATGAAGAGGATAGTTGTGAAAGATGATCCAAGCTGCTTTTGTCCATTTCCCTTCACCTTATTCCTCTTTATTGTGCTTAATGGCATTGCAGAACATTTAGTTTTCTGTTTGAATCAGTACAATTTCCATTGCATAAAAGAAACTCGTTTCCTCTGCTCTCATAAGTATTCTGTTTTAATTCTGTCACTAGAAATTATTCCTAATAGTAATTTTTTCTAGTTTTAATCTATACAGTCATGCTGTTCTACTTTCCTATAAATGTTCTTACATTTTCTGTTTTCCTCAAATAGAGTGAACGTGATTACTGTGATAGTAAACAGACAAAAGAATAGTAACATAAAATTACAACTATTTAAACTGTCTTTGAATAGGAATCATTTGAATCATAAGTAAAATTTAAGAGACTGAACCAATGAGTCTCTCTTCTTATCCATGATTAACTACTGACAATTGAGGTACCTGGTGAGCTGAATAAGGACTATCTCTTTATGTGAAGTACATGTCTGAAGATCAGGAATAATTACATTCCACATTAGCCTTCCTAGCCTCTCTGACCTGGTTAATTAATTTTTTGCTAGGATAATAATAGTAGAAATAGATTTAAAGATACGCTTCATCATTAAGTATGTAACTGACCTCCAATTTTAAGAGCTGAACCTTTCATTTATTGCCTTTTGGAGACAGGGTAAAGCCCCTTGCAGAGAGCTTGCTGAAAAAGCACAAGCTGGAATCCAGTTATTGTCAGCTCAGTTACACTCTCTGAGGTTGTCTCTCTTTATAAACTCTATTTAGTGTTGACAAGCAAAAGCAATGGCAGTGCTACCGTTCCAGCACTAGGGAATATTCTCCTCTATCTTTTTTTTTTTTTTTTTTTTTTTTTTTTTTTTTTTTTTTTTTTTTTTTTTTTTTTTTTTTTTTTTTTTTTTT